>CM031957.1:19770229-20200229 GCA_018749465.1 Paracanthobrama guichenoti
CACGTGGCATGCAATGATTACCGAAAGCCCGCGCTGTGCGGTATAAATAAGAACACAGGTGATTGCATCAAATTAGCATTTTGCTGTGGGCCGAGTGGTAGATGGTTACTACAGATATCACCCTTACTTACGCAGTTCCTGACTGAAGACGGAAGCCGCCTTTGAAGCGATCTCTTCATTCGGTGTTGGTGTGACGGCACAGCAGCTGGTCGTGTGGTTTTCCGATCATCTCTTTGTTGTTTGAACAGAACGATCACAAAGGCTGTTCTCACAGCCGGTTCGGTGCGCTTAGGTGGAGAGCGCTTAAAAAGCCGTTCCCACGGCTGGTAAGAGCGCCTTGTGAGAGAAGCGCGCCTGCGTCAGGCTGCACTACCCCTGACTGTGTGCCGCGACCCCTCCCCTGTGTGCTTCAGCACCAAGGAGAGCGTCCTTCTGAAGAGCTTACACAGATAGAGCTTGCGTCTTTTCAAAGATGACATTCTATCTGTGTGTTTCTGATGCGGTGGTTTCCTGTCACCGAGGGATGGTCATCAGCGCTGTATCTCGTGTTTTGGGCGTTCAGCACGCTGAGGCAGCGCTGGTGGATGAATCATGTTCTCACCGCGGGAACATGACCATCTCGGAGTTGCGATCGCGGCTCTGTCTCGCAAGGGCGGAGCCTCTGTGCCTCTGCCGCGATCTAACTCTCCTCAGAGAGTTACTTCAGGCAGTAGGCCGGCTGATTTGGAGGTTATGGTGAGTGTGTTTCCCAGGAACCAACCCCCGGGAACCCTCATCCCTCAAGCACTCGCAGCCAGTAGAGCTGCCATTGGAACAGGGTGGGCCATCCACGAGATGTGCACCATCCGTATCCTTTGGGGCTCCCCTGAGGACCAGATGTCCATCGCGCTGCATCGGAGGGAGGGTCAGAACTCTCTGGAGAGGATGTGTCGGCGCAGGGGCTCCTCCGGTAGACCCACTGTGCCCGATACTGATCTGGAGATGATGGCTATGCTTGCCCGGGCCGCCCGAGAAGTCGGGCTCGTGGTGGAACCCCTCCACCGTGTCCCGAATCCTCAAGGCTGGATGATTGGTTTCTCGGGTGGCCCGTGCTGGTTCTCAGCGCCCCACCCGGTGCCTTTTCCCGGAGGTGCACGAGGAGCTCACAAGGTCGTGGGCGGCACCTTTTATACTGCCCGGAACCGGCCTAGTGGATCCTCCTCCTCACCACCCTCGATGGCGGACCTGCAAAGGGATACACGCAGGTTCCCCGTGGAACGGGCGTTGCTATGCAACTGTGCCCTAACTCCACTTCCAGGGGAACCCGTGTCTTCCTCCGGGCCTGTAGGTACTCATCCGATCTGATCGGAAAGCCTACCTGGCTTGTGGAGGCAGGCTCCGCTTTACACGCTACGGCGTTGTTGCAGGTCCATCAGGCCCGGCTCTGAAGACCTTGCTCGAGGGTGGTCACGATCCCGCAGTTCTCCAGGAACTGAGAACCGCAACGACCTCGCGCTTCGTGCGGCGAAGGTTCTGGCCCGGGCGTGGGTCGTCACGATGTCCACTATGGTGGTCCAGGAACGCCACCTCTGGCTGTGTCTGGCGGACATGAGGAGACCGACAAAGTCAGGTTCCTTAACTCCCCGTCTCCCAGACTGGCCTCTTCGGCGACGCGGCCCAGAACTTCGCCCATCAGTTCTTGGCGCACAGAAGCAGACTGAGGGCGGTCAGTCACATTCTGCCTCGGCGGTCAGCTGCTGTCTCCACCCCGCTGCCGGCAGCGCCTCAGCCTGCTCGCCGCCGAGGGCGGCCGCCCACCGCCTGCCTCCGCTCCCGCGCCGCAGCAGCAGCCTCCACCCAAGCGGCGTTGGGAGCCGGGCGCAAGCAGGCCGCCCTACCCGTCCAGACGCCTGCCAAGAGGGGAGGCAAGGCCAAGGGGCAGGCTGCCACGAGACGGGCGACCGGAGGTGAGGAGGACTGCTCTTCTGGAGATGGTGACCACACTGCTCCATCCCCGGTGGAGGGCCGGGAGGAGAATCTTGTGTTCCATTTTGTCTCTGTTCCCGCCGCTGGGCTCAGCCCCAGCGGTACCCAAATTCTCAACAAGAGCAGTTCTTCCATCTCCGGGTCCGCAGGGGGCTCGAGAGTTGTGGCCGGTCAAACGCGGACCACACTCATCCTCCCTCTTCGCCAGCGGGCAGCAGTGGACAACCCCTCATGTTCCTGCTGCCCACCTGTGGAATCAGGTAAAGTGTTGCACGGCACACTCTCACCTCGCTGCGGGCCGCCTCCCGCGAGACAGCCGCCCAGTCCGGTATCTGCATTCCACCTCGCTGCCCCACGGTGGGTACGCCGGTGGTCCCTATGGTCCTGCTTGCGGTCCCTGGGAGCTGGCTCCTCGGTCCGTCTCGCTGGCTCATTCGGACCATCAGGCTCGGCACGCGATTCAGTTCGCCTGGCGCTCCCCAGGATCAGGGGCATCCGCTTCACTTCGGTGAATGCTGCAGATGCCCATGTCCTGTGTGTGGAGATCGCTGTCCTGCTGGCGAAGGACGCGATAGAGCCGGTCCTCCAGCCGATATGAAGACCGGCCTCTACAGCCCGTACTTCATTGTACCCAAGAAAGCCGGTGGGTTACGGCCAATCTTGGACCTCGAGTCCTGAATCGGAGCCTCCACAAGCTACCGCTCAAGACGCCACGCAGAAGCGCATTTTCGAATGCATCTGTCCCCAAGATTGGTTTGCAGCAGTCGACCTGAAGGACGTGTACTTTCATGTCTCGATCCTTCCTCGACGCAGGCCATTTCTGGGCGCTTTGCGCTCGAGGGTTGAGCATATCAGTACAAAGTCCTGCCCTTCCGGGCTGGCCCTGTCCCCATGTCTTTACGAAAGTCACGGAGGGGGCCTCGTGCCCATGAGAGAACGGGGGCGTCGCATCCTCAACTATCTCGGCGACTGGCTCTTTCTAGCACAGTCCTGGGATCAGTTGTGCGAACACAGGGACCTGGTGCTCAGACACCTCAGCCAGTTGGGTCTTCGGTCAACTGGGAAAGGAGCAAACTCGCCCCGGCAGAGGATCTCTTTTCGGTATGGAGTTGGATTCGGTCGAGCAGGCAGCGCCGCTCACTCACAGAGAGCATGTCCAGTCGATGCTGAACTGCCTGAACACGTTTCAGGGCAGGATGGCGGTTCCACTGAAACGGTTTCAGAGGCTCCTGGGGCATATGGCAGCCGCGCGCAGTAACGCCGCCGGCCTGCTTCCTATATGAGACCGCTTCAGCATTGGCTACGGCCGAGTCCCGAGATGGGCGTGGCAACGCGCACTCACCGGTGAGCATCACACCGCCTGTCGCCAGTCCTTCAGTCCGTGGTCAGACCCTTCGCTCCTTCGGGCTGGAGTGCCCCTGGAACAGGTGTCCAGGCATACTGTGGTTTTCACGGATGCCTCCGCCATGGGCTGGGAGCCACGCATAACGGGCATGCAGTGTCAGGGGTTTGGACGGCCCGCACCTGCATTGGCACATCAATTGCTCGGAGTTGCTAGCAGTACATCTTGCTCTGAGCCGCCTCAAAGGGGCGGTTACGGGCAAAGATGTACTGGTCCACACGGACAACACTGCGGCTGTTGCGTATATCAACTGACAAGGTGGTCTGCGCTCCCGTCGCATGTCGCAACTCGCCCGCCATCTCCTCCTCTGAGTCAGAAGTGTCTGAGGTCGCTTCAGGCCATTCATGTCCCTGGTGTGCGTAACCGTGTGGCCGACGAGCTCTCACGAGCTGCGCTCCCAGGGGAGTGGCGACTCCACCCCCAGGTGGTTCAGCTGATCGGGGAGACAGTTCGGGTGGCACAGGTCGACCTGTTTGCTTCCCCAGAAACGTCCCACTGCCAGTGGTTCTATTCGCTGACCGAGGGTACACTCGGCACGGATGCCCTTTGCGCACAGCTGGCCCCAGGGGCTGCGCAACATGCTTCCCAGTGAGCCTACTTGCACAGACACTGTGCAAGGTCAGGAGGGCGAGGAGCAGCTCCTGTTGGTGGCGCCGTACTGGCCCAACGGACCTGGTTCCCAGAACTTATGCTCCTCGCGACAGCCCCTCCTTGGCGATTCCTCTGAGGAAGGACCTTCTGACTCAGAGACGGGGCACTGTGGCACCCGCGTCCAGACCTGTGGAAGCTTCATGTCTGGCCCGGGACGGGACGCGGAGGTTCTAGGTGACTTACCCCAAGAGGTAGTTAACACCATCACTTCGGCACGTGCACCGTCTACAAGACAGGCTTACGCCTCGAAGTGGAACCTGTTCGCCGAGTGGTGTTCTTCTGCACGAGGACCCCGAAGATGTTCGATCGCTGTCTGTGCTTTCCTTCCTGCAACAAGGGTTGGAGCGTGAGCTGTCACCCTCCACCCTCAAGGTCTATGTTGCTGCTATATCCGCCTATCACGACCACGTAGAAGGTAAGTCGGTTGGGAAGCACGACCTGGTCGTCAGGTTCCTTAGGGGGGCGAGACGGTTAAATCCTCCTCGACCCCCCTCCATACCCTCTTGGGATCTTGCTCTGGTGCTCCGAGCACTCCAGAATGCCCCATTCGAGCCTTTGCAGTCAGCAGAGCTAAAGATTCTGTCTATGAAGACTTTGCTGTTGGCTGCATTGGCCTCCATCAAGAGGGTAGGGGACCTGCAGGCATTTTCGGTCGACGAATCGTGCCTGGGAGTTCGGGCCGGGTAATACCCACGTGGTACTAAGGCCCCGGCCTGGCTATGTGCCCAAGGTTCCTACCACTCCCTTCAGGGACCAGGTGGTGAACCTGCAAGCGCTGCCCCGGAGGAGGCAGACCCAGCCCTAGCTTTGCTCTGTCCCGTCCGCGCGCTCTGCGGATCTACGTGGATAGAACTCAAAGCTTCAGAACCTCAGATCAGCTCTTTGTCTGTCACGGAGGCCAGCAGAAGGGAAAGGCTGTCTCCAAGCAGAGGATGGCCCACTGGATAGTGGATGCCATCACCTTGGCTTACCAAGCACAAGGTGTGCCCTGTCCACTCGAGTGCGAGCACACTCTACTAGAAGTGTTGCATCCTCCTGGGCGCTGGCACGTGGCGCCTCGCTGTCAGACATCTGTAGAGCTGCGGGCTGGGCGACACCCAACACGTTCGCTAGATTCTATAGCCTACGTGTAGAGCCGGTCTCCTCCTGTGTTCTCACCTCAAACGGGTAGAAGCACTGAGAGGCCCGGCTCTTGTCGGCTTGCTGCGCTCGGCGCCTTATTCTCCAGAAGCAAACTCTGTGAGTCCTCCATCTCCTCGGTGCGGACGTGCGGGCGTCGGGCATCAGGCCCCTGCCGCTGAATCCTTGAGAACCGGTAATGGGCTGGGCTTATATGAGTGACCCTGCGGGGATCCCATATTTCTTCCACGGTCGCTCCTACGGGAAGCCTGTGTCTTTCCTTGGGAGAGCCTTCCCGTCACCGGGACTGAGCCCCCCCTCCTCCTTGCGGGCTACGGCTCAGCTTTGTACTCCACATAACTCCTCCGGGTACGATGTGGGCTCCGCAGCGGCCCCTTTTCTAGGCACGCTTTCCCAGTGTCATCCAATAATCACTGAACAGGGTCATGCGGAACAGCAGTGATGGACTTCCTGGTGTGAGCCCCGTCTCATCAGGTAAGAGAGCTCAGGTGGCTCACACTGGGCACTGGAAGGGGCAGAGGCCATGGCACTTGGTTGGGATTCCTATTAAATCGGTACTCCGGCGTGGCGTCGAGAGTGACCGACTGAATGGGAGCGCCTCGGTTACGTATGTAACCCCATTCCCTGAAGGAGGGAACGGAGACGCCACGCCCCGCCGCCATGTCCTCTGTACCCTGCTGGGGTGCCTGCCTACCTACTCGGCTCCTCAGCAAAGGCTAATTTGATGCAATCACCTGTGTCTCATTTATACCCGCACAGCGTGGCATGAGCACCTGGTGCAATCATTGCATGCCAATGCATTGGCTCGCTTTTAGTTACACTCAGTAGATTGGCTCTCGCGAGCGAGATTCCTATTCGCCGGTACTCCGACGTGGCGCCTCCGTTCCTCCTTCAGGGAACGAGGTTACATACGTGGAATCGAGACGTTACTTATGCTCAAAAACTGCAATTATTTGGATAAAAATACAATAAAAACAGTGATATATTATTACAATTTAAAGCTGCAGTCCGTAACCATACATTTTTGAGCAAGTACATAACCAGCCAGTGTTCAAAACTATCTTCTTACCTTAACTTGATTTACAGCTTGTAATAATGTTTATAATTCCAGCGGTACTGGTGGATTTCATGGGAAATTCAAGCATATCTTTGCGTCATTATGTCACAACTGTACACATAAAGTGTCCCGGCTAGCAGGCTATATTATGCGTGTGAGGATGTTGGAGTGGAGATTTATAGCCTTTTCTCACAGCACTTGATATAATTAAACTTATCAATTTGATGGCGGATCCAGAAAAGTTCAAACGACATTCACCAGTGACAACTGGAGATTCACCCGTAAAATGCAAAAGACTTCAGACTTTCAGAGTGGCTAAAGAAAAAAGAGACTTCAACCGGGCCAATGTGAAAACAAGGCTGAAAAGGGCTTTTGAAAGGTGGCGTGAACTCCATGTTTTGAAGGGGTTTAAAACGGACGCAGAGACAGCTTTTTTTCTGGACAGGTAAGACATTTCAATGGTTCAATTATGTAACAGTAGCACACTTGTTCACTTAATTCATACAGTCACAGAGTCTTCTCTGTTGTGCCTTTCGTTTTTGCTATGTGAATTATGGTAAATATCAATTATTATTTGCTAGCTATGAGAGGCAGCAGTTCACCTCTACTCCACATTCATTTGTTGCTATATGACAAGCCTCTCAGAAACTGAAGCCTCCGCGCCTCGATCGCCCTCAGGTGGTTGGTCCCAGTATAGGTCATAACCCCCGCCCCTTTTGATATCGCGGCTCTACTTCCTGCTCTCTACCGCGCAGACTCCGGTCCAGAGGTCACTACTGCGCAGACTCAGTCCCAAATCTGCGCAAGATGTCAGCGTCATATTTGGACCTCCGGAGATTTCAAAAACTTCAGCGGAAGCGAATGGAGTTGCGTCGTCCATATTTTTTTTACGGTCTATGGTATATGACGATTAGAAATTAGACTGCACAGAAATGGAAACTGAACTACAGGTAGCCCTAATACACATTAAATGTAGCCACACAATGATGATGTTAACATTAACAATTTGAAAAAGTATAATTTGCACGGTTTGAAGTGATATGATAAGCGATCATTAGATTTAGTGCATCGCGATTTATTGAAATGCTTTTTTCCTTTAGTTGGTCGGAACAAAAGTGGATGTTAGTTACTAACTTCTTCAGATGACATTCTTATATTGGTCATACTTTCAAAAAGTAGAATCTGTGATTCCGAATAACATATCCACACATTCTCCTCAAAACATTGGATTCATACGCGCTGTGCCGTGCCAAGGCACAATTCGTTAAGTTGATAATTCACGAATAACTGCAATTGCAGATTTCGAACAGAGATGGCACTAAGAGGATAAACTACGGACTACAGCTTTAAAATAACTGTTTTCTATTAGAATATATTGAAAAATTTAATTTATGTGCATTTTCAGCATCATTATTCCAGTCTTCAGAGTCACATGATCCTTCAGCTGATTTGCTGCTCAAGAAACATTTCTTATTATTATCACTGTTGAAAACCTACTGCCTACCATTGTTGCTGCTTAATATTTTTGTGGAAACTGTAATTCATTTTTTCATGATTCTTTAATGAACAGAAAATTCAAAACAACAGCATTTATTTTAAATATTTATTTTGGAACAATGTAAAAGTCTTTACTGTCACTTTTGATCAATTTAATGCATTCTTGCTGAGTAAAAGTATTACTTTCTTTAAAAAATAAAATAAAAAATAATAATAATAATAATAATAATAATTCTTACTGACCCCAAACCTTTGAACGGTAGTGTATATTTTTAAAATATATTTGTAATTATTATTTTTTAGACTGAAAAAAATTACAGTTGGTTATTCACACAAAGCTATTGTATGACTTCAAAATATTAACATGTAGCATACAAGTCATATATACGGTGTTAATTTTTAAATCATAGTTTTAACATTGAGTCAATATTATGTTTAATCAGTTTTAGTTGATAAGAAAGTGCAAAAATAAAAAGTATTCTAACACTTTTTATATTAATTTAAACATATTTAATCATTTTGCAATGGACATCAAAATCATTTCGTCAGTAATTTTCATTGACTTAGATAACCACTGGTCATATGGACTACTTCTATTATACTTTTTATTCATTTTTGGAGCTTGACAGTTCCAGTCTTCATTCACTTTCAAAGTACTCAAAAGAAAAGCCTAGACATTCTGTTTAATAACTTTTTTCCCCACCTTAAATAATGATGTGACTGAGAGGACTCACAGCGTACGATGAGCTGTCCTTCTACACTGCTTGGAGGTGCTATGCCATTGTCTGCTGTACACTGGTAAAAACCTGCCCGGTCACGGGTCACCTCATATATAGTTAACAAACCAGTGCCTTCATCTTCACTCTGCTCTCCCAGATCATCTACTTCCTCTTCACCCTACATGTAAAAAAAAAAACATACACATACAGGTAAAAAAAGGCCACAAACTCTCAAAAAAAAAAAGTCAGAGAGCCAAAGACAGACAACGACTTCATACCAAAATCATTTCCCCCAAAGCACACATAAAAGCATATAGAGAAAGAGGGTGGCTTGAGGTATCACAGACACTGACTAAGAATATGGGGCACTATGGATGCACAAATGGTTGGAAACGGCCGCAATTGCGACTAACACTGAGAAATGTGGCCTTTGGAAAGGAAGTTTTAATGAAAGCTATTTTTCTCCATTTAGACCAGAAGTATTAAGCATAAAGGTGAGACATTGTTGTAGTTAGAAGGGTGAAATATAGCACCTCTATTACAGAGTAGCTGTGAGAAAAGAGAAGTCAGAGAGAAAGAGGGAGTTAGAGACAAAGAGGAGAGATGTGAGAGATAAATAGAGGTGATAAAAAGAGAGATAGCGAGCGAGCTCAGCTAACAAAGAACAATATAGCGGGAAAGGGTGAGAATAAGCAAAAGAGAAAGGGGGGAGAAAGAAAAACAGAAGTGACAAAGAACATCACTCACCATCCACTTCCACGAAAACATACTGGAGGTGATGGGGTTGGCATCAGCGACACACAGCAAGTCAGCAGTGTCTCCCAAGTTCACAGACACAGGATCAGACTTCATATGAACAGTCGGGGCATCTGGAAACCAAACCAAAAGATCAAAAAGAGAAGAATGTATTTTATATGGCTTTATCATATAAAAAGGTGACAGAATTTTTTTTTTTAATAATATAATATAATTAGTATAATATGTGTTGATATATATATATATATATATATATATATATATATATATATATATATATATATATATATATATATATATATATATATATATATATATATATATATATATATATATACACACAATTTTTGTTTGTTTTAGTATTTTTTGAATTGTTAATTTTATTAGTTTTTTTTTTTTTTATTCAGCTTTAGCTTAATGAACGCTTTCCTGATATTTTACTCACCCCCATCTCATCCAAGATGTTCATGTCTTTCTTTCTTCAGTCTTAAGAAATTACCTTTGAGGAAAACGTTCCAGGATTTTTCTCCACGTCATGGTTTTCAATGGAAACCAACGGGTTGAAGGTCCAAATCAATGCAGTCTCGAAGGGCTTCAGAGGCTCTGCACGATCCCAGGCGAGGTCTTATTTAGCTAAACGATCGCTCATTTAAAGATTCATTTAAACGATCGCCGGAAAGGTTGCGGCTGTGACATACGTGGAAGTACCGACAGTGTTAAAACGGACGCGCATAGACTACAGCAAACGCCTTTTAAAAAAATAAAGGAAAACAACGATGTCGGACAATTTTAAAGTTGGAGGAGAACATGAGATGGAGTTTATCGGCACTGGGTCACTACTTCCACGTACGTCACAGCCGTGACCTTTCTGACGTGATGACGTCATACGTCATGAAAATCACAACACCGAAGTCAAGCGTTTGAGGTTAAAAAGTATAGAAATGTGTTTTTTTTTTTTTTTTTTTTTTAAATGACTGATTGTTTCACTAGATAAGACTCTATTCCTCATCTGGGATAGTGCAGAGCCTCTGAAGCCCTTCGAGACTGCATTGATTTGGACCTTCAACCCATTGGTTTCCATTGAAAACCATGACATGGAGAAAAATCCTGGAATGTTTTCCTCAAACTTAAATTTCTTTTCGACTGAAGAAAGAAAGACATGAACAGCTTGGATGAGATGGGGGTGAGTAAATTATCAGGAAATTTTAATTTTGAAGTGAATTAATCCTTTAACAATAACAAGACAGGGTTCTGGGTGGTTCCCAGGGTATTGCCAGAGTATTTTGAGATATTTAGTAATAAAAATATTAATAGAATTACTCTATAACTAATATATTCACTTAATATTTGTCTGTGCTTTGTGCTTAGTCATTAGCATAACATGCTAACATCAGACTCTTCGAGCCAACCTTGAATGTTACTCAAGTCTCTTGTGCTTCATATAGGGTGTGCAACATATGAACATTAACCACTTCCCATGAAAAAACTTTTAATTTTTAACTTTGGTTAAGATACTTTCTTGAGAGCTTTCTCACTACGTATTCAGCCTATAGCAACGTATGCTAATTGCAGTATGTTCAAGTGGCGCTCCTTTTGTCAGGGCCATGACAGTTCAATTTCCACCTCAGCCAATTTCAAAGACAGCACAAAAGATTTCGAAGGACAGTTAACTTACGGTGTTTGATTTTCTAAATTTGGATGTGTTGATGCTAGAATTGCCTTTGTTTAAGTCTCGATACAGTGTGTCTCTGCACATCCTGTTTGAATTATTCACAGGGTGTGAAAAAGTCTTTATAATCAAGGTCTATTGTAATGTCGTCCCCATTATGTGCGATGCAGAAACACTTTTATTTCAAATCATCCGGTATTCCTACATGGCTGGTTGCAAACAGTCTTCAAATCACTGTCACTTCAGCACATGCTGCACATGTTGGAGCAGAGGTAATGCTTACTGAGGCAAATTAACAACACTCTTGAAAGGCTACAAATTAACACCCCCTCAAAAGTATCTGTCACACTATGTCAGGATAACTGTATTATTAAAAGGATCAGAGAACATTAATAAAGGAATGCATTTGCAAAAGTAGCTATAAATAAAACAAAATAAGCTGATTTCATTCAACTATGTATACATATTTTTATTTGCTAGATACATTTCTAGATGCTTGCACTGACCAGGTAAGGCCTTCATAGATCTGTAGTGATACAATATAAGAATTGCTGAATTCATTTGTTAGTATTTATTACATTTACACCAAAGTTAGCATTAAACGCTCTCTCTCACCGAGAACTAAAAAAACGAACAAAAACAAATATGGAAACAGAAATACACTATATTGCCAAAAGTTTTGAGACACCCTCCAAATCATTGAATTCAGGTGTTCCAATCACTTCCGTGGCTACAGGTTTATAAAATCCAGCACTAGGCATGCAGACGCTTCTACAAACATTTGTGAAAGAACGGGTCGCTCTCAGGAGCTCAGGGAATTCAAGCGTGGTACCAAAGCGTGATAGATTGCCACCTGTGCAATAAGCCCATTCGTGAAATTTCCTCACTACTAAATATCCCACAGTCAACTTTTAGTGGTATTTAAAACAAAGTGAAAGCAATTGGGAACAACATCAACTCAGCCATGAAGTGGTAGGCCACATAAAATCACAGGAGCGGGTCAGCATATGCTGAGGAAGAAGTAGAAGTAGAAGTAGCTTTCTGAAGAGTCAATAGTTACAGACCTCCAAACTTCATGTGGCCTTCGAGTTACGTCAGAGCTATGCCAGCACGACGGCTTACCCTTGGCCGATGCTGTTCATGTGAGCACCACGACGCATGCGTGTGATGTTGATGCAGGAGCTGGCCAATGTAAACCGCGTAGGAGACTGACACAGACGTGAAGAAATTGTTGAATTAAGTTATTTTTGTTCGTTTTTAGCGCACAAAAAGTATTCTTGACGCTTCATAAAATTCAGGTTGAATCACTGGACTATTTTAACAATGTCTTTCCTGCCTTAATGGGCCTTGAAAGTATTAATTAAATAGCTGAGAGTATAGTCAGAGAGCTCTCGGATTTCATCAAAAATATGTGTTTGGAACGACATGAAGGTGAGTAATTAATGACAGAATTACCCTTTTTGGGTAAACACCTTTAAGGGGTTGGGGGTCATTTTTGTTTTTTATGAACGCACTGATTGGGGCCCCCAGACAAAGTTTAGCTTGGGGCCCCCAGAAGTCTAGGACCGGCACTGGGCAACGTATATTCAATAACTAAGTGAATACTTAGAATGCTACACAGCTGTATAAACTCACTTAGTTTGAACAGGGATAGTAATAAACGTTCTAGTTTTAAATAATCATTTTACATCTACAAATTGGATTTGTACAGCAAGTATAGACAACATGTGTGGGCTAATTATTTGATGGCATGCAATAAAACCTGTATATTAGGTTTAATTTTAGGCAATATCTGTAAGTCAGTGATTCTCATAAGTTTTCACAACTAAAATCCATTCTGTGCTTTCCATAACTTGCTGCATAACTTAATAAACATGACTTAAATCAGGAATATGGTGTTCCTAATAATCCTTTAGGTGAGTGTATATTATAATTATAAAATATCAAAATAAACATGTAGTCATTTTTTTTTTTTTTTTTATCAAATAAATAATTAAACATTACAGCTTTGCCTCTGGGAGGCAAGTTGTGTTGAAGTTCCTAGAAAAATAGCCTAAAATGGTTGCCACGGGCACGCAAGGCAAACCCCGCCAATGCTGTTCTTCTGCCTCATCTCCATCCCTGCCCCCAGGAGGATCATATCCTCAACCAAGTGGGCCATTACCACCAGCGTAATCTCTGGCGTGTTGGCGTGTACAATCCTCCTCTGCATTGTTCCTAACGGGCAGAAAGAGGGGGGCCTACATGGAAAACAGCACCATTGGTAAAAGCTATTCAAATGGCCCATACATAATGAATATCTACCACTGTCAGATGCTATTGTATGAGGACGTGGAGATCCATTAGTGCAGAAGGATTTGCAGGAACATGCAGGCCTAGATTTGAAGAAGTGCTATTATTAAATCATTAAGGAAGTGGGAGTGCTCTTTCTTTCTTTCTCTCTCTCTCTCTCTCTCTCTCTCTCTCTCTCTCTCTCTCTCTCTCTCTCTCTCTCTCTCTCCGTTTCACTTTCAAGTGTGTGTACGTCTGTGTGGGTTTGAATTGGCAAATAAATAAGTGGCACAAATATTGAGAACAGCATAGATTGGCTTTGCAGTGCAACTTTTGTGGTAATTTATACTGAGGAAAAAATGCATACTCTGACTGACAGCATTTTAACCTTATTAATTTTATAACCTAAAATGAGATTTTCACAGTACTGTGACAATACATTCTGATTAGATTAATAAACATTTATACATATTCAATATTTGTAATAAATGCTAACATCCTCAATTCACCTGGCATTGGAGTTTATTAGCTAAGACTCTGTCACCTTTCATGCTAATATGAGTTTGTTTGCCAATCAGCTGTGACTGTCAACAGCATCAAGACATTTTGGTGCTTATTTTCAATCACACTGGTTAGTCCCAGCCACAGTGACATAGGTTCCATAGGTTCCAATTTTTGGTTTACTAAGTCCCGCTTTACCAATTCCTGCTTTACTTAGTCCTGCTTTACCAAGTCCTGTTTTACTAAACCCTGCTTTACAAGTCCTGATTTACTTAGTCCTGCTTTACCAAGGTCCTGCTTTACCAAGTCCCGTTTTACTAAACCCTGCTTTACCATGTCCTGATTTACTAAGTCCTGCTTTACTAAACCCTGCTTTACCAAGTCCTGATTTACTAAGTCCTGATTTATTAAGTCCTGATTTACCAAGTCCTGCTTTACTAAGCCCTTGCTTTACCAAGTCCAGCTTTTCCAAGTCCTGATTTACCAAGCCCTGCTTTATTAAACCCTGCTTTACTAAACCCTGCTTTACCAAGTCCTGCTTTACTAAGCTCTGCTTTACCAAGTCCAGCTTTACCAAGTCCTGATTTACCAAGTCCTGCTTTACCAAGTCCTGATTTACTAAGTCCTGCTTTACCAAGTCCTGCTTTACCAAGTCCTGCTTTGCCAAGTCCTGATTTACTAAGTCCTGCTTTACCAGGTCCTGATTTAGTAAACCCTGATTTACTAACTAAGTCCTGCTTTACCAAGTCCTTATTTACTAAGCCCTGCTTTACCAAGTCCTGCTTTACTAAACCCTGCTTTTACTAGATCCTGCTTTACCAAGCCCTGCCTTACTAAGCCCTGCTTTACTAAGGTCTGCTTTACTATGTTCTGCTTTACTAAGCCCTGCTTTACCAAACCCTGCTTTACTAAGGCCTGCTTTACTACGACCTGCTTTACTAAGTCCTGCTTTTTCTTTTTTTTTATCATGCAGTGAGTCCTGAGATGAATACTAAACTCTTTGAAATAATATATTTTAATTTTAAATGATCTGAACAACATGTAAAATGAATAAATAACATGAATATTTTTTTATTAATAATCTTATAATTTAAAATATATTTTATATTCAATTCAATTTTAAAACTATTTTCGATGTGAATATATCTTAAAATATAGTGTATTCCTGTGATGCAAAGTTGAATTTTTTTAGCACCATTACTCCAGACAGTGTCACATGATCTTTCAGGATTAAATATGCTGATTTACTATTCATTTATTATCAATTATTATTGGGGCTAAATTATTAATAAATTTTTTTTTTTTTTATTATTATTATTATCAATGTTTTAAAGTTTTTGCTGCTTAATATTTTGTAAAAAACATGATCAATTTTTTCATGATTTTTGATGAAAAGAACTGTATTTTAAATAGAAATCTTTTGAAACATAAATGTCTTTACCGTCACTTTTGATCAAATGAATTTGTTGTTGCTGAATACAAAATCTTAACAATCTTACATTTGTACCACAGTTTCCTCAAAAATATGAAGTATCTCAACTGTTTTCAACATTAATAATAATCATAAATGTTGAATGATTTCTGAAGGATCATGTGACACTGAGTATGATGCTGAAATTCAGCTTTGTCATCACAGGAATAAACAATTTTTAATTATAAATCCTTATTTCCAGTTAAATAACATATTTTGAATGTGGTCTCAGACTTTTAAAATACCCCTGTATATTCTGATTGGTTGTCTGTTGCTTCCTATAGCATTTTGCTTAGAAACTTGATATTCATTACTTTTTGCATCTTGCCAAGTTAGGATGAGGTGTCAGAGTTAGTTTTGAGTTCCTCACACTGTACATCCAGTTTGAGCTTTATGCGGTTCTTCCCCTCAGCGTTGGAACACTCTATGATGTAATCGCCCCCGTCTCGCCGAGAAACGTTCACGATATCCAGGGTCCAGTCGTCGAAGTGATAACGAGGATCTCTTTCTGTCACAAACATACAGCAACCCACACAAAACAGGTGAATCACAGAGCTGCGACAATACAATTCCACAAAAACAAATACAAAATTTCAACTCTTCAAATCCCGCACATATACACACTGAAACAGCTGGCTTATCTGCTAAAACTCTTCTCCCAGGGAAACCTCTTTGGAGGAATACCACAGGGAGCTCGACACAGGACTGCTTAGAAGCTTTCAACACGGAGATGAAGACCGGAAATGCTGAGATGCATTCAGAGCGACAGCGACGCTCATTTAGGCTGCATACATTAGCACGAGATCACATCTGCCAAGGTGCAGTGCCAGAATCCATCAATGTTTTATTCAGAATGCATATGGCAATGTGTGTTTGCGTCTGTTTTAGTGTTTAGTGCCCGTGAGGGTGACACGGCTCGAAGTGTCATGTAGTGTTGTCTACTACCTTTCACAAGCTTCTCGCCTTGAAAAATCCACTCGCAGGTGATTTCATCCGGATTGGCCAAGACTTTGACAGGAAGTGTGGCGGTTTCATCCTCAATGACCTGGACCAGATCGGGCTGGTCATCCGAAAACTCTGGAGGAACTGAATTGCACACAAGGACACACACAGATGTATCGCATACGTTTGAAGGTGCTAATGTGGAAGCAACCTATTTATAAACATCATAACGAACACATGAGTCAGTTAGACAAAGCAGATTGCTTGTCACACCATACGGTATGCCAGCAAAATATCCAACAAATAATCACACATAAGATAACACTTAATCTGCACTGACATTAACACACACCGTTATTTACACTCCTGTAACCATTTATATGTCAATTTAAAAGGTATATTAACATTATTAGATAACATGAACTAATAATGAGCTGCACTTCTACAGCATTTATTAATATTTGTTCATGTTAATTTCAACATTTACTAATACATCATTAAAATCAAAAGTTGTATTTGTTAACATTAGCATCATGAACTAACATGAACAAACAATGAACAACAGTATATAAAAAAAAAAAAATATATATATATATATATTTATTTTATTTTATTTTTTTTTTTTACTAATGTCAACAAAGATTAACAAATACCGTAACAAATGTATTGCTCATGGTTAGTTAATACATGAACTAATGTTGTAAAGTGTTAGCATCATTTTAATGTTATTATTTTTATTATCTGTTCAGTAGTAAAATAAAATATACTATACCTCCTACATACAATCATAATTAGCAATGCACTGCAAAACTGCTAAACTACTTTTTTACTTTTACTTTTTTCTAATTATAAAATGAATACACACACACAAACACACACACACACACACACACACACACACACACACACACACACACACATATATATATATATATATATATATATATATATATATATACACACATTCAGGCATAACATTATGACCACCTTCCTAATATTGTGTTGGTCCCCCTTTTTCTGACAAAACAGTCCTGACCCATCGGGGCATGGACTCCACTAGACCCCTGAAGGTGCGCTGTGGTATCTGGCACTAAGATGTTCGATGGCACTAAGGTTTCCAGCAGATCATTGCCCAGAGCATCACACTGCCTCCTCCGGCTTGCTTTCTTCCCATAGTGCATCCTGGTGCCATGTGTTCCCCAGGTAAGCGACACACACGCACCCAGCCATCCACGTGATGTAAAAGAAAACATCATTCATCAGACCAGGCCACCTTCTTCCATTGCTCCGTGGTCCAGTTCTGATGCTCACGTGCCCACTGTTGGCACTTTCTGCGGTGGACAGCTATGCAGCCCCATACGCAACAAACTGCGATGCACTGTGTATTCTGACACCTTTCTATCAGAACCAGCATTAACTTCTTGAGCAATTTGAGCTACAGTAGCTCGTCTGTTGGATCGGACCACACGGGCCAGCCTTCACTCTCCACGTGCAACAATGAGCATTGGCCGCCCATTACCCTGTCACCGGTTCACCACTGTTCCTTCCTTGGACTACTTTTGACAGATACTGACCACTGCAGACCGGGAACACCCCACAAGAGCTGCAGTTTTGGAGATGCACTGACCCAGTCGTCTAGCCATCACAATTTGGCCCTTGTCAAACTCGCTCAAATCCTTGCACTTGCCCATTTTTCCTGCTTCTAACACATCAACTTTGAACAAAATGTTCACTTGCTGCCTAATACATCCCACCCACTAACTAATCAGTGTTATCCACTGTCAGTGGTCATAATGTTATGCCTCATCGGTGTATATATAATGAAACCTTATTGTAAAGTGTTACTTAAATGGTAATACTGAAATGGAAATATTGAAATGGGAAAAACAAGCAAGCAAAAACTGGCTTTGGAGAGTTAATAATAACTGGACAGCTGTCTGGTAATTTTTTTAGAAATTGCAAAATAGAAGAACAATATTCTATTGTTTTGATGTGAAACAAATCCAGGAGATACAGATGGACTACTGAAGAAAGGTTTAAAAGACTGAAAATTACTCATGCTAATATTACTAATTTACATAAGTCAAAAAGTTAATTTTGCACATGCTCATAAAAACTGATTTGAGAAAGCAGCAGATTTTGAGCTGTTTTCCTCACTAACGTCTGAGTGTGAATAAGGCACATGATTTATTGTGCTGTTGATCTCTCTGGCAGGCTTCTGTGTCTTTGTCTCATTAATGTATATAGTGTCATTTCTGAGTGAATGAGAATTCAAATGCAGATTTTAACACAAACGATTTGCTTACATCTACAAGCACACACACACACACACACACACACACACACACACACACACACACACACACACACACACACACACACACACACACACAAATGCTCAATCACACTCACACACACAATAAGAAAGTGAAAGATGAAATATAATCTTAATATAAGACAATAAAACAGACAAAGTGATTATTTATGGTCTGTTCTTACACAGACAGATATCCAAATCACAATATGAGGTTCTGAAATAGTCGAGGAGTGTGTGACGTGCATGTGTACACGTACACACACACACACACACACACACACACACACACACACAATGACATTCCATCATGCTCACAAAGCGTGTCAGGCTTTGAAGAGGTGGCTGGCTGGATCAGACAAAACAACATCAAAGTCAAACCATAATCATTGCAGACACAAAGACACACACAGTCACACACAAAATACCATATACTCGCCATAAGCATTAGCAGAAATAGACTCATTCAAACGTTCATTAGAATGCTTGCCAGAGCAAAATAACTATATATCTTCAATCTTCATACCAGAAAGCTACAGCATCCAAACTCATGTTAAAACTAAGGCTATCAATTACTGCAATAAAAAAATGCACTAGTAAAAAAAAAAAAAAAAAAAAAAAAAAAAATATATATATATATATATATATATATATATATATATATATATATATATATATATATATATATATATATATATATATATATATATATATATATATAAACTTTTATTTCATTTCTTAAGAAAACACAACTTAAGAATATAGAACAAAACAATACTATAAAACTATTTGACTTATTGTGCATCCTTATGGACATTTTGTCTTTTCATTTTTTTTTTCTTGGATAATTTTGCCTGTTAATGCCAACTGCATACATTTTGGCACAAGTGTGTATTTTTATAGAAATGTTACGCTAGGTACGTAAAATAGTTACACAAAAATGTCTCCACTGAAACTTATTAAAAATGGCATTTTTAATCCCAGGGCCAAATGATGTAGTCTTTGTTAACAGGCTTTCATTCTGTTGGCAAGGCTTAAAATAAAATAAAAAAATAAAAAAATAAACAAATAAATAAATAAATAAATAAATAAATAAATAAATAAATAAATAATAATAATAATAATAATAATAATAATAAATAAATAAATACATCAATAAATAAATAAATTTTTACCAAATGGTACAAAAATTGTACCATTTGGTAAAAAAATGTAAGAAAAATAAAATAATAATAATATATATATATATATATATATATATATATATATATATATATATATATATATATATATATATATATATATATATTATTATTATTATTATTATTATTATTATTATTTTATTTTTCTTACATTTTTTACCAAATGGTACAATTTTTTCTTAGGTTTGGCCTATAAAGCAAATACTCACTTTATTCCTGTTTTCTGCTTCTGCATATTATAGAGCCAATTAGATAAATCATGCAGCTATAATTGTGTGGGTCTGTTGGTATGGATGTGCAGAGTGTGGTTTGTATGCGTGTAATAAAACGTGTGTGATATTTGAGAGAGAAAACTCAAAATTAGTTTTGCTGGTATCTAATGGGAACAATTTGGTACTGATCCCAAACAAAATCTTACTGAAAGCTCATTTTTTGAGACAACAACCTCAAATTTGGAACGCAACTTATTTTTCTAGCAGTTTTAGTAGTTCAACATGTTTCATAAAATATATATCTTATAAACAACAATGCTCATAAATAATTTTCAAACTTAAACCTATATATATATATATATATATATATATATATATATATATATATATATATATATATATATATATATATACTCACCTAAAGGATTATTTAGAACAGGAACACCTGTTCAATTTCTCATTAATGCAATTATCTAATCAACCAATCACATGGCAGTTGCTTCAATGCATTTAGGGGTGTGGTCCTGGTCAAGACAATCTCCTAAACTCAAAACTGAATGTCAGAATGGGAAAGAAAGGTGATTTAAGCAATTTTGAGCATGGCATGGTTGTTGGTGCCAGATGGGCCGGTCTGAGTATTTCACAATCTGCTCAGTTACTGGAATTTTCACGCACAACCATTTCTAGGGTTTACAAAGAATGGTGTGAAAAGGGAAAATCATCCAGTATGCAGCAGTCCTGTGGGCGAAAATGCCTTGTTGATGCTAGAGGTCAGAGGAGAATGGGCCGACTGATTCTAGCTGATAGAAGAGCAACCGAGGTATGCAGCAAAGCATTTGTGAAGCCACAGCATGCACAACCTTGAGGCGGATGGGCTACAACAGCAGAAGACCCCACCGGGTACCACTCATCTCCACTACAAATAGGAAAAAGAGGCTAGAATTTGCACAAGCTCACCAAAATTGGACAGTTGAAGACTGGAAAAATGTTGCCTGGTCTGATGAGTCTCGATTTCTGTTGAGACATTCAGATGGTAGAGTCAGAATTTGGCGTAAACAGAATGAGAACATGGATCCATCATGCCTTGTTACCACTGTGCAGGCTGGTGGTGGTGGTGTAATGGTGTGGGGGATGTTTTCTTGGCACACTTTAGGCCCCTTAGTGCCAATTGGGTATCGTTTAAATGCCACGGCCTACCTGAGCATTGTTTCTGACCATGTCCATCCCTTTATGACCACCATGTACCCATTCTCTGATGGCTACTTCCAGCAGGATAATGCACCATGTCACAAAGCTCGAATCATTTCAAATTGGTTTCTTGAACATGACAATGAGTTCACTGTACTAAAATGGCCCCCACAGTCACCAGATCTCAACCCAATAGAGCATCTTTGGGATGTGGTGGAACGGGAGCTTCGTGCCCTGGATGTGCATCCCACAAATCTCCATCAACTGCAAGATGCTATCCTATCAATATGGGCCAACATTTCTAAAGAATGCTTTCAGCACCTTGTTGAATCAATGCCACTTAGAATTAAGGCAGTTCTGAAGGTGAAAGGGGGTCAAACACAGTATTAGTACGGTGTTCCTAATAATCCTTTAGGTGAGTGTATTTTTTTTTTTCTCAATTGGGTCTTCTTTAAAATGAGACCAAACTTAAGTTTGTGCTCCCAAACTTATCTGTAACCTTTTTTAATTGACGAACAAGGGTTAAACCATCCTCATCTTTAAAATAAAATTAAAATGTTTAATTCTATACTTTAAATTTTATGGGCAACCACTGGTGATGTGCTGAAATGTACTGTACTTGTGCCAGTCAGAAGCCTGGTCATTATCCCATTAGAAATAAATAAATGTGCAAAAGCTGACAAAATGACTCATGTTCAATAATATGGAAATAAAACAATGTACAGTATTGACTTCTAAAGCCACTTTTTGTAATGTCTATTCAAAGCTTTGCTCAGCTCCAGCTAATTATTTAATCAATTATCTACCGATATGTGCAATTAGTTAGGATCAGTTTCATTTGCATATCATGCGATTAATTTGATTAGATACTGATCTGTAGTCAGCGGACAGTCTGAGTAAAAACACATAAAAAAAAAAAAAAAAAACGAGGAAAAAAAAAACCTCACAGAGCACATTCAGACTGTAGAAGTTGTTGACACCCTCGGACAGCACATTACTGAAGGCCTGGCAGGTGATCCTTTTCCTCCAGTGATGGGAGCCAAGAGTGAGGGACAGCTTACTGGTTCGGGACATCCCACCAAATTCAGCCTTTTTAGGAGCCTGGTCAACTCCTTTCAGCCTGAGAGAGTGAAAATCAAGCTTACAACGTTATTTCTCATGGATATTTCATACAAAGTAAAATTTCAAAAACATCCCCTTGGAGAAACACTGCAAAAATTGACTATGAATATTCGATAAAGCCTTCCACTGTAACAGCGTTCACCTGCTGTGAAATATTTTTGTTTGCCCGACATGCGTTAGGGTCCCGTGGGGACCATCCGACAAAACTGAAGCCCTATAAAACTCGAAACAGACCACTCACTGCTCACAAACACTGTAGCTTTATAGCTGAATTTCAAAACAAAAGCTGAGCCATAACATTTGGCTTGGCTGGTAAAAAAAAAAAAAAAAGCTAAAACTGATCTGCTCACAACTGATGTAAAGTTTTTTTCCAAAATGGCTACATATTGACAGCACCAGAGACAGACTCTAACAAGGTAATGACTTAGTGATCACCAGCTGCCAGTCGAAATCTAATACAGTTAAAAAAAAGTCTTGGGATGGATTACAAACTGCCTATCAGCCTATTGCACAAAGTCTGCTCTTTTTCTACAGATACACACATCACAAGTCATCAATTACTGCACAATTCTCAGCATTAAACAAACTACCTGGGTAATTTTAGAGCCAAATTCATCAGAAATGCATTCCAGTGAGACTGAATATGATGTATTTGCCTGCATTTTATGAACTAAGGGTCAATGCTCTGCAGTCTATTGATGTGAATAAATCAGATGGGCTTTGAAATGCCCTTGGGAGTGTTTAACTACAAACCCGATTCCAAAAAAGTTGGGACACTGTACAAATTGTGAATAAAAACAGAATGCAATGATGTGGAAGTTTCAAATTTCAATATTTTATTCAGAATACAACATAGATGCCATATCAAATGTTTAAACTGAGAAAATGTATCACTTTAAGGGAAAAATAAGTTAAGTTTAAATTTCATGGCATCAACACATCTCAAAAAAGTTGGGACAAGGCCATGTTTCCCAATGTGTGGCATCCCCTCTTCTTTTTATAACAGTCTGCAAACGTCTGGGGACTGAGGAGACAAGCTGCTCAAGTTTAGGAATAGGAATGTTGTCCCATTCGTGTCTAATACAGGCTTCTAGTTGCTCAACTGTCTTAGGTCTTCTTTGTCTCATCTTCCTCTTTATGATGCTCCAAATGTTTTCTTTGGGTGAAAGATCTGGACTGCAGGCTGGCCATTTCAGTACCCGGATCCTTCTTCTACACAGCCACGATGTTGTAATTGATGCAGTATGTGGTCTGGCATTGTCATGTTGGAAAATGCAAGGTCTTCCCTGAAAGAGACGACGTCTGGATGGGAGCATATGTTGTTCTAGAACTTGGATATACCTTTCAGCATTGATGGTGCCTTTCCAGATGTGTAAGCTGCCCATGCCACACGCACTCATGCAACCCCATACCATCAGAGATGCAGGCTTCTGAACTGAGCGCTGATAACAACTTGGGTTGTCCTTGTCCTCTTTAGTCCGGATGACATGGCGTTTTCTGGAAGTATTCCTGAGCCCATGTTGTGATTTCCATTACAGTAGCATTCCTGTATGTGATGCAGTGCCGTCTAAGGGCCCAAAGATCACGGGCATCCAGTATGGTTTTCTGGCCTTGACCCTTACACACAGAGATTGTTCCAGATTCTCTGAATCTTTGGATGATATTATGCACTGTAGATGATGATAACTTCAAACTCTTTTCTCTGAGAAACTCCTTTCTGATATCGCTTCACTATTTTTGGCCGCATCATTGGGGGAATTGGTGATCCTCTGCCCATCTTGACTTCTGAGAGACACTGCCACTCTGAGAGGCTCTTTTTATACCCAATCATGTTGCCAGTTGACCTAATAAGTTGCAAATTGGTCCTCCAGCTGTTCCTTATATGTACATTTAACTTTTCCGGCCTCTTATTACTACCTGTCCCAACTTTTTTGGAATGTGTAGCTCTCATGAAATCCAAAATGAGCCAATATTTGGCATGACATTTCAAAATGTCTCACTTTCAACATTTGATATGTTATCTATATTCTATTGTGAATAAAATATAAGTTTATGAGATTTGTAAATTATTGCATTCCTTTTTTATTCACAATTTGTACAGTGTCCCAACTTTTTTGGATTTTTTTGGGGTTTGTAAGTAATACAGTATTAGCTGTGAGTGTGTATCTGTGTATGTGTGTAATGATGTGGTGACACTTGTATATGTATAAGTGAGTGTTTAAATACATGATGGGGCCCAAACTCCAGCTGATATTCGCAGTGGGATTGCTGCTGCCAGCCAGGCAGTCCAGGTCCACCGTCTGACCCATGCGCAGCTCCTTCTGCTTGGCCACGATCTTCACGCTCATTGCGGGAACTGATCCAGGGACAATACAAAGAACAACTCATTAGAATGTGTGTGAGGATTGCCATAGTGTATCCTCATTTTAAGGCATATCCAAATGCAAATTGACATTTACCAAATACTTTTATCCTACCTCACAAGACAAAGAGTTCTAACCCCAACCATGAACAATCCCAATATGACTGATAAAAATATTAAGATTCTTTGATAATTCTATTTACTGCGCACATTAAATAGTTGTACTTGTTGAAGATTTATTATATCATATATTTACCTTATTATATCACTTAGTATTTTAGACAAAGCATAAAAATAATTAACAATACAGTAAAAACTTTGATATTGTGAAATATTATTATAATTTAAATGAAATGTTTTTAATTTTCATATATTTAAAATGTAATTTATTCCCGTGATCAAAGCTGAATTTTCAGAATCATTACTCCAGTCTTCAGAGTCACATGATCCTTCAGAAATCATTCTGATATGATAATTTAATGCTCAAGAAACATTTATTATTATTATCAATTAAACAGTTGTTCATATATTTATTTATGGAAATTGTGATGCTTTTTCAGAATTCTTTGATAAATCAAAAGTTTAAATGTATTTCAACAGCATTTATTTGAAATATAAACCTTTTGGGGCATTTTAAATGCATTTACTGTCACTTTTGATCAGTTTAATGCATCCTTTCGGAATAAATGTATTAATAAAAAATAAATAAAAAAGAATTACTGATACATTTTGAACGGTAGTGCAATTTTTGTTCTTCATTGAAATGTCTTGACAATTCTATAGTTTTATTTATTGTGCAATTAATATTCAAATGCACAACAAATGCTTTTCGTGTATTTATCATTTTATTGTGCTATTAATGTGTTTGAAAGTCATACAAAAAGTATGAACATTAAGTGACACATATGAGCCAGAACATTATGACCAATCACAGGTGAAGCGAATATCATTGATCGTCTCCTAACAAGGCCACATATAAAGGTCTGAGACTGAGTAGAGTATATGGTAAGCAAACAATCAGTTCTCTTAATCAAGTGTTGGATGCAGGAGAAATGGGCAGGAATAAAGATCTGAGCGACTTTGACAAGAGGCAAATTGTTATGGCAAGGAGACTGGATCAGAGTATCTCTAAAACAGTGAGGCTTGTGAGTTGCTCCCGGTCAACAGTGGTGAGAATTTGTCAACAGTGTCCGAGGAGGGACAAACCACAAACCCGCGACAGGGTGTTGGGTGCCCAAGGCTCATAGATGCACGAGGGCAACGAAAGCTATCCCGTCTGGTCCGAGCCAACAGAAGGTCTACTGTCACAAAATTTTAATGATGGTTATGAGAGGAATGTGTCACAACACACAGTGAATCTCACTGCTGCGTATGGAGCTACGAAGCGCAGATCAATCAGAGTGCCACGATGACCACTGCCCATTGTCGAAAGCGTCTACAATGGGCATGCGAGCGTCAGTGCACTCAGTGTAATCAGAATTGGGCTACTTTAACACTGTTGCCGCGGACTGTTTTTCATGTCCGCGGGTTGAAGCGACCCCAGTTATGTGATATTTAGCCCCTGGAATGCGAATTTTAGCAGGGAACCCTGCCAAAAAAACACACATTTTACCCCCCGATCCCCCCCTGAAACCCGACTGGGCTTGTTTTGAGTAGCAATTGGGCGGGTTTTGTTGTGAAAACCTGGCAACCCTGAGTGTAATGCACTTTGCTACACTGCACACATTGTTCAGGAATGGTTTGAGGAACATGATGAAAAGTTCAAGGTGTTGCCCTGGCCTCCAAATTACCCAGATATCCATCCAACTGAGCATCTGTGGGATGTGTTCAACCAACAAGTTCAATCCACGGCGGCTCCACCTCGCAACTTACAGGACTTGAAGGATCTGCTGCTAATGTCTTGGCGCCAGATCCCATAGGGCACCTTCACGGGTCTTGTAGTCCTAACCCTAACCCTAACCCTAACCCATGCCTCGGTGGGTCAGCATTGTTTTGGCAGCACGAGGAGGACCAACAGCATATTGCTATAACAGCAAAACATCATAATGTTTTGGCTCATCTGTGTATATGGTAATAATTATCAACTGGAAAAAACCCTGCTACACCATGCTACCCTAAATAACTTATATGGTTTCACATGTACACATCACAGCATCATGTGAGTGGGTTTTAGAAACATACACAGAACCCTGAGTTTGGTTTGAGCGGAGAGAACTTTCTTGGCTTTGTTGGTGGAGTCACAGCGGTAAGTGGCCAGATTGTCACTGGGCTGGAGGGTGAGAAGGAGATCTCGTGACACACCACGCTCTGAAGACACCTGCTTCGATGCGGTTGGCACGACTTTATTGTTCTGTAGTTTACACACACACAGACACGTAGAAATATTTAATGGCAGAAATAACAAAACATACTTGTTACTAAAAGCCCGTCAACAAAAACTTTCATACCACTACACACCTTCAACCACACTAGCTGACCTGTGGGATTTCCACCACTGGAGAAACAGACTAAACGAAGAGTTGTACCCGAGTGTAAGAAGACATTTGGTGGAGGAGCATCTAACCACACCTTCTGAGGAGGATCTAAAAAAAAAAAAAAGAATGGAATAAGACGAACAGACATTAACAGAACTAATATTCCAGCAATAGTGCATCGATTTATTTTAAATAAGCTTTTATCCAAATTTCAATTAATTCAATGCATACATTTTCGATACACATATGATTAATGTTAATAATCGTTAAATGTTTTTTAAATAAGTCACTTATGCTCATCAAGGCTGCATTTAGTTGATCAAAAAATACAGTAAAAACAGTAATATTGAAAATTTTTATTACCATTTAAAATAAATGGTACTATTTGAATACACTTTAATAAGTAATTTATTCCTGTGATGGCAAAGCTACATTTTCAGCATCGTTACTCCAGTGTTCAGTGTCACATGATCCTTCAGAAATCATTCTAATATGATAATTTGATGCTCAAGAAACATCTCTGATTATTATCAATGTAGAAAACAGTTATGCTGCTGGAAACCATGGTACAATTTTTTTTCAGGATAATTTGATTCGGTACAAAAGAACAGCATTTATTTGAAATATAAATCTTTTATAACATTTCAAATGTATTTACAGTCACTTTTGTTTAATTTAATGCATCCTTACTGAACATAAGGATTTATTTATTTAAAACAAACAAGCAAACAAACTGTAGTGTATATGTTACATGGGATTCAAACCTTTAACTTTGGCATTGCTATCAATATGTTTAAATTAAAATAATTAATGTATCAGGGATCATTCTACCTAAATGACAGATAAAATATCAGTGGTCGCTCACAGTAGACGATGAGCTCTTCAGATCGAACACTAGAGAAGCGGGTGCCTTTGTTGAACGCCTCACAAGTCAGAGGAAGACCGTTGTCTTCACGTGACACTTTATGCGTCAAGTTAGACATTGTCATCATCCCACCATTATCCCCCTGCAACACAAATATTTCATATGAGACCTTTCATTTTTACTGAGCACAATGTATAGTCCTCGTAATGAGCCATAAGGAAACATAAGAATACTCTTTGCACACAAGAGTGGAAACATTAAATTATACCACCGTAATTCACTCTCTTTGATGGTACACATTCTCTGGCCTTGTGCATCAAATGTTTGACCAGAGATACTGTAGTTCATGTGATTTGACACATTTTTTTTTGCAGGGCTTATCAGGGGAAGAGAAATCTCTGTCTCCTGCATTCATGGGGATTCCCGAAACTACCCCACGGCAGAAGTGAGCATGGTCAAACCCCGGGGGCAGTTCCAAGTATGAGCAGGAGTTGTGGATCACTTGCCAGTCCCTGTCCTGCTCGGCCGAGACTGTCAAGCATTTTCGGCCTACTGGACAGACCGAGCTGCAGAGGGGAAGAGACCTACCCGACGCAGATGAAGAGACCGTCTATCCAATCAACGCCCTTCGCTAACCTCTGCAGGGACCACAGACACCGAAGCAACCAGCCCTGAAAACCCCTTTGATGATGGTGAAACCAAAAACTGCCTTCTCCACTCTTGAGAGGGCCTTTCAATCCCGGGTTCTTCCTTTTGGGGTCCATGGGGCACCAGCCACTTCAAAGACTCATGGATCAAGTCCTCCGTCCCCACCAGCAGTACGCTGCCGCATATCTGGACAACATTGTTATCCACGAAAAGACTTGGGAAGAACATCTACACCATCTAGAGGCTGTCTTTCAGGCATTACGGTCAGCGGCTCTCACAGCAAACCCAAGTAAGTGCTCCCTCACCCAAGAAGAGGCCAATTATCTTGGATACACTGTTTGGAGGGGAAATGTGAAGCCCCAGCCTAAGAAAATTGAGTCCATACTTACCTGGCCCTGGCCTTAAACCAAGAAACAGTTAAGAACCTTCCTTGGGCTAGTTGGTTACTACAGAAACATTCATCCAGAGCTTTGCCACAAAAGCGGCCCCGCTAACTGAATTGACTCGCAACTACCTCCCAAATCAGGTAAAGTGGACCAAAGAAGCAGAGCAGGTCTTTGTCGAGCTAAAGCAATCCCTCTGTTGCGAACCCATCCTGCAAGCCCTAAATTTCAACAAACCCTTTGTTCTATAAACGGATGCCTCGGAAGTAGGGATTAGGGCCGTGCTCTCTCAGTTGCAGGATGGTATGGAGCACCCAGTCATGTTTATTAGCCGTAAGCTGCTGGCCCCCGAGAATAATTATGCTACAATTTAAAAGGAATGTCTGGCTGTCAAGTGGGCTATTGGAAAATTGAGGTTACCTGTTGGATAGAAAATTTGTCTTAGTAAAGGATCATGCCCCATTGAAATGGATGTCTCAAAACACGGGGAAAAATGCATGAATCACTCGCTGGTTTCTTCAATTGCAGGACTTCCAGTTTAAGGTGGAACACCGGGCTGGGAAGTCTCATGCGAATGCAGATGCCATGTCCAGGAGGCATGACTGTTCTGGGACGTGCATTCCAAGCGGAAGCTTGGAGCTGAGAAAGGGGGTATGTGGGGGCCAGAAGGAAACATGGCCCTCACAACACAGCACATTCACCTGCAGCACCTTGGAGAGCACCACCAGAGCAGGGCACAAGGGTGGGGCTGCACAGTGAGGTTCAGGACCAGGGATAGTGCCAACACAGGTGTGCACAATTTTCCCTCTGACAGGGAGCCTCAGCTGCAGCCTGTTGGGCAATTAGCAGACACATAAAGGAGAGTGGGAGGGGAACAAGGTAGGTGAGCAGAGACTGTGTGCTGGATCTTATACCAACCAACCAGTGGATTTTCTCCTACTCCCCTCTCTCCCGCCTTTATGAAGAATAAAGTTAAGTTGTTGCAGTGAAACTCTGCCTGGTGGATTGTTTTCTTTAAGTAAAACCTCCAAGTCTGGTATTTAAAGGTCACCGTGTCTGAAATGGTTTTAAAAGTTAAATTAGTGTATATATATATATATTTTATAATACATTATACACAGTATACCATTTGATTTCGACGTGTCCTTCTGGGGAAAGTGTTAAAACTGGGCCTTGACTTGATAATTTACATTATTTTAGTCACGATGAAATAAAAATTGACAACTCTTATTTTATGGAATATTGCAGTATCCCTCCCTCTTGCAGTAATGTCTCTTCTCTTTTTTTTTTGTTTTTGATCATGTGTTTTTCAGCGCAAAGGACGGGACAAACTGTCAATCACAGGAGATCGACCAATAGCAAGCAACAATGATCCAACGATCCAATCAATTCATGATGGACAGAATCAAGTCTCTGCATTTTTTTCTTGCTCAAGAAGCTGCAGCTAAAAACAAAACAAAAAAAGTTAAACCTGACCTCCCCAGTGATTATTATTAATAACTTTATTATTATATTATTAAATTGATAAATGTCTTACTATTGCAATAATGCATACTATTGCACTGTAAATAAAAAAAAACTATTTAATAATCATGATATATATCTAATAAAATAAATATATTTTAATAAAAGTATTAATGTAATTGTTGTTAATAATTTATTATTATGGTTGCCTTAATGTATTTGCTTTTAAATGTTAAACCACTGAGCTTTTATTTTGGCAGAAAACCACATGTTTTCTCATCTTTGTTGACAACAGATTTAGAAATGACTCTCATTATGAATTTGGGAAGACGGTTGGTGCATGTTGCATTCCCAAATGCAAATTCTAAGCGACTCAAACATACACACAGCACTTGCAGAGTAGCATTTACTGTAATGTTTACTGTGAAACATGCAGTGTGTATATGAAGAGTTCAGATGCAAAAGCCTCTAAAAGCCACTTGGGTCAAAAATGAGATAATGACACTGAGTGAAGGCTCTCCGCATATAGTATACATTCATAAAATACTTTCACTTCAAACCCACTAAATCCCAGCCTCAGCCCATTCAGAAGTACCGGTACTTAGGTACAAACCTATACATAGGAGCCTGACAAAAATGCTTATTTTAAAGAAAAACTTAGAGGCTTTTGCATATGAAGTCTTCATATATATATATAATTACATCACAACAGTTGTAATTTGTCAAAATCCATAAAAAAAATAATTACCATGCAACTGATGCAAATGCGGTTTATAGGGGGCTCTCCATACAACCTAACGCTTTTTGACTTTCTCAGTTTGTGTAAATCCACTTGGGGTTCAGAGTATTTATTTTTCCCACATTCATTTCACACGTCTAGTACAATTCTGTGGTTTTGTTTCATTAATACAGTGTATACAAACTAAAATATTTTGTAAATAAAATACAATTATTAACTTTTTTTAATCATTAAAAATATACAAATATTTGAGTTTGACAACAAACACATGGCTAAATACAGCTATACAGCATAGTTCAAAACATAATAATAATGAATCATTTCTGAACATTGACTCTCAGTCTTTATTCACCCTTTTCTCATGGTTTCTTAAAAGAATTCATAAAAGTTTAGAATATAATATCATAGTTCTAATAGGGGCTTACTGTAATGCAGTGTGACAACATGCCCCACCTGCTCAACTGGGATTTAAACCGTGGCTCGTGTCTTCTGCTGTTAGATCAGCATTAAAGAACCATCTCAACTGTTAAATAACAGATAGAAGATTACAATAATATCAGATTTGTCTTATTTTAAATAAACACAAAAAACAGAAATGTACTTTTGCTATGGTTAAATAAATGTTCAGTGATATCTTCCAAAGATTTCTTAATTTTGGCGCAATTTTTTTCTCTAAATAATGTTGATATGGCAACTAGTAAATACACAAAGTTTCGTCATCCTGCCATGTGTGGAAAGTTTTAAACAATGCGTGTTACAACTAACCCCGGGTTTGGTTGTGCCCTGCGCTCCCCTACACTTTCCACTGTGAGTTAGCAAATCTGGTTAACGCTAATGCATGCAGGGAGATCGGGAGGCTCCAATGCGATTGGGTGCAGTAAAATAATCCTAATGATTTTTCACAATTGAGAAATTTTAGGACAAAAAGTCAGTTGCGTCAAGCCTCGAATTGGGCCATGCACCTCCAATTGTTGTGGGGTGCAAATCAGGCCCAAAATCAGGCTTAAAATCTTCAAGTGTGTGGCAAGCATAAGGTGTCGCCGTTAACGCAGATTTAAGCAATTCAAGTGAGTCATACTCTTTAGGTCGGAAAATGCAGAAATCAATGAATTTAAGCAATTCACGTGGGTCATACTCTTGAGGTCGGAAAATGCAGAAATCCATATAAGAATAAAAAAGTCACATCCCTGAGACTGTTTCACTCTGATTTATCTCACAATAGGGAAGAAAAGACTATGTATTTCTGTTTCATGCCGACTATAATTGGCAGAGTTTTTAATTCTGCTCATTTGCTAAGCTCTAATTTACACCTGCTCAGAGAGTTGACCCTGACTTCATGGTTAATTACAACCAAACTATTAGAAAATATCATAAAGAGTAGCTCAGAGAGAAAAAAAGAAAATAATAAATTAACACCAGCATGTAAATGAAAGATCAGATGTAAAACACCTCGAAATGAACAAGGAGTGTCCTGTGAAGCGCCGAGCAGCCTCGGGTCGGCTTTTATTCACTTATGTTTCATTCAAATCAACCTCTGGAGAGGAAGAGCTGGAGATTAAAAAAAAAAGAGAGACTCTAAAAGCTCCTGATCTCACAGAATATTACGTAGTAACTAATAGAATTTAAAGTAAAAGCACAGTCTTGATGGAGACTTTGAATCACCCTCGGTTCAAGGCCCTCCGGCTTTATTTCACACAATAATTGAAAAATATTCCTTTAATCAAGCTCTACACCTCACGAAGCCTTTCGCTGTTGGTGAAATGGTTTGTGTGAGTGTTTAGATGGGAGTTTGTATTGTTGATGAACCTTTCAAAAGCAAGACAGAAACAGAGTGCCAAAAAAAAAAAAAAAAAAAAAAAGTTTTAATTATAATTAATTTTTAGAAACTACTATGGTCATTTTTGTAAGAGAACAGGTTCCACGTCCTCTACCTTGACTGTTAAGTGTTAGGTTAAATACCTCAGAGATGGTAACATCCGTTCTGTTGAGCTCCTTGAACCCGAGCCACCAGCGGATGTGGACTGGAGGATTACTAGAGGAAGTGTAACAGCACAGATTGATCTCCTGTCCCTCTACAGCTTCAAAGGAGCCCAGTAACGTTACCTCAGCTGGCTCAACTGAGAGAAAAAGTGATTACCACAACAGAAAGAGAAGCAAGATAAATGGACAGTCAGCATATCTTCCCAGCAAATTGTTTAAACACGCTAGTCATGCTACAAAGGATTTGAGGATATTAAAATAGGTTCTCATGATCCTCTTATAGCTGATAGCTGATCATTGGTATCAGTTTTTTGTATGCACTAGGATGTATTCTCAATAAGCCGTATGTGCCAATGAAAGTAGATTTGAGATAAGACATGGTTATTTGACATTTAGACAAGACCGTAACAAACCATCCTCTGTTAATGAAAGATTACAGAAACTGCGAGTAGCAGCAGGTATTGACCTGATTTACTTGTCAGCCATTATACAGCCATGTGTAATTGGCTTATGATAAGTGACTGTCATGAAAGATCAAGCTTTTGTTTTAAGGCAATGCTGAAAACTACTAGCAACAGCAGGCTTTTGGCCTTAGAAGTTTGATGGGTTTTTGAGCAGAATTGTTTTACTCACAGAGGACGGTAAGAGTGCGAGTGAGGGACTTTGGTGAATGAGACACTTGGTTGACGCTCTCGCACTGCAGCACAGCATGATTGTCCTCTGGTTTCACCTCCATTTTCAACACGCTGCTGGACCTACGTGACACTGTGTCAACCTCCCAGCTAGTGGACAGGACTTCTCCATTCTGAGAAAGAGAAAAGATGGCACAAACTGAGAGACAGACATACTGAAAGACAGACCGAGAGAAAGACAGATACAGTTGTAATCAAAATTATTCAACCCCCATTGCAAATCAGGTTTATTGGCAAAATTATTCAACCCACTGAATAGAATCCCTTACAACAGCACAAATCTGCAAACACGTGTTGTCTCAAGCACACCTGGTGCAAGTAATCAAGGGCTTCATTAGTTGGAGCTAGAACACATGAAATATGTGACCCTGGACCACAAAACCAGTCATAAGGGTACATTTTTAAAAAATTGAGATTCATACATCAAGCTTTCCATTGATGTATGGTTTGTTAGGATAGGATAATATTTGGCCGAGATAGAACTATTTGAATATCTGGAATCTGAGGGTGCAAAACAAATCTAAATATTGAGAAAATTGTCTTTAAAGTAGTCCAAATGAAGTCCTTAGCAATGCATATTACTACTAATAATATTTTGTTTATATATTTACGGTAGGACATTTGCAAAATATCTTCATGGAACATGATCTTTGCTTAATATCCTATTGATTTTTGGCATAAAAGAAAAATCGATAATTTTGACCCATACAATGCAAGCTACGATTGCTATTGCCACAAATACACCCGTGCAACTTGACTGGTCTTGTAGTCCAGGGTCACATATCTGAACTGGCTAGGGGTTTGTTGAGTGTCACATTTGACTTCACATTAGAAATATGGCTAAGTCAAACGAATGGTCCAAAAAGTTAAGAAATTATATCATAGCCCTTCACAAACAAGGAACAGGATACAAGAAGATAGCGAAGGTACTAAATGTTCCTAGAGGCACTGTTGGAAGCATAGATTGCAAGTTCAAATAAAATTCAACAGTGGTTACATTACCTGGATGGGGCAGAAAAAGGAAGCTATCAATGTCTGCAACCAGATTTCTGAGAAGGCTGGTTCAGAAAAAAACCTTTAAATGACTGCAAAAGACCTGCAGCAAGACTTGGTTGAAACAGGCACTGAGGTTACAGCTTGCACAGTAAGGCAAGAACTGAACGCATGCGGTTTTTAATGACTCCAAGACGTACACCACTATTGACCCAAAAGCACAAGAATTTGCTCAATATCATTTAAACAAGCCACAGAAGTTTTTGGGACTCTGTTCTGTGGAGAGAAGAAACAAAACTGGAACATTTCGACCCTATGGATTAGCGGTATGTCTGAAGGAAGAAGATTGAAGCATCTGAAAAGAACATTCTGCCTACAGTTAAGCAAGGTGGTGGCATGGTGATGCTCTGGGGCTGCTTTGCATCCTCTGGCACAGGAAACTTGCAGCATGTGGAAGGCAAGATGGAATCATTGAAGTATCAGGAAATCCTAGGAGACAACGTCATGTTGTCAGTGAGGAAGCTGAAGTTTTGGTGTCATTGGACCTTCCAGCAGGACCCCACCTTGGTTGCAGAAGTAGTCCTGGAAGGTTCCATCAGTGGCCATCATGATCACCTGACAAAAACCCCAAATCTCTGGTGGGATTTGAAGAAGGCTGTTGCAACACGCAAACCCAAGAATTTTACTGAACTGGAGGCCATTGCTCATCAGGAATGGGCAACGATTCCTCAGGAACACTGCCAGAAGCTGGTGTCTGATTATACATCTCGTTTCCAGCAGGTCATCACAGCAAAAGGGTGTTGGGTTGAATTTGGGGAAACCACTTGAAACATCTGGTGTGTTGAGATATTTCAATTACTTTTGTTTGATTTGTTCATTGCAAACAGCTGAAAGTCTGTAAATTTTGCCAATAAACAATACGACATACAGACAGACGGACAGATGGACGGATGGATGGATGGATGGATGGATGGATGGATGGATGGATGGATGGATGGATGGATGGATGGATGGATGGATGGATGGATGGATAGATAGATAGATAGATAGATAGATAGATAGATAGATAGATAGATAGATAGATAGATAGATAGATAGATAGATAGATAGATAGATAGCAAACTTTACATCTAGAAAAATACATTTGTGTCTGAAATCAGTCATCCAGTCAACGCCTTTGCAGACGCTAACATTTGCATTAGCTGAAAATTATTAGAGATGTCAGGACTGACACATTTTATCAAAGTAAACTGAGAGTCTCCACTGTGAGTCTGTCTGCAGGATACTACTAGAATTGAAAAGTAGATTTGGCTGCCTAGACTTCACTTGCAAATGATTTAAAGCTTGATGTCTCCTCTCTGTCTCTAAACACAGACGTTTAATAAAGTTCTTGGTTGCAGCTCTCAGCTTTCCCCTAGGCTTGCTGATCACACACAGATACACACACACACACACACACACACACACACACACACACACACACACACACACACACACACACACACACACACACACACACACACACACACACACAAACACACACACACACACACTAAAGCAATGGTTGAATAATAAAAAATAAAAAAATGATTACCATAGTTTCTTAATGTCCTATTTAAGAGAAGAATTTACACAAGGGCAGTCCACTTAACATTACCCGAGAGCCACTCTCAGAGTGTCTTTAAGAAGCGTTGAATGGCCTTTATAAAAAAACATGCTTTTGTTAATTCTGTGCTCTCAGCCCAGTCTCTTTGTGAACATATGCACGCTGTTATCTTGAGTTAGTCCTCCGACACAGTCTCAGCAGAATTTTCAGTGGCACTGAAGCTGTGTACATGTATTAAGTTGTTTGAGATGCCGATGCTTCATAACATCTGAGGTTGAGAAAATTTAAAGAATATAAAATCACTGGTGCACCTGCCAGAATCTAGCTAGCTTCAAATTACTTTAGCAACCTGCGTTCCACTGTGACCTTACTCTGGCATTGCATTCATGGTAATTGGCCTGCAAAGCATTTTGGTAAACAGCTCTCACATGGTTGAATGATGCAGGTCATAATAACAGCTACCTGCTTAATGTCACATTTTGACCAATTTATCTAAGTGGCACTTTCTATGAATGCAGTACACTTTGGTGTCCCATGACTTTTTAGACTTTTTGGATTGTAAACTATTACATATGTTAGACAAGATATCAAATTCACATAATAGCTACTTTTAAACAAATCCCCCACACAAAAATAATGATTTTGGCCTCTCCCACCTCAGAGGTCTTAAACTTCTTGACTGTACTGTAACATACAATAATTTCATCATTTCACATTTGACATAATCTACTGAATATTCAATGTTTTATACATTAAGAATATCTTAATGTCTATATAATGTCTTAACAATGTTAAGATATAAAAAAATAAATAAATAAAAATAAAAAAAAACTGCTTAACTGGCAACACTTTACAGTATGGTTCCATTTGTTAACATTAGTTAAAATGAATCAACACTCCAAACATTTCTGAAACGTATTATTCTTGGTTAATTTTAATTTCAACATTTACTAATACATTAATATTAATACTAATATTATTTAATAGACCTGAGCTAACATTTACTTAACATTAACTAACGTTAATGAATAAACATTTTAACAAAAGTATTGTGTGTTGGGGACAGTTACTTTTGAAAAATAATGCATTCAAATATTACGTTACTCCCTGAAAAAGTAACTAATTGCGTTACTTTACTTAAAGTCTTAATGTATAATGCATTATAAAAGTATTGTAATGTGGATTACTTTTATAATGGATGGATGCACTTTTTTGGCTTCAAATTCTGGGCTGTCATTCACTGCCATTATAAAGCTTGGAATAGCCATGACATTTTTAATACAACTCCGATTGTATTCGTCTGAAAGAAGACGACTAGGATGACTTGAGGGTGAGTAAATCATGGGGTAATTTTCATTTTTGGGTGAACTATCCCTTTAACTAGTAACTTGAAAAAAAGTTATCTGATTACGTAACTCATGTTCATTTTAATGTGCTTACTCCCAACACTGATAACTAATGCATTAACTAATTATTATCATTATTATTAAAACTATTATTGTAATGTGTTACCAATCAAACACAAATGTTTCTTTATTTTTATGGGAAATATAAGTTTAATCAATAACTAAAACCCAAACTCAAAGTCTTATTTTGTATCCCATTCAAGTAAAGGTAAAGGCCAAGTAATTATTTCTGAAAAGGAAAAGGGCAACTGAGGAAGCATTTGGTTTCACTTTATTTTGATGGTCCCTTTAACATATTCTGTTGACTATAAGTAGCGTTGCACCTACATGTCCACTAAGTATCATTAGAGTGTTTTAGTAGACTGGTAGGGTTAGGGTTAGAATAAGTTGACATGTAGTTGCAAAGTTACTTATAGTCAGTAGAATGTCTGTTGGAGGACCATTAGAATAAAGAGTTAGATATTAAGCAGACAGTCTACTAATACTCTAATGAGAGTTAGTTGACATGTAGGTGCAACATTACTTATAGTCAACAGAATGTTCAAAAAGGACCATCAAAATAAAGTGTTACCAAAATGTCTTATATTTCTCTCACCTTACTCCAATGCAGAGTGGCTAAAGGGTTGCCTCCGTACGACATGCACACCACCCTCAGAAAGGAACCAGCTTTGACCTCTTCATTTTCTAATCCCATGATCACCGGAGCCTGCGGGGGAACTGAACGAAGGAAGTCACAGGAGAATAAAGGGTTACAACATGAATAGACAGAAGTTTGAATCATTTGTATGTATTCGCAGGGATCACAGCACGGCTCGCGCTGTTCTTAAGAAGAAATGAAATGAGTACAGTTCATGTGCGAAAAGGAAGGGAAATATTATTAAAACAAAAGATCTTGCCTTTGTTCTGTGAAGATGGCCATCTTTTCATGTTAGAGACAGTCACGAGAGATGGAAATGTAAGAAGAAAGAGAAAGATAGAAAAACGACCACAAGTTTCAGCATCGCAGCGTCAGGAAGAGCATGACTCTATTTTAGTCCCGTACAACATTGTTAAATCGAGGACATTTAACGCCAGTGCAGCAGGAAGACATCGCTTGTCTCTTTGATGAAACCATTAAGAATAAAGAGCGACCCACACACTGGCACCAGTCCATAAACCAAAATAACAGATGTTTAAACCGTAATAAGGCAATGTGGAACATGAATAAATTACAGTGGAGCTGAATAATACATTTGCCATAAAATAAATTATGGGACTGGGCCGCTCTTTGTTATTGCCCCAATCAGTTTGGAAGCGGGCGCGATGGACGGATGAGAGTCTGCCATGACAAAGTGCCGTCTTGCTCACAATCTGCCGCAGATGAAAATGGCCAGTGGAAAGTTGTATTTGATGGGCCAGGCGTGCTGAGTAAGACAGCGTTGCTGGCCATCGGTTCTGCTACATTAGCACTTATTGCACTGGCTGGGCGGTAATGGAACCATGAGCTGGGGTGAGTGAAGGGGGGCAATGTTTTAAAGCATAAATTTAGTGAGCAGAAAAAATGTGATTGGCGTTTCGCTGGAAGCTTATGCCTGTGAAATGCATCATATCACATGGAATATGTGCATTAGGCTACATCGGTTTTCAAAGCTCACCTAATAACATGAGCGTATAACAGATAACAGATAAGCGTATTGATAAAACATAAAACATCCCCTAAACTGATTTGAAAGGACATTTAGTTTCAAATGAAAATGGCAACCTGGAATTTGTTACCTTAAAGGGATTGTTTACTCAAAAGTTTGCACAAAGATAATGTGATATTGTGAAGATATTGTGACCATGAATGTCTTGAACCCCATTTACAGTACTTTCATTGTACAGTTGTGTAGATAAAAAAAAAAAACCTTCATGTTTTGCCTCCCGCTTCATATTATTCTTATCACAAAAGTTTTGCAATTGAACACAAAGATTCTTGGGGGGATAGAAAAGTTTTATGAGAGAATGGGAAAGCATTGAAATATAATTTTTTATCCAATATCCCGTTAGGAGATCCGTATGAGGATGAGGCTCATTCTTGGGTGAACATACTTTAATGATATGTTTCTATCTGATCCAACTATGATTAAAGCTGCAAGCAGCGATGAAAGGGCCCTCTCACATGTGCCACCACCACCTGGTGGCTTTAGGAAAACAGAGCACGGTGGGCAAAATGTATTTAAGTATAAAAATAGGAGGACTATGTCAGTCATTTGTATTTGCCACACTTCCTGCTACCAGCTGGTGGCGCTATTACTTTAACTAAATTTTGGAATCTTCAGGCCAAGTTTGAGGCAGATTGGAAATTGTATGCTTGAGTTGCAACATCTTCCTGTTTCATGGCGACAATAGCATGCTTTAGCACTCAGCTAAGTGTGGCTAGCATGTTTTAGAATGTTTCTAGCATGTTTAGTACTCAATTGCATATTTTATATGTTGCTAGTAGTGCATCACAGTGTTAAAAATGTCACTGTTTCGTGGCGTTAATCGCATACACTAGCACTTAGCCGAGTGTTGCATGATTTATCATGTTTCTAGCATGTTTGGTACTTCACATGGCATATTTAAATGTGTTTCTGGGGGTTAATCACAGTGGTGGTACTATGACTATAAGTGAATATTGTCAGGTAGATGTCTTCAGGCCAGGACTCTTATCAAATGTGTTTGGGGCAGATTGGTTATTGTATGCCCAAGTTAAAACAGTTTTCTGTTTCATGGCGGACAATTACATTTTGTCAGGCCATCACGGACACGCCCTTCAGCGAAAACTCAAGTTCTTTTCAATTTAACGTCGCAAAGGCCTTTAGATTAGACTGACCAAATATGATGTTTATCTGATAAAATCTCTAGGAGGAGTTTGTTTTGAAATGGCAAAAAAACTGCAAAAATTATCTGCAAAATATCTCACTTCCTGTTGGGTTTTCAGATTTTGCTGTCAGGGACTTTTTTTATGTAGGTATTGGGCAGTTAAATGTGTCTATCCAATGTCATACTTGTATATGAAACGTAGCGCAAATGGCACTTAATTGAAATTTTGTAGGTGGCGCCATTGAGCCATTTTACCACACCTAATTCTGAAACCCATATCAGATGTAAATTTTCACCACTTCTGACACGTGAGCAAAAGTTTCATGAGTTTTCAAGCATGTTTAGACCCTTCAAAAATGTGGTTAATTTCAGAGATTAAGAATAATAGCAATTCCAAAAGGCTCAAACCATCAGTGCTTGGACCCTAAATATATATTTTTTGTAGGTGTAACCTAATGTATTTAGGTTAATTCAAATAACATTTTTGATTTGAATAACAGTTAAACAAAGACAACTTTTCACAATCCAATCAGCTCTAAATGAAACAAATGAAACAAATAAAAAAATTCCTCACTGAATGTCCTGTTTCACATTGTGGAAGTGAAAATGCGTTGCAAACAGTATTTCATGTTGACTTTAATGGTTCAGTGTGTACTCTTGGTACATGGAAGTTGTTATCGTCTCAGATTGGAGAGGAAATTTCTTCCCACAGTGAAAGGACAAGGAGTACTACTTGACAGGAAAATTGCCCAATTGACTACGAGTCACAAAGCTGTGGCTATGAACTTGGCACTATGTGAGCAAAATCTATGACTTGGTTAAAGTCTTGGTGATTTTCCTTATTTACAGTATGTGCTCCGTTTAATTCAAGTCTGCTTGAACTGAGATTTCAAATACCAAATACAGAGGCTCTTCACATCACACACGAAAAAATAAAAATAAAATAATGCATATATCACTATTAATTATTAAGAGCACTCAATTGTAAACACAATGCAGGGTTCTTACAGAATACCCTCATGGTCATGCCAGTCTCAAGAGCTCGAGGGCTTGCTGGGTTCTTTGCTCGACACGTCAGCCGCCGTGTGTCGTACGAACTCCGTGCCCTGATGCTGTAAGAGAGAGCAGGGTTGACTTGTGTTAATGCGTTTCACACAGTGGCACTTTCTCATCCCCAGTGTTGCCACAATTACCCACAACCCAATGATCTCATAACTTTACTCCATTTGCCAGCCTGGCGCACTGCCAGTGTACACTTAACTCTACCTGGCCTCCAAGATTTGATTGTTCAGCAATACCTTACTCAAGAGTGCAGCGCAAGTGGAATGCAGAAGATACATGTTTTAGATATTCTGACAAAATTCCACATGGATTTCAGGATTTGCCCGTAGACTAAACATTTATGAGGCTGCAGATAAAAAAAATTCCTTGGTCAGTCTAGGTAATTATACAGCATGAAAAGCAGAAAAGAGGTTGTAATAAAGAAAACATGTTTTTTGAATGATATGAAGGTCCTGTTATTTTACAGGGTACATAACACACACAGTTTCTGCCAGTCTCATGTTAATCTTGAGTACCTATACAGTAGTATTACATCCTTCATATCTCCAAATAGTCTTTCGTTTTATCACATTTATAAAAGACAGATGCGCTGTACTGATTCTTTCCGAGAACAGCCGAGCTCGTGGAGGCGTGCAGTGGGCGGAGCTAAAGAGCCACGAGCGCACACAAACGCACACAAAGTACATCATGGCATTATCGCTGGATAACTTTCGATTCATTATACGTTTGTGTTGTTGACATAATATGCACTTACTTGCACTTGATTGCCAACAAAACACAGACATTTGCTGCAGTTTCACTCACCGCCTGCGGTTTTGACTCATGACCGGGAACAAACAAACACACTTGAAGAACTCCGTTGCTGCTCCGGAAAACAAACTGCATCCACTGTTTCCTTAATGCTGGGTTATATGGGAAGCTGAACAAGGTTATCTTTCCCTCACAACCAAAAACACACTTCATTAGTGATATTGTTGATTTCGTGGTCTAAAAACAAAAATGACAGTGCTGCCGGCGGCTCCTATAACCTGAACGAAGCTTGTTGATGGACATGCTCTTGCTCTCGCTCTGGTTGACCTGCACCCACGCTCATACGGGAGAAGTACCCATACAAGGAATTCGGCCCTTTATGATGTCATACAGCGCCATACTCAAGAAAAGTGGCTCTTTTTTTTTTTTTGGGCCATGTTTAGCATGAGAATCCAACTCTTTAACAGTGTAAATAAGTCAGAATGCAGGAAATAGCACCTTTAAATATTGCTTAAATACCCAATTCAAGAATTCTCTTTTGTGAGAAAAACTTGATCATGTTGATTAAATTTCGTCTTAAACCATTGTTTCTTTCTAAAAACATGATCTTAGTTATTTTCTAATTCCAAAAAGACAGATTCTCAAGGTCAACTGCAAAGAATCTTTTTTTTTTTTACTTACATGACTTCGGCATGTGTGTTTAAAAGCTTATCCTGTGAGCCTGACATCGTAAAAGAATCGGTTTCCCTCAGCTCTTCTCCATCTGAGAAAGAAAGAAAAAAAGTACAAAAGTTTTAGAGTCAGTAAGCTGCCTCAGGGTACTTCTTGCCAAGAGATGGTGTGACACAAACTTAGTAAATGAATCATGAAGTCTCTTGGCCACTGATTTGAAAGCTCCCAAAGAGAGTTTTGATCTTTTATCGGCATTGTGTATCTACAGTGTCATTATCTCATAAGAGCCCTGCTTAATGGACGTAATAAAGAGTGGGGCTCTTAAGCGATGGTGTACCTCTGAACATGGTGATTTCTGCAGGAGGTTTTGCATCAGGAGCGATGCAGGTCACCGTGTATTTTTCTCCCTCCACCCACGGCTCATCAGACTCCAGCTGGATGTACGGCTGTGAGGGCGGGACTTAGACAAGAGAGAGAATAAGAAGAAGGTGAGGAGAGATTAACCTGCAGGGGTTGTCACAATATATTATTTTATTGCAAGCTGTGAACTCATTTGGTGTCTGGTTGAAGAGATATTTCAAAGCTTTAAACACACGCACACACACACAGAGACATGAGCACACATACACTTGTGTTTCTGAGCGAGCTACTTTGGAGTCAAAATTGATGAAATTTCTCACAAGTAAGCTAAATTTGAAGGGTTTAGGAAAAAACTGTTTCATACAGAAAGTAAATAATGTGTTTTTCTAGGGGGATCATGTGACACCGAAGACTGGAGTAATGATGCTGAAAATTCAGCTCTGCCATCACAAGAATAAATAAATTACATTTTAAAACACATTATATTAGAACATTGTTATTTTCAATAATAATATTCAATAGTATTCCACAATGTTACTATTTTACTGTATTTATCATCAAATAAAAACAAAAAATGACTCTTTAATCTGTCACAATAATATGTCTCTGATTTATCTTCATTTGGGGGCATATATTAATAAACACAATTAATTGTTAAAAGTCAATTAATTTATCAGCAAGCATATCATGTAATTAATTCAACAAATGCTTTATTATTTCACTCAACAAATGGCAACATTTTTACATCAAAAGTGAAATGTGTAATTTTCTCTGTTGGGGGTAACGCATTAGAAATAACTTGAGTTATGTAATCAGATTACTTTTTCACTAGTAAAGTAACACATTACTTTTAAATTTACAACAAAACGTCTGTTACTTTTTCAAATAAGTTTCGATTTATTGACTGACAGCTCTACTGTTGAGTTCCATACTATTGTAGTTCTAGACTAAATGTGAACATGCATTTACTCATCACCACTTGCAAAAAAAACTTCATTATTACTCAAAATGAATAAAATCAGTGAAATGCAATCTCAGAATATTACACAAACCTGCAATAATTAAATATATTAAATTACACATACTTTATGTATTTAATCTCACTTTATTAATCACTGTCTTTGCTACTGACCTTCAATGATCCACTTCAACGATAATAATAAGCAAAAATTACTTTAGATAAACATCACATTTTTGTTAAATTTTTTCATTTAAATGTTTTATTGCTGAAGCAAGTGTGTTGAACTTTCTTCTTCTGCATTTTATTCTTCTGCAATCCAGAATGCCAAAAAAAGCTGCGCACTCTACTGTACAGGCATGAATGCGCATTTCTTCTAGCCTGAGGCTTATTCATTTCACTTTTGGTGTGAAAGGGCCTTTACGTTTGCCAAAAATATAACTTTTTTGTCATTATTAAAAATAAAATAAAAAAACACAAAAGCAAGCCCAGTCCAGGTGATAAAAAGTAACGCAAAAGTTATGTAACGCATTACTTTCCATAAAAAGTAACTAAATAACGTAAGTAGTTACTTTTTTAGGGAGTAACACAATACTGTAATGCATTACTTTTAAAAGTAACTTTACGTGTGATTTTCCACCATTTAATGCACCTCTTTTTTTCTCCACAGGTCTTCCAAACACTCTGCAAACAAATATGCTCAAACTGCCTTTTAGGGAAAACGAAAGTAATGATGCCTAGTAAAGTTGACACTGCACATTAAACCAGGATAGGAGAAAATACTTTCAATCAGTGAAAACATCACAAACTTCATCTGTAAGGGTAGAGTTAGCGTTAGTTTACACCATGTCCTGACCAAAGCAATAAAAGCTATTTCTTTCATGTCAAGGGCATTCACACTGACAGCGCTTTGCAGAAACAAAGCGACCAGAAGTCATTCATTTTCAATGAGAGCTGGTGATCTGAGGCAACATTAGTGAGAGACGAAGTTAAGCAAAGTTCATCTTCATGCAAATGCATGCTGACAATGCAGCGGATGCCAGTGGGAGCGCAGATAAGTTCTGAGTGGTTTTTAGCATGTGCTACAGTATGTGACTGCAAAGATATCTGGTCAAGTCAAAAGAGTCTAGCTTCACTGGCTCTGGTCCATCCTTCAGTGTAAATCTAACAGATGTATACCCGCTTTATTGTCTGGCAGGAAATAAAATTAATAAGTCTGATTGCTTTGAAAAGTAATAGCATCCCACTTCTTCACAAGCCACACATTATTATCATTCATATCAGTATGTCCAGCTTATAGTCAACTAATGTAAAGTAAATGAGTCTCATGTGGTTTGCTCTATGCAAATTAATCAATTATTTGTTAGATTGAATGCATGCATAAATAAATCATACAGGTTGTGTAAAATATGTATTCACTTATGCTTATCCACTTGTCCAACATTTAAAAAAAAAAAAAAAAAAAGCCTTTGCGAATATTCATGGTTTATTTGTTTTGGCTATTTCAGTATTTTTACTGACTTGAATGCTTAATTGCACAATTCAGATGATATGCTTCCCAGGCTCACTTACAGCAGACAATAAAAACAGATGTTATTGACAAATGGAACCAATTATCTTTATTCTTTAAAGAGGCCATATTATGCTTTTTAACAAAGTCTTGATTTTGTTTATGGGGTATACTAAAATAGGCTTTTGTGCTTGAATGTTCAAAAAACACCTTATTTTCCACATATTTTACATTGTTGCAGCACGTCTCTTCTCTGTTTAGTTCTAGTGATGGGTCGGTCATGAACGATTTGTTCATTTTGAACGAATCTTTAATATGAATCAGGAATAACGAGTTGTCAGAGAGATGCGCAAAATCCTATGGGTTCTGTACAAGAAACATAAATGAAACTTGTTTACAGTGGATTCTAATCTTCAGAAAATATCATATAATAGCATATAATGCAAAGAAAAACTCCCATATCATTCACTTGTTTACTACTATCAGCTGTAATTTATTTTTCTCTAATGATACATCCGCGTTATATTATTTATGTCCTTTGTGTTCATTTAATTACTGAATAAAAATAGTTAACCATTCAGTATAGAAAACAGAAATGTAGTGTTGTATTTAGGATTTAGAATATTGAGTCACTCGCAATGTTTATTAGTCCATAATAAAATGTATTACACATTTACAAGTTGTCTTTTTAACTGAAAAGTCACATGTAAAACCACACACAGCACAGATCCTAAAGAAATATTGATTATTTTGATAATTATATGAAAGGCCTGGTTATGCAACTATAATCAACAATAATATGAATGTATTAATAATACTAATGTAATATATAATATTACTACAATAATCTAATAATACTACATTAATATGAATGTAATACAGTCAATAATACTAATGTATTAGCTGTAAGATGCTGAGCCAGGAAGTGGTCACAGTGGACAAAAGAACGAAGGACTTGAACCGAAAGGCCGAGAAAAAGGCTTGTTCGACTTCCTACAGCGCTGCGCAAACCGATCGGCGGATGACTTGAAATAGTGCATGCCGGTTAGAAATGTTGTCTGACTTGAGAGTGTCAACGCCAAATGACTGTGGCATTTGCCATCAAAGCACTGCAAGAGCAATTCGAGATCATCCGGCTGGTTCATTCTGTGCAGCTTCTCCAGAGCAGTTGCACGAGCTCTTATGACAACACAGCTATTCCATGATGGGCCGGATTTACTGCATGACAGCTATCACATACTTATACTACCCCCTAAAAGTATTTACTCTTTTAGTGAAGAATAAAAAGTACATACTTTTGAGTGTGTAGCAGAAGAGTAGGCAAGCTTTGGAGCATACTACAGTACTTCATCTTTAACAAATCCTCCACATTCCACAGAAGAATCCTTCAGAATCCTACACATTCAATTTAATTTACAAACCCGATTCCAAAAAAGTTGGGACACTGTACAAATTGTGAATAAAAAATAAATGCAATAATTGACAAATCTCATAAACGTATTTTTTATAATATAGATAACATCAAATGTTGAAAGTGAGACATTTTGAAATGTCATGCCAAATATTGGCTCATTTTGGATTTCATGAGAGCTACGCATTCCAAAAAAGTTGGGACAGGTAGTAATAAGTGGCCGGAAAAGTTAAATGTACATATAAGGAACAGCTGGAGGACCAATTTGCAACTTATTAGGTCAATTGGCAACATGATTGGGTATAAAAAGAGCCTCTCAGAGTGGCAGTGTCTCTCAGAAGTCAAGATGGGCAGAGGATCACCAATTCCCCCAATGCTGCGGCCAAAAATAGTGGAGCAATATCAGAAAGGAGTTTCTCAGAGAAAAATTGCAAAGAGTTTGAAGTTATCATCATCTACAGTGCATAATATCATCCAAAGATTCAGAGAATCTGGAACAATCTCTGTGCGTAAGGGTCAAGGCTGGAAAACCATACTGGATGCCCATGATCTTCGGGCCCTTAGACGGCACTGCATCACATACAGGAATGCTACTGTAATGGAAATCACAACATGGGCTCAGGAATACTTCCAGAAAACATTGTCAGTGAACACAATCCACCGTGCCATTCGCCATTGCCGGCTAAAACTCTATAGGTCAAAAAAGAGGCCATATCTAAACATGATCCAGAAGCGCAGGCATTTTCTCTGGGCCAAGGCTCATTTAAAATGGACTGTGGCAAAGTGGAAAACTGTTCTGTGGTCAGACCAATCAAAATTTGAAGCTCTTTTTGGAAAACTGGGACGCCATGTCATCCGAACTAAAGAGGACAAGGACAACCCAAGTTGTTATCAGCGCTCAGTTCAGAAGCCTGCATCTCTGATGGTATGGGGTTGCATGAGTGTGTGTGGCATGGGCAGCTTACACATCTGGAAAGGCACCATCAATGCTGAAAGGTATATCCAAGTTCTAGAACAACATATGCTCCCATCCAGATGTCGTCTCTTTCAGGGAAGACCTTGAATTTCCAACATGACAATGCCAGACCCCATACTGCACAGAAATATGCAGATTTATAAAACCGTGCGCACGCACATCCTACGCAGTTTTCCCTTAATACATCACAATCAATTCTAAATGTAGTGCAGCTTTTGCGGCTTCATGTCACGCCCATAGTTGCCCATAAATAGTCTGTGAAATGCCCACAAGTTAATATTCATCAATTGCGAAATCATGGCAAACATAGAGAGGAAATCAAAAAAATGTAACTTCACTCAATGTGAAGTAGAAGTTATCGTTGGCGAGGTGGAAAAGAGGAGAAAAATGTTGTTTGGAGGGCACAGTGTGGGCATTACTAATGCCAAAAAGGCACTTGAGTGGCAAAAGGTTGCAGACGCAGTAAATGCTGTAGCTTCACAACCTCAGACCATGGCCGAAATAAAAAGGAAATGGTCGGACATCAAAGTTGAGGCAAAAAAGTGTTTTTTTCATTTAATTGCATCTGAAAAATCCATTTAATCCATTTAATTGCATCTGACAAGCTACAGATGTCGGTTATAATCTACGTGGAAACTGGAAATAGTTCAGTGCAAATGTAATTTCTTGCAGCTTTCTGAATGGTTGAGACATACGTCATACGTTATTTTATCAAAAATAAAACAAACTAAAGGCATATGCATGAATACCATGATTCCGTAGCTGATGAACAGATTTTTGCTATGAAAACAACTTTCCCCAGTGGACAATTAATCTATCTATCTATCTATCTATCTATCTATCTATCTATCTATCTATCTATCTATCTATCTATCTATCTATCTATCTATCTATCTATCTATCTATCTATCTATCTATCTATCTATCTATCTATCTATCTACACTCACCTAAAGGATTATTAGGAACACCATACTAATACTGTGTTTGACCCCCTTTCACCTTCAGAACTGCCTTAATTCTACGTGGCATTGATTCAACAAGGTGCTGAAAGCATTCTTTAGAAATGTTGGCCCATATTGATAGGATAGCATCTTGCAGTTGATGGAGATTTGTGGGATGCACGTCCAGGGCACGAAGCTCCCGTTCCACCACATCCCAAAGATGCTCTATTGGGTTGAGATCTGGTGACTGTGGGGGCCATTTTAGTACAGTGAACTCATTGTCATGTTCAAGAAACCAATTTGAAATTATTCAAGTTTTGTGACATTATCCTGCTGGAAGTAGCCATCAGAGAATGGGTACATGGTGGTCATAAAGGGATGGACATGGTCAGAGACAATGCTCAGGTAGGCCGTGGCATTTAAACGATGCCCAATTGGCACTAAGGGGCCTAAAGTGTGCCAAGAAAACATCCCCCACACCATTACACCACCACCAGCCTGCACAGTGGTAACAAGGCATGATGGATCCATGTTCTCATTCTGTTTACGCCAAATTCTGACTCTACCATCTGAATGTCTCAACAGAAATCGAGACTCATCAAACCAGGCAACATTTTGTCCAATTTTGGTGAGATAGTGCAAATTGTAGCCTCTTTTTCCTATTTGTAGTGTAGATGAGTGGTACCCGATGGGGTCTTCTGCTGTTGTAGCCCATCCGCCTCAAGGTTGTGCGTGCTGTGGCTTCACAAATGCTTTGCTGCATACCTCGGTTGTAACGAGTGGTTATTTCAGTCAAAGTTGCTCTTCTATCAGCTTGAATCAGTCGGCCCATTCTCCTCTGACCTCTAGCATCAATAAGGCATTTTCGCCCACAGGACTGCCGCGTACTGGATGTTTTTCCCTTTTCACACCATTCTTTGTAAACCCTAGAAATGGTTGTGCATGAAAATCCCAGTAACTGAGCAGATTGTGAAATACTCAGATCGGCCCGTCTGGCACCAACAACCATGCCACGCTCAAAATTGCTTAAATCACCTTTCTTTCCCATTCTGACATTCAGTTTGGAGTTCAGGAGATTGTCTTGACCAGGACCACACCCCTAAATGCATTGAAGCAACTGCCATGTGATTGGTTGATTAGATCATTGCATTAATGAGAAATTGAACAGGTGTTCCTAATAATCCTTTAGGTGAGTGTATATGTCTATCTAATTGCATCTATATCTGCTCCGCCAGACGGACACATTGACGAGAATATCAGGTTTGTACATTACTTCGTTCTGTTTACCATATTATTTATGAGGATGAATTGCATAACATGCCAATATTATTGCAGAACATATTTCACTTTTCTTTTTGCAAATAATTGCATTTCTGTTGTAATTTTCTTTTGATTTTGTTTGTTTTACACAAATTATTGTGTAGAGAGCGGCGTACGCCTTCTTTTGTGTGTACGCAACGTTTATAAATGAGGCCCCAGATAGAAAATAGAAATAGAAATAGAGAAAAAAATTTGGCGCATCATAAAGAGGAACATGTGACAAAGAAGACCTAAGACAGTTGAGCAACTAGAAGCCTGTATTAGACAAGAATGGGACAACATTCCTATTCCTAAACTTGAGCAACTTGTCTCCTCAGTCCCCAGACGTTTGCAGACTGTTATAAAAAGAAGAGGGGATGCCACACAGTGGGAAACATGGCCTTGTCCCAACTTTTTTGAGATGTGTTGATGCCATGAAATTTAAAATCAACTTAATTTTCCCTTAAAATTATACATTTTCTCAGTTTAAACATTTGATATATCATCTATGTTGTATTCTGAATAAAATATTGAAATTTGGAACTTCCACATCATTGCATTCTGTTTTTATTCACAATTTGTACAGTGTCCCAACTTTTTTGGAATCAGGTTTGTAATTTCCTACCGTATTGTATCCTGCAGAGTTTCAGGAGAGACAACCATCTCTGATATTATATGACAGTAAAGGCTCATATTAGGCTATACACCGATCAGGCATAAGATTATGAGGCATGGACTCCACTAGTCCCCTGAAGGTGTGCTGTGGTATCTGGCACCAATATGTTAGCAGCAGATCCTTTAAGGCCATGTAAGTTGCAAGGTGGGGCCTCCATGGTTCGGACTCTTGTTCAGCACATCCCACAGATGCTCGATTGGATTGAGATCTGGGGAATTTGGAGGTCAAGTCAACACCTCAAACTCGTTGTTGTGTTCCTCAAACCATTCCTGAACCATTCGTTTGCTTTGTGGCAGGGCGCATTATCCTGCTGAAAGAGGCCACAGCCACCAGAGAATACTGTTTTCATGAAAGGGTGTACATGGTCTGCAATAATGATTAGGTAGGTGGCACGTGTCAAAGTAACATCCACATGGATGGCAGGACCCAAGGTTTCCCAGCAGAACATTACCCAAAGCATCACACTGCCTCTGCCGGCTTGCCTTCTTCCCATAGTGCATCCTGGTGCCATGTGTTCCCCAGGTAAACGACACAACTTGAGCAATTTGAGTGAGTACAGTTTTTGTTTAGTTGGTAATGTATTTGCAGTCTGTGTGCTTCTCTTTACGAGACATGAATAACCTTTGTGTAATGAATTCATCAAGCACACCATCGCACAGAGAAAAAGACTGTACTCTTGAGAAAAACACAAAGTATAACCTAATAAGTATTGAGCAAGGGGCATGTTAAAATGTTTTAAGGGCCATTTGTTGTGTACGTGTATATTTAGCCAATGTATCAATTGCTCATGGAAACATAGGTGAATAAAGATGTGGTTATATTTGGTTGGTAAAGTATTTGCACTTGCAAGTTTCCAATAAACAAAAGTTAAAGAAGTAGGTGTGTTTGTCTTCGAAGGGGGTGGGGTATGGAGTGTGGGCACCCACCGGCAGAAACATAAATCGGCGTCTATGCATAATAGTCCTCTTTAATGCTTTGAAACAAATAGTGAAACAAATCTTACTTAGGGCCTCATAAACCCTGAACATAGTTCAAGATCTTAACGAAGGGCCTCACAGTGTTTCTTGGTTGTTTTCTATCAGAGCACTTTCACTTTTTAGTGGCCTCAGCACGACACTGCAGAAGCGGGCCATCAATTGAAACGCCTGTGTGAATCACAGACGGATGATGAAGCGCGGCCCCTGTGCTGTCGACAAGCCTGTGGAAATGCACTAAATGCTAATCTAGCATAGCACTCTGCTTAAAGGAAAAAAAGAGCAACAGTGCTGCAAATCACCTCCAGCAGAAGAGACGCGCACGCTGCCGATCAAAGCGCTCCCTCTTACCTCTCCGCTGCGCAACTTTCTCCGCATCGCTCGAGGCTACAGAGCGCTTCTCGCCGCTTTTGACGAGAGAGAGTGAAAATCAGTTTTTGTGCTCTGTTCAAACGAATCGAACTCAAATGTGGCACTGTCCAAGTTTATCCGAGTTGCACAGTTTTTCCACTGTGAGCTTGATATTGGATGTAAAAGTGTGAAACAGGATCATTTTTGGTAGTACAATGTGTAAAGAATATCTTAAAATCATGCTTATGAACTTAAAGCTGTTCACACAGGAAGCACTTTAACATTAAAAACCTAGACAGTGCAAAATGGTAGGAGGCAAAAACTGCAGGCCTTGTGTTATTAAAAGCTGAATTATTTAAAAAGGCAAAACGTACTTCTGACAAGAACACATCCTGTGTGAATGGCCCTTGAAACTCTTAACTGAGACAATAAAGTCTGACAGGTTTCTACATAATAGTCTGAACAGTAACAGCTTAGAGGAAAATAAACAAATAGCATTAAAGCTGGTTACAATACAAACATAACTATACAATTATTTATACACACATTAATAGAATGATAACTTCTGTCTCTGTACAAAATATAATAAAAAATTAAATGTTTAAATATCTTCAGAAAAAATGTAAAGTCGTTATATACACCGATCAGTCATAACATTATGACCACCTTCCTGATATTGTGTTGGTCCCCCTTTTGCTGCCAAAACAGCCCTGACACGTCGAGGCATGGACTCCACTAGTCCCCTGAAGGTGTGCTGTGATATCTGGCACCAAGATGTTAGCAGCAGGTCCTTTAAGCCCTGCAAGTTGTGAGGTGGTGCCTCCATGGATTGGACTTGTTTGTTCAGCACATCCCACAGATGCTCAATTGGATTGAGATCTGGGGAATTTGGAGGTCAAGTCAACACCTCAAACTTGTTGTTGTGCTCCTCAAACCATTCCTGAACCATTTTTGCTTTGTGGCTGGGAGCGTTATCCTGCTGAAAGAGGCCACAGCCACCAGGGAATACTGTTTTCAATGAAAGGGTGTACATGGTCTGCAACAATGCTTAGGTAGGTGGTACGTGTCAAAGTAACATCCACATGGATGGCAGGACCCAAGGTTTCCCAGCAGAACATTGCCCAAAGCATCACACTGCCTCTGCCGGCTTGCCTTCTTCCCATAGTGCATCCTGGTGTCATGTGTTCCCCAGGTAAGCGACGCATCAACGTGATGTAAAAGAAAACGTGATTCATCAGACCAGGCCACCTTCTTCCATTGCTCCGTGGTCCAGTTCTGATGCTCACGTGCCCACTGTTGGCACTTTCTGCGGTGGACAGGGGTCAGCATGGGCACCCTGACTGGTCTGAAGCTATGCAGCCACATACACAACAAACTGTGATGCACTGTGTATTCTGACACCTTTCTATCAGAACCAGCATTAACTTCTTGAGCAATTTGAACTATAGTAGCTCGTCTGTTTGATCGGACCACACATCAACTTTGAGGACAAAATGTTCACTTACTGCCTAATATATCCCACTCACTATATATATATATGTGTGTGTGTGTGTGTGTGTGTGTGTGTGTTAAAAGAGTATTATAATTTATTTATTCTTTATATATATTATATATAAAAATAAAATATTTATAAAATAAACAAATAATATAATATAATAATGTAATTATTATAATTATATGTAATACATTTAATTGAATTATAATTCATGTAATAAAATAAAATATATTATTATTATTAAGATATTTAATAAATAAATAACTTCCAAAACATAATTAATTTGTTATAAACAAACAAATAAATTTGACTTCTAAGTCACAGTCAAATAAGATTGTGATACTGATTTTCTGTTTTCCTTTGAAGCACAAGATGCTCCATGGAATATTCTCAAAATATGCTGGATGTCATCATTTTTTTTTTTTTTTTCTCTCAGAGGGGCAACCTTTCATAGCAAAACAATATAAAATCCTTAATTTCACTATGGAAAAAAACCCTAGCAAATGAACCAAAGAAATAGAACTGGCACATGGTAAATAGAGCCTCAGTGTTGTTGTTCAGGTAGCCAGTTGCTCCCTTGACTTTCTAGACACTAGGGGGCGTTATTGCTGTGTGCAGCTCAGCAGTGAGGAGTGAGGGGCTTCGCACTGAGACAGATGGGGCAAGGCTTGGGCTTCAAACTGATTTAAAGGAAGCAATTGAAGCTGTGTGGACACTGATGTCTGAGGAGAGCACTGCAGTGGAGCCCGCTTAGATAATGAGATGCATTTGTTTACTCTTCTGCTCTCCCTCTCCTTTTAACTGCTCACAATTTCCTCTCACTGTCTCTCTTTCTCACCCTCACGCCATCGCCCCCTCGCTCGCTCGCTCTCTCTCTCTCTCTCTCTCTCTCTCTCTCTCTCTCTCTCTCTCTCTCTCTCTCTCTCTCTCTCTCTCTCTCTCTCTCTCTCTCTCTCTCTCTCTCTGCAGATGAAGCCAGGCTCATCACTTGTTGTGCTAGAGAAGACATTGTTCAGGCACATAGATTTCCCAGTAAAGACTGATGGTGTGCTCACAGACCAGGCAAGCAGGTAGAGAGTTTCTCTCTCTCTGCCTCTATGCATGTCTTTCACTTCATCCCTCATTCTCGCTCGCTCAACTTTTGGCTCAGTGCTCGATATATAGCAAAGCTAAAAAAGCCAAAAAGTGCTTCAAAACAACAACAGCAAAAAATACAACAGCAATGCCAAGGAAGGCTCATGATCTGTAGAAACAATGGGATGTCATACCTACAACAGACCTTGAACTAACCTACTAGTTAACTGTTTACCTTTCTCATTCACATTACACAACAATACAGAATATTAACATAGAAAATAGGTCATTCTAAATACAATTTCAAGCATTGCCAGGTATTGATTGTTTTGTTTTGTGGTGTTATGATATCAACATATGTCTTACATATATATATATATATATATATATATATATATATATATATATATATATATATATATATATATATATATTTTTTTTTTTTTTTTTTTTTTTATATATGATATTCATCTTTTTTTCATATTTTATTTTGCAAATATGTGAACAGCTTGTAACTAAAAAAACAAAACAAAAAAACAGACTTTTCCTGACTTCCTAGATTGTCAATAGCCCCTTTCACACAGCAATCCTGGTAAATTACCGTAAAATTACCAGAATGACTTTACCGGTAAATACACAAATATGCTGTTCACACAAGCAATGGCATTCAAGATTTTTACCATTAGGAGACCATTCACTCATCAGAATACTGGTGAATTATGTGATGTCAGTTAAGGGGATAAGGGGATAATCAAACAGAAAGCGTTTTTGCACTTATAAAGCACAAGACACGCATAATAGTATCCAACTGCAGAGTCACAGCACTGATGAATGGAAAAGAAGGCAGGGTCTCGAGCGCGACATGTTGAAAAAGCTGCGAGACATGACACAACGGTCTAAGATGTCCATTAGGTGCATATTTACATAGAAACACTATTAAAAAGCAGCGGCGCTTACTGTAAACAACGTGGCGTAATCACGTCATCTCCATAAGACTACTTAAAGGGTTAGTTCACCCAAAAATGATTTAAATTATGTCATTAATGACTCACCCTCATGTCATTCCTCACCCGTAAGATCTCCGTTCATCTTCGGAACACAGTTTAAGATATTTTAGATTTAGTCTGAGAGCTTTCTGTCCCTCCATTGAAAATGTATGTACGGTATACTGTCCATGTCCAGAAAGGTAATAAAAACATCATCAAAGTAATCCATGTGACATCAATGGGTTAGTTAGAATTTTTGAAGCATCAAAAAACATTTTGGTTAAAAAATAACAAAAACTACGACTTTATTCAACATTGTCTTCTCTTCGCAGATTGACAAGAGACCTGGAAGAGAAGACAATGCTGAATAAAGTCGTAGTTTTTGTTATTTTTGAACCAAAATGTTTTTTTGATGCTTCAAAAAATTCTAACTAACCCACTGATGTCACATGGACTACTTTGATGATGTTTTTATTACCTTGCTGGACATGGACAGTATACCGTACAGTGAGTCATTAATGACATAATTTTCATTTTTGGGTGAACTAACCTTTAAGTTAGCGCATTTGGAACTCGTACATGCTCATACGGATAATATTAATTCTGCATTCACACAGCATCATACTGGTAATTTACTGGTAATGTTACAACTTCCCTTACCGGTAAATTGCCAGAACCAATTTACCAGTATTTTTGAAAAGGTCCTGTTCACACATTATCTCTTACTGGTAATTTACCAGTAAAGACTGTAAGTGTGAAAGGGGCTAGCCTGTGGACTGATTTTTATAAGAAGGACTCGGGATGTTTTTGCTGGGAAAATCAAGTTTACATGCACTCCCAAGAGCCTTGCTTCTGTTCTGACACATTAAATGAACGCTTATACAATGTTCAGGATAATGCCGAAAGACCAATTCTGTACTGTAATGTCAATGAGTCACGCCAAAAAAGGAATTAATTCAAACTATAGTCTCACATAGCCAGATCTATATTCTCAAATATACTATCATATAACTATCATAACAGTGTAATTTGAATAACCTCATCTGTTGACATGATGCCGGTGAATTGCAGAGCTGGTGCAAATATATAATCGCTATGATCAGACGCTTTCTTAACTGCTTTTTTCTCACCGCAGTGTGTGTTAATTTTGTTATTGAGAGGAAAGAGAGCAGCACATATTTACATATTCATCTTAAACATCACTCTCTGTCTGGATGTTCATTAACAGTATCACTGCAAAGGTATTTCCAGCTAAGTGGAGAACGAAAAATAACTTAGTTGTGAGTATATCAGGGCTTTGAATCACGTTCAATCTCTCGTACGTTGTGTGTGCATGAGTGCGAGCATGAGCGATAAGTCGCTGGCTGCAGTTCACTTAACATCCACCGGTGTCGCTAATAACAAGGTTTTCTGAATTCTACATGTAGCCCATCTAAAAATCATGTGTTAGTTATTACTGTCATTTCTAATATATTTTAACTCGTTCATCTTAATTCTGATGTCATGGACGTCCTGTTGTAAAAACACATTTTTAAATGACTAGGCCTCTCAGCCTCAGAAACAACATGAGGTGCAATGACTGGAATGAGGGGTCTCTAGGCGCCTGGTCATTTGAACACCCCCCAGTTACCTCATTCTTTCTCCTTTTACTTTCTGCTGCAGTCGAGCTGCGGTAGAAAGCGGGTGTGTGTGTTCAGCAGTCTGTTCTTTGAGACGGAGAGAAGGGATGATGAGAGAGAGAGGGTGTATGTATGTGTGTGTGTGTGTGTGTGTGTGTGTGTGTGTGTGTGTGTGTGTGTGTGTGTGTGTGTGTGTGTGTGTGTGTGTGTCTGTGAGTATGTGTGGGGAGTTTTATGTCTGTGTTACTGGCAGCATTGGGAGCCAGAGCATGACAGCCAATGGTTAGTCAGGCAAAGATTATGACTTCAGAGAAGCCCACCTGAGTCGCCCACCATACTTCCTGCGACCTCTTCTCCCTAGACAAATGCACGCTCACATGAGCAAATGCAAACCCAGACATGCACACACACACACACACACACACACACACACACACGTTTGTATGCAGAAGAACAGAGAAATGAACACACACATATGAGCGCTCAGGCATAGAAACATTGAGCAACGAACTTTGATTCATTAGACAAATGTAGACGGATGGACAGATATGGAAGATAAGAGGCTCATTAGGGCAGACAGACGAACATACCCCTTCGGGTTTTTTTTTCTCACATACTCATCAATAAACATATAAACATGCAAATGTTTTCCTCAAAACTGATTCACACTTGCAAAAGCCAAGTGAATGAAAAGATAGTCAAAAGGCAATAATTTTATCACAGATGCTCGTTTTCAAGCTCTCTCGTGCACAAATAGACACATTTCCTGGTGAAATAAACCAAAACAGCTCCCTCCTACATGGACTTCCAGTTCAGTCACACATTATATGTGTAAATTAATGTTGATTCAGTTTTGTTATCAAGATGAAGCAGCGACAACAGTGATGTTTACTTAAAGATGCACTCAGTAATTATTCCCTAATTAAAGTTTCACACCATAAAGAAATGAAAAAATACTTCAGAAAAAGGGATTCAATTATGTACAGCGACATGAGATGAAGACTCTAGACATAAAAAAGCGGTTTTACTCACAGGGGCAGACATGTCGAGATCGCAAGACCAGCCAAACCCTTGAATTTGTACTGAATTGAGGAAGCAAACAGGATGCAGAACTGAAACTCAAATTGCAATGCAAGGCAGTGGAATTAAAATTAAGTGAATTTCATGAAATTTTTTACCCAAACCTTTAGGAAACAAACTTGTCTAGATAAGCTTTTAATGTTGGGTTGACTGTGTCTTGTTTAAAGGGGTCATATAATGGTACATGCACTTTTACAAGTTGATTGTACGAAAATGTGTGTTGGCAGTGCCTGTACACAACCATCCTATAATGATAAAAATCCATCCATCTCCTTATATTTTCCCCTGTCTCAAATCAATTGACAGCAGCATTTCAACACAGACCTGCCCTGAGCGACCTGTCATCATAGTCCGCCACTGTTGATACGATGGAGCAGAATGGCGTCTAAGCGATTGTGGTGTTCTGTTCTTGGGTGTAATAACGAACACAGCAGTCATTTTGATGTTCCTAAATCCGAACCGCTGAAGACGCAGTGGCTGAGTTTTGTTTTCGAAGGGAATATTCCCCCCGATGAACGTCAGTGCTTTCATGTTTGCGCGAATCATTTCTCACCAGAATGCTTTATAAACGAGGGTCAGTATAAAGCAGGTTTTGCTAAGAAGCTGCTCCTGAAAAAAGGATCGGTACCAACTATTCGTGTTCCTGCTGCACCTCCAGAAGAAGTGATTGTAACGTTTTATTAACCTTTATATTAATCTTTGCAAATCGCTTGCACGCTTCACAATGAATGCGGCTAAAGTTGTATAACGTTCTCAATATAATTCATAATCCCACGTTTATAATGAACAACGCATTATGGCACTGGACATACATATACATTACAACAAATTCTTAGGTGTCCTTCAACTACTGCTAGAAACATTCCTGTGGTGACCTAATGTCAGTGCTTCAGCCCTGACAGTTGTACCTAACACTGCATAGATAACATTACGCATCACTGACAAGCCTACGTTTACCGAAAAAAAAAGTTTTTCATGACCATTAGCTGTAACATCAATGTGTCAACGAACTAACGTATACATCAGTAAACACATAGCATTCGTATCTCACTATGCTACCCTGCCAGTATATACAAATATAGATCAAAGTGACATGACGTTAACCAACCATTCAGAAACGTCCTTTTTGAGCCTTAATTGTAGAACTTCACTGGGGCCATCATCTTATTCCGGGTCCGACTCTGGTTCAAATTGATACAGTTGCACAGATGTGTCCTCAGAGCCTCCCGTTGCCATTCTTTCTCCAAAATATACCCTCAACTGTTGTCAAGGCAACACTCCAGATGTGTTGTGTCAAAACGCCCCACAGAACAGAGGGGCGGGGTGAGCAAAGCTCATTATCATTTAAAGGCACTGAAATGGCTTGCTGAAAACAGAACTGTTTTTGACCAGGTAAAATTAGTGTTTTCTTACTATACTAATGAGAATTTTGAATTAAAGTATATTACAAACTTTTCATTGGATGGATGGATGGATGGATGGATGGATGGATGGATGGATGGATGGATGGATGGATGGATGGATGGTCAGATGGACGGATGGATGGATGGTCAGATGGACGGATGGATGTTTCCCAGTGTTGAATTTCTTTGAACTGCAATTTGGTAAGTTCCTCTTCCTGTCATTCCAATTCAATTTCCAGTGGGATGTGTTCAATTCAGTTCAAATATTAGGGAAGTATACATTAACAAAAATACATTAACAAAACCTTTTAAGACAACATGTGAAGGCATTTCCAATCAGTGTTTTCTTTTACCACTGATGTCTTAAGCTATGTAGACTATTGGACAATGCCAATAGCCAAATAGCTGGTTAACATTGGTTAACATAACCCAACAGTGATTTCAGAAACAGAGCAGGTGCATTTTGATAACTGATTACAAAAATCTTATTTTTCCTTGGAATGACATGAATCAATGGTTAACAATAAGACCAGGAACTTGTATTAAGAAAGTAAACAGGGTCGATGTTGATGTCAGGTTCACCGAGTCAGAGAAACAGTATTTGGCCGTATCTGAATACAAATTAACTCCATTAGACAGGTAATTTGAAGCAGATGGAGGGTCATTCATCTAAACCCAACGCTGCCACAAAATGAAGACCATCTTTTCTCATGGTCATGTGTATCTGCACAACCTATCTGGCATACACACACACACACAAACACACACACGAACACACACACACACAGAGCCTTGTTAGACCACATGAGCTAACACAGTCTGTTAACAAGCTTTGACCAGACATGCCTCAAAAGGCTTGAATACACTCATCCACAAACACACAAATACACACGGTTACGCTGGGCTCAGGTGTGAGCTTTGAAGCTAAGAGCCATTGAAGCAGTCCCATTTCTCATCCTCTGCTCTCTCTCTCTCTTTCATTCCCTCTCTCATTTCATCTCATCTTCTCGTCTTCATACCACTGATCTTTCCACCTCTTCCTTCGCTCTGCACTTCTCCTCTCATCTCCTCCCATCTCGTTCCTGTCTGAAGAGTACAGCAGGTGCATCTGAGGCAACAGAGATAACAGCTATTTCTCCCTCTCTCTGTCTTTCCTGCTCTTGCATTCTTCATTTTTAGCCCACCGCATATGACAAAAACATTTTCAACACTCAACTGAACAAGTCTTGATTTGCGTAAATCAAACCGACATATGATAAACAAAATAGTGTCCGAACCAGTTACCAACCACAATCTAAAGACTTGAATCCACTACATGACACACAGTCCCAATAGACACTAGCGCTCTCACAATACAGCATTTTCCAGAGAAAATTGGTAGAAATCTTGCTGTTTAAATTCAGTGCTAGGTAAAGGTACTCTAACACAAATGATTTCAATGATACTTGATCTCAAGACTCACTAGTAAAGCTGGCATTCTTGATTTGTGGTTGAACATCACATTTATTCATTTATTAGTTATTATAATATTTATATATGTAAATATATATTTAGCATTTAAAATAAATTGTATGATTTTATTTAAATATTATAAATAAAATACATGTAATAATAGTATTATATTATGTCTATTCACAGATAAAATATTAAATTACTAACTTTAGCTTTTAATCCATGTTTATTTGTTTTATTTAAATAGTTAACTGTCTACAAAATAATAATAATAATTGTAATAATAATTTGAATTATTAGGTATATGAACAACTACAATATTAAATGGCTATTAAACTTTAACTTTAATAAATGCTTGTTTGATTTTATTTATTTATATAATATAATTATTTAAGAATAATCATCATAGTCATGTATCATATTAAATATTATTAGGTCTATTTACAACTAAAATATTAACGGCCGGTTTCACAAACAAGGCTTAAGCTAATCTCAGACTAAAATGCATGTTTGAGCCATTTTTACTGAAAGCTGTCACAAGTGCTGGTTGGTTGATCCTTAGTGATGAGGCATGAAGAACAGTCAAGTAGTATTTTATAGAAATCAAGAATGTCCCATTTCTTAGGGGAATATTTTCACCCCTACGCCTTGCCACTCTGTTTCAAGGGGCAAGGGGAAGGGGTAGGCATAGGGTAAGGGGTAGGCATAGGGGTAGGGGTAGGGGTAGGCGAAAGGGGTATAACATAGAATTGGGATTGGGCCTAACTATGGCAACCAAGGAAACAGGAACTAAAAACACTGGAACTGAACACAGGAAAAGGAAAAAAAAATTCAAAATAAAAGTTAATGGACCCAGAGGAAGGTGGTGGAGTAGAGGCGAAACAGGGAGAGAGATGAAGGGTCAGGCCCATGTGGCGGAAGGGGGCTCAGAGACCAAGGCAAATGTTGACGTTGCCATCTTGAGGGAATCAGGAAAGGTGTGTGCAGCCCAAACACACAAAATGGTAGTCACCGTCACCGAGAGCATTGTGGACAATGGCTCAACCTCCAAGACAGACAGTGTTGAGGTTGGTGGGCTTAAGAGTACAGGCCTTGGTATGCTGGCTGCTCATGCAGACATTGCGGTGGATCTGCCATGCTGGATTTTAGTCTTGTCTGCCTGAGACTGATCTGGTGGCAGGCTTGATGTTTGAAGACTCTGGCATGGTTGCCATGATGGTTGAAGACTCTGGCATGTCAGCCATGATGGCTGAAAACTCTGGAGTGGCAGCCATGATGGCTGAAGACTCTGGCGTGGCGGCCATGATGGCTGAGGACTCTGGCATGTGACGAAGCATGATGGGCACTGAGGGATTGCAGAGTTCCTTGTCTGCAATTCCAACTGTTAATGAACAACAATAGAGCATGGTCCAAGTATTAAGCTAGGGTGCAGTTATAATTACCCCCTGGCATCAGCCAGCTAAAATTAGAGTCCAAGTTGCTCCATAAACAGTCCATCAGTGTCAGGTCATCCCATGAAGTCATATGGCTATACCTGAAGAACTCTTCTACAAAATACTCCACTGGAGGTCCATCTTAATAAATGGATCCTAGTTTCTCCTCTGCACGGCTCCTTTCTGTTAGACAATCCATACCTTTAAATTCTTTGTTGGTATTGTGTTCTCTCACAGGTACTGGTTGGTTGATCCAGAGTGATGAGGCTTGAAGAGCAGTTCATTCGTATTTAATAGAAATCAAGAAACAAACAAAGATAATATCCAGTTAGTAACATTAACACAAGGTACAGAACAGAATCTAACTGAGGGTATAAATACACAGTCTCAACAAGGGACAGGTGAGACTAATCAATTAAACAATGAAGCAATGACTAACTATGGCCGTTTCTCAATACCAAGTATGCAAACTTCTGACTTGCGTCCTTGGTAGCTCAGACTTGCCAAGTTCGACTCGGGAGAACGAACTGCCGAGGGCGGGAGGACACAAGTCCAGTAATTCTGCTAATGGAACAGCAGCGTTCTTGATAGCGTCACTCAGCTCGCTCTCACTCCAGTTATCTCTGTATGTATACTTTAGGCTACAATAAAACGAAATATGGCATAGCACAACCCTTTTTCCCTTTTTTCATTTTCATTTAAAAAAATCTTAAATTAATAGCCGGACAAGCATGTGGTTCAGGCAACACATACCTTGATTATCTGAACTGAACTAAATATAAAACACAACACTGCCTCTTTTCTTTACATTTAAAAAAAATATATAATTACATATTAATATGTAATAATAATAATAATACATATTAATATGTTCAGACAAGTGTGCATATATGATTATCAATGTAATAAAATTAAATATGACATAAAACACAACCCAGTGTCTTTTTGTTAAATGTCAGTTTATGTATGATCAATAATATCCATTATAAAAGTATAAGTAAAAGGTATACAAGAAATAAAGCAAACAATTCACTCAAACATACAAAGTCAGCACTAGTAGGGTACAACGGTAAAGTTAAACAGCCTAAAAATATAAAGTTACGAAACTTCACTTTGCCCTCAGCCAAAACGATTTGCCAGGAAACAAATTATATATTCATGAGACCAAAGATCGCCCGTTAGATCTACATAAGGCAAATTATATCTCATGTTTAACCACTACGGAGACATCAGAGCCTGCGGCAGACATCGGAAGGACTAGCCGAGGAAAGGCTGCTCTCGGCGGGTTAACGAGCACTGAGCGCCAGTGATCAACTGGATTTCACAACTCCAAAAACGCCAGATAACATTTTCAAATAGGTGCTCTCTTTATAAATAAACCACAGATGTGAGCTTAAAACAAGTACATTCTCGCCTGAAAATCTCTTAAAACGACATTTTGTGACACATTAACAATAGTATTTTTAAATTACGCTTCTCATCCGCTATTGACGCTTTCTGGTTGGTGCGAGATGCATTCTGTGATACCTAGCTGTCTCGAGTCCACACAAGTCATCTCTTGATGCATCCTCGATAAAAGGGGCGGATCAAGGACACATCCGGGGATTTGAACTGTACTTGGCTAGATGTGAACTTTGAAATGGAACAGTACTTGGGCAGCAACTGATGATGTTTCACAAGTCCACGAGAACACAAGTACAGACAAGAACGCATATTGAGAAACGGCCTATGGCAACTAAGGAAACAGGAACTAAACACATTGGAACTGAACACACGCAAAGTAAGACAAAAGAATATCATAATACAAGTCCACAGACACAAAAGCAACTTGCACTGACATATGTTAAAATATGTTTAAAATAAAGTGCCATTGTTTTGTCTTAGGATGCACACCAGTAATGTTTCTTTTGTTTTGCATATTTATAAAATCTACTTAAATGCCCTAAGTCCTAATCCTGGTTTAATCTAAACCTTTTCTGTGAACCAGGCCTTTATGGCTAACTTTATCTTAAGTCATGTTTTTAATTAATTAATTAATTTTAAATATAATTAATATAATATAATATAATATAATCACACCAAAAATATTACCTAGTAATATAATAGTAATAGTTCTGTTCCCAGAGTCACTACTCTCGAAGTCTATAATAACAGGAGAGAGCTAACTGTTAGCATTCCCATTCATCTCAATAGCAGTTTCCTCATAGGCATTAAGATTTAGAAATATTTTTGTCTGTTTGTTTATTCATTTTTGAGCCAATCATCTGATCTGAGAATGACACCAGACTAATCACTCCCTTTATATGTATCAGCCAACCAATGAGCCTCTTTAAAGCTTCATCTATTTTTGAGGAAGCTGTGCTAGACACAGTTTTGCATTTATATTTAGTCTGAGGCTATGCAGAGAAGCAAAAACACCTCCGGGCTGGAGCACTAGGACGTGCAGTTGACTTAATGTGAGTGACAATCACGTATATGTGGCACAATTCATGACTCAGATACTGAATGTGGGCGGCAAAGAGATGCCTGAAGAAAACCGAGATCATGGCGACTAAACAGTGACTCTCATCAGGAATGAGATTCCAGCTGTCTGAGAGAGCAGTGTGTCACGATATTGCTGGACATTCTGTGTCATATTCGAAAGTTCAGAAATAAATCCAATTTACTTCCAATTACATATTTCCTTTGAATCCATCCATCCATCCATCCATCCTCAAATAAAAATGTAAACCAATTCTACAAAGATATAACCAGTGTTGAGGAAAGTTACAATTAAAAGTAATGTGATACACTATTGCATTACTCCATTAAAAAAGTAACAAATTGCGCTACCTTTTATGGAAAGTAATGTGTTAGTGTGATAAGCAGGCGGGCGAGAGCCATGGGAGGGGCGTGAGGCTGGTGGCGGGATTGCAGATGAGTGTTACTTAGATTCGTGACCGTCACACCGGTCTCGAATCCTCTCACAGAGGAGGTCGGAACTGGTGTGACGCGCAGGTGACGCTCATCTGCAATCCCGCCACCGACCTCGCACCACTCTCTCGCGGCTCTCGCCCCCTGCTTATCACAGTTACATTACTTTTGATACATAACTTTTGCGTTACTTTGTCTCACCTGGGCTGGGCTTGCTTTGTTTTTTTAATAACAGAGAAAACAATAGTTCTTTTTTGTCAAATGTAAAGGCCCTTTTACACCAAAAGTGAAATGAATAAGCCTCCGGCTGAAGGAAATGCAGATTCACACCTGTACAGTAGAGGGCGTAGCTCAAACAAACGTTTCAGCTCTGCTGCCATTCTGGATCACAGAAGAATAGAATGCAGTAACACTCTTAATTCATAAAAAAAAAAAAAAAAAAAAAAAAGAAACACAAATGTGATGTTTCTCTAAAATAATTTTAAATTAGTATGGTTGAATTGAATCATCGAAAGTCAACAGCAAAGATATTGTTCAGTAAAGTGAGATTAAATCCATAAAGTATAGGATTTACTTATTGCATTACTTATTTGAAAAAGTAACTCAGATATTTTGTTGTAAATTTAAAAAGTAATGCATTACTTTACTCGTTACTTAAAAAAAGTAATGTGATTACATAACTTGCGTTACTTGGTATGCATTACCCCCAACACTGGATATAACTATTTGTTTATTTAATGAGTTGCCCACAATAAATTTGGAACAAAAATGTCAGAATAGGTCATTCTCAGGAGCTCAATTAATTCAAGCGTGGTACTGTGATAGGTTGCCACCTGTGCAATAAGTCGATTCATGAAATTTCCTCACTACTAAATATTCCACGGTCAACTGTTAGTGGTATTATAACAAAGTGGAAGCAATTGGGAACAACAGCAACAGCCACGTAAAATTACAGAGCGGGGTCAGCACATGCTGAGGTGCACAGTGCGCAGAAGTAGCCAACTTTCTGAAGAGTCAATAGCTACAGGCCTCCAAATCAAGATGCATTTACATAACATATTATTTCTTGTTTTATTGAAAATAAAATAAAAATGAAGTGAGTTTTACTTAAAACAAGCAAAATTATCTGCCAATGGGGTGAGAAAAAATAATAATTGTTTCTGATTGAAATCTTGTTTCTTGTTTCTGTCTCAAACAGAAATGAGATATTTTTTCTTACCCCATTGGCAGATAATTTTGCTTGTTTTAAGCAAAAACTCACTTAATTTTTGATTTTTTCTCCAAAAACAAGAACAAATATATTTTGTCATTTTACTTATCTACTAAATGCATCTTGATTTAAGAATTTTTAGATATTTGGACTGGAAACAAGAAAACAATACTAAATAAGAAGAGCATTTTTGCAGTGCTGTTTGCATTTGTGAAATTCTAACAATGGTTTGCTAGAAAGGCTAGTCAGGATCAAAGGAGAAAAGGGACATGGCCGCATTATTGTTCAGGATTATAAGGTGCCACTTGAAGTGACAGCCATGGTTATCTTCTGCCTATGTGCAACAAAGAAGAAAAACACACACAGAAGTCTTGAGAAAGCTTCACGGCAGTGCCTGTGGAGATAGCTATTGATGCTGTGCTTGGCTTCTAGCAAGCCAAGGGTGATTCATCTTGAATTAGGCCATTATAAAACATATCACATGGACACAGGGAATCCAATTAAGACCCTGCCTCATCTTTTAGTCTCTCACTCTGTCTTTCTCTCCTTTTTCCCCCACCTCACCACTCCCCTCTGTAAAGACATTATGCCATTTGGATTGGATTTACTGAGGTAGATTAGAAGCAGACACAGCAAAAATCCAGCCCCGAATGGGTGCAATGGTGAGGTAATGGATGGGAAAATACTGCTGCCTTCAGCACTCACATTTGCAAACGTCCATTTCAAAACATCATATAAACAAAAATTAGCCTATAATATTTCAGTTATATATGGAAACACTAAACAAGAAGTAAAACGGATTGAAGCATTTTTCACATAAGCAGAAAAGCTTGCTCAAATAAGTATGGTAATCAAATAAATGAACTAAAATGCCAGTTAATAAATCCTCAAGTTAATACAGTTAAGTTAGTAAGATGAGACATTAGCTTACATTATTGTGGCAGACAAGTAAAACAACAAATAGACATTAGAAAAAATGCATTTGAATAGTCAACTGAATATTGTTTTGTTTTTTTCTAAATAAAAATGTATTATTAAATTATCATTGAACATACTGACTTGAAATGTTACTACATATATATATATATATATATATATATATATATATATATATATATATATATATATATATATATATATATATATAATAGACAACACATTTGTATTTATTTTTATAATTCGATCTTTTTATAATTATACAATTACATGAAATATATTCTGATTGTTTATTATTGTTATTTTTTTAATAATTCAAATGCACTAAATTAATATATTAAATTTACAGTCCTATTAAAAGTGCAAACACAATCTGTTGATTGTGATAAATGAGTGACTCAGGCCTGCAGCTGCTGATGCAGAAGCATGTGTGTGTGTTTGTGTAAGTGTGTGAAACTGAGATTCTGTTACAGCTATAACTATCTTCACTGTCTTGTCCTTTCTCTTTTTCATTGCTGTCAATAAAACCTGCTGCCTTCCCAGGCAAAAGAAAAGCAGTCACCACAGCAACTGCCCTCCATTATAAACACACACACACGCACGCACACACACACACACACACACACACACACACACACACACACACACACACACACACACACACACACACACACACACACACACACACACACACACACACACACAGGGACAGAAGAGGAAGTGAATGCTTGATGACTGGTGAAGAAAAGGGGCTTTCAAGACCCCCTACCTTAGACATATGGGCCGGCTCCCACCACAGGAGGCAGAAGAGATGGAAGGAAAGCAAAAGACAGAGACTCTGAAAGGGATTGAGCTATAGATGGATGGATGGATAGATTGGGAAGAAAAAAAGAGAGAAATTGTGAAACAGGGAGGATTACGCATGCATTAGAGAGTGTGACTGTGAGAGAAGCCTAAGTGAAGGAATGATACAGTGATGTGACGTGAACCAGTGAGCATGCTCAGTAACATCCATCTGCCACACAACGCAGCAGATTAATCTTGAAAGGTACGTTACACAAGCAATAAACTACAAACAAATGTATACATATATGCCTAAACTAAGAAAAGTGATGGAATACCAAACCTTGAAGGTATATGTCATTACTGTATTTTTCACCCTCATTTTTTTCGAAGGAAAATAAAAGGGTATTTTTTTAAAGAGACCTCATGAAGCTATTTTTTCCATTTGCAACAACTCATAGTAACTCACCATGTCTGTGAAGCTCCAAAAAGAACAAACACCATCACAAAAGCAGCAAAACATGACTTGCATTATATTTTAACACTTTTGAAACCGTAGCTTTGTGTGAGAAACTTCATTAGAAAATTTCAGTTGTTAATCACTTTAATGATCTTGATTTTGCCAAATATTTTAAATCTCATTTCCCTTTCAAAGTGGAACTTCATCACTGCATCAATCCGTCATAACCTGAGGCAACTAATCGGTGTTTGATTCCTAAATGGCATTAAGAATGAAAAGGTTTGTGTAATAACTACATAAATAACTACAGATTGGTATATCAGATTGAATAATTAATTTGTGAATCAGTTCAAAGTAACAGATCTGGCCCGAATACAATTTTTTGAGCTTCGAAGCTTCGGTAGTAATCAACACCGAATATTCGAAGCTTCAGAGGGAGGGGGCTGAACATCTTCTCTCTAATAAGGGCAGGAATCTCGAGAAGCGGCGCGCCTCACGTGGGCAGGGCGTATATGCTCCGAGAACGGACACTGCACTAGTGATACAAAACACACAGATCTGTTACTTCCCAGTAACAAGCTCCTATAATGTGCAGTAGATTCATTTAGATTGATAATAACGGGTAATATTAAGCTTGCTGCGATAGTCTGTGTTACCGGTGTTCAGGCATGACACCGGTTACATCACTTGCCCCCACTGTCGTTTTGATATTTTATAGTAGTAAAAAATTTTAGTTCAGTTAGAGAACAGATTAACTACAATTAAAAACTCAACGTGCAGCGTGAGCCGAACGAGAGTCGCAGCACAAACTAGCAGCAGGAGTCAGATTTCATTCATCACGAGAGCAAGGAGCTGAATGACAAGATGATCACTGAAGACACGAGCGCCTATTTAAGGGAGTTTGTCATTGTACCGTTTTGTTATTGTGTTTTTCATTAAGAATAATAGAATAATGAACCCACAATTCAAGCAACCCGCAGCCAAATTGGTGCTAATCCAAAACTCAAAGTAAAATGCGCACGGCCGCACTGTCATACGTTTTCTCACCGTTACATCCCTAACGGGTAAAAAGGCTACTGCATTTTGATTCTATTATTCTATTTTCCACAATGTCAAACGAATGCAGCTTAACTCAGAATGCAAGCTCAAGCATGCGCTTCTTCCATAGGCTCATGCAGTTGTGCGCTCTAGACAGAGAATATACTCCAGTTGCAGAATATATAACCCTAACCCTAACCTAACCCTAACCCTAACACCAAATATAAAACAAATATATTTATAAGTATAATGAGGTTGGAAGTTATCACATTATAACTGTCCATCCTATTAAAAACAGATAGGCTATAAGATAATTGTAAAAAAGTAGTATTGTATTTCGCCAGATTTTATAGCGTAAACATATGCAAGCACGAAAGAGAACCGTTTTCGAGGGGGATGTTCAAAAAAAAAAAAAAAAAAAAAAAAATGGAATCCCAAAATTGAAAATTGAATACCAGCCCATTGAAGGAATATTTGAATATTCTAACATTCTGGTTCAGCCCTAAATAGATCCTACAATTCGCTCTCTCAATGATCCAATGAGAGCTTTTCTCAAGCTAGCACCTCACTGAATCTGTCTTCCGGTCATGTCCGAATCAAAACGAGTCAAGAACGGTTGAGTAATAACATCCTCAGAGCTCGAGTGCTTAAGGAATTGACATGTTGAAACGGCTCCAAAGATCCTCAAATTGAACTCTGATTGGAAAGAACACTTGCACAGAATTGAACCAATACCAAACTACCAGCATCTTTCACCAAAATCAATTTGACACAAAGTCAAACTCCTTCCCTGCGATGTCTATGAATTTCCTTCAGGTATTCTCGAAGGCAATTCGGCCTCAAAGGTTCACACAATACAAAGAGAATCATAGCCAAGTCACAAACCGATATATTGCACTGACCCCAAAACTCAAAACTATGGTAAGAAATATTCCATTTGGTCAAAAAGTGCAACTTTTCAAATCTCCCATTCTCTCTGTAAAACCATAGCAGCATTTAACTTGACTACCTTCAAAAAAGTTTCTACAGCAAAGGACAAACTGAAACCCATCTGGACATGTTATATTTCACTGTGGAGTTTTAAAAAAGAAACTAATTTAAAAGAAAAAAGTTATCGCCCACGAGCAGGAGAGCCTCTCTTCCGCTCAAGTTGTTCGCACAGGTAAGTCTCAGATGTTGCCTGCTATAAGTGCCCTATCCACTGTGGCCAAGCGCGCTAACTAATTGGCCACATCACTAATGCGTGCTATCACTGCTGTCATACACCTGTGACCAATGGGACTTTATCTGAAGTGCAGCACAAGGGATTCTCCACCACACTGCAGAGAAACTCCATGGCTCATTAGTACCCTGAATGTGGCTATGGTGACAGGCTTAGGTTTGCCACCGTGTGTCACCTCTTCAGTGCGTGCGCAGCCATTAGCGGTCCTGGTTGAGCGATCTGTCATGGCTAAAATTGTCCCACATGCTTCTTTTCCCCATTTGCTCCCCCCCCCTTGTGTGGTGGTAAAAGATGGGTTTGCTTACTCTGCACATTGAGCCAGGCTGTACGGGACACAATGGCACGGCTGCTCACAGACCGGCCCACTTGGCACTCATAGGGGCCATCATCTTCCAAACTCACATTGAGAATCTGAAGATGGTACTGGCCTGTAAGAGAAAGTAGACAGAACAGAAGACATGAGGCGGAAATAAAGGAATATGAGAGAAATGTAATGTTTCAATGATTTATTGCTCACACAGACAATGGATCGGAATAGAGACCTGACAGCATGGAATGAATATTCAGAGATACAACAACTTAAGCTCTACAGATATCATCTGTAATGCTGTTAAGAACTATAGAAAATCATTTCAACCTGTCAGTCAGTTTGGAGAATAGGCTGAACATACAGCACAGGTTTCAACAGTGACATAACATATAATACTTGGGAGTCAACTTGAAATTAAAATTGACCCCATCCATCTCATGGCCAAACTTATTTTATTTAATAAAATGTGGAAATAACCATTAAAGTCTCTTGGGATTAGTGAATATCCCAGCATGTACCCTTAAAGGGTTAGTTCCCTTATACCAAATGCATGTGTGGCACTATTAACCCCTTCTCCTACACCCACCATTTTGGCAATAGCATAATTTAAAATAAAAATTAAAAGGTTGCTGCTCATAAGTCACTCAGAATAGACGCATAACCAACATATTTGAGTTTACAGTTCAAGAATTACTCAGACTGCATCAATTCTTCTCATTTACTTTGAATGGGTGATATCACGCACTTCCAAACTGAATTGTGGGTTCCGTTGCGTCGCGTCACTGGCGTTGCTTGCGGCAGAAGTGCACCAACACAGGCGTCAGCCAATCAGATCGCCAATGGAAATACCCTAGTGCAGACACTAGCTAACTGCGTTCATGCAACACCTAAAAAGTAATATGATTGGCTGCTGTCATTATAACGGTCATGTCAGCAACAGGCTTCAGACACGCCCTCTGTCAAACGTTGACGCCGACGCCCCATGTGAATTCAGCAATATTAATATGGAGACGTATAATCTCAAGCATAAACACAAACAAACAAACAAAAAATTAAGAATATATATATTTTTAAATCTATAAAAATATCATGTGGCTGTATAGTGTAGAAACTTAGAAACATGATGAAGCTGAAGCCACATGTCTACTCATGCTTCATTTAAAATCTGAGGATATTATCTCTAAAACTATGATTTTTATTATTTTTAAGACCGTGTCATGTGAGTTTTTAGAGAAGGCTGATAAGATGGTAATAAAATATTGTATTGCCCTGTAAACACCCACTTGCACACTATTGTCTATGTCTGGTGTGGCGAACTGCCCCATTCATGTTTCTATTGTTCAAACTTTTCACACCTCTGCAGAGTAGGATAACTAATCTTCATTCATCTTTTATCAGTATACTTTTGTTTTTATTCAGCCATTATTAGCATTTCTTCTGGCATTAATGGCTTGCCCATCTATGGTACTTTGATCCCACTCTACACAGGGGAAACATACACCGATCAGGCATAACATTATAACCTAATATTGTGTTGGTTCTTCTTTTGCTGCCAAAACAGCCCTGACCTGTCGAGGCATGAACTCCACTAGACCCTGAAGGTGTGCTGTATATATCCCACCCACTAACAGGTGCCGTGATGAGGAGATAATCAGTTATTCACTTCTGTCTGTGGTCATAATGTTATGCCTGATCGGTGTATATGCACGGGCAGGGAAAACATAATGGTATTGGGGGCGCATGTCTGCAGTCTGTGTTGGAAGGATCTACAGAGTTGCTGGCTCATTGAAAATGGACCAATATTTGGGAATCCTGCTGAACACATTGCAGCCAAGTATGGAGAATCTGTTTGGAGATCAAATGTGTATTTTCCAATATAATAACGATCCCAAACACACCGTGAAAGCGCAATGCTCAGCATTTTGAAGTCTTCAAGTGGCCTCCTCAGTCTCCTGACATTAAAGCCATTGAAAACCTTAGGGAAATTAGGAAATGAACCTGAATTGTGATAAATCATGCAGGTCTTCCAATGAAGCTCAACTTTGGAGAACTTAGGGAGAGTTGGAAAGAAGTTAAACATGACGTGTGCAAAGTTAATGAGTCAATGCCCAGGAGAATGGCTGCTGTAATAAAAAAATTAAAAAAGGGGAGAACCAGTAAAAAATAAACTGATTGAATTGTAGTCAATGTATATGCATTATGTCATGTGTGTTTTTCAGTGCCTCTTTTTGCATAATACAGTAAAACCCATTTTAATTATATGCTAGAGTTTGCCTTTCTTGCCAAATATTTTTGTCATTTTGACAAATTAACCAATCTTCCTAATATAACTCATTATATTTTTGATTGTTTAATTGAACCTGAAGTGTCATTAAAAGCAAATATTGTTGCAAATCCAGACACCACTTATGGCCACTACTGTATTTACTAATAAAAGTATTAATTTCTTAAAAATCAAAAACAAACAAACAAACAAAAAAAACACCTCAGAATTCAATTTTGCTTGTTTTTTTTTTGTTTCGTTTTTGTTTTGTTTTACAAACTGACATTTTTATTTAACTCAGAATGTTACTTGGACGTATTTGCGCATTGATGATGCCTTGGGTTTTTAAAAGCTTTTTTCAAGATTTCCCACCGTTTACACGAATTTGGAGATTTGGCATGTTCAAATGCTTCTCGAAATCCACTTTTAATTAGTTAGAAACAAATCAGAGCAAAGAAATTACAATTGTCAAATGGCAGTGCTAAATTTGTATGCGATCTCAAATTAACGGCTCCAATTAGCTATGAACACTGTGGAGAGAAGAACGTGATTCATTCTGTTTGATGCAGCCCTTCAACATCATTCCTTTGTGTGCAAGATGCTTGTTATTTACTAGCAGAATATTGTGCCACCAAGGGGTTGTTTGTTCAACTACCATTCTGCCAGGATTAATGGCTGCTCCGGCGAAGTTTATGCAAGCTGTTCGAGCTTTGAACATTTTTCTTTTGCTCCTTTTTCCTTTTCTCCTCCCCTCCAAAGAAAACTAACATGCAGAAAATAGTATCTTGATATGACAACTTCCACGGCTGAAAAAAGGAGGTGTCAGCCAGGATGGCAGGATAATTAACACCAACCAGCAGCAATTTTCAGATCTATGTGATCATAGAAGGAAAGGAAACCACTTTCAAATCATTAATGATTTTCCACTCTCTTGAAATTGCACTCGGTACTTGCTGCCGCGGTGTTGCAGTTGCAGGGTGTTTGCGAGTGCGTGTTTGAAGAAGTCCAATAATTATGCCTCTGACAACCAATACGAAACGCCGACAGGGACTCTGGCCCGTTCTCTCACTCATTTCCTTGTGCGATGTATCCGAGGGTGTGTGTGCACCTACCATTTGTCACGCCGTTTGCGAGAACTCATGTGTATACGCAGCTGCGTATCAGTAGATTAAGGTTGGCAGGGTTAACATTAAAGATGCTTTCAGCGTGTCTTTTTATGATATCATTTGTCCCTTACATGGCACTCTTTATCCGTCATGCTATCAATGCCCGGCAGCACAAGCGGTAGCATTGAAGAGCGTAAGCATTTTTTAAGCATGTGTACTTGCATTTGGCACAAACTTCCTCTCTCTTGCTATGCCGGATAGCAGCTTTTGTCCTCCACAAAGAGGAGCAGATGCTCGGGACTTGTTTCATTTTGTCTTTTAATTGGCCTTTTTATATACACAATGCACACTGGCCAAGCATCATAGGTTATTCAATGCCTCAGCCCACTGCACAATAATCTCAATTTACTCTCAACGTACATTAAAAATAAGAGTAATTCAGGGCTGATTTTATCTTTATTTATTTATTTATTTGTAAGGAAATTGGGGGTGGGGGGTATTGCAGTCCTCTCACTCCAAAAAAAAAAAAAAGAAAAAAAAGAAAACAAATTTCTTAAATCTGTCTCCGGTGCTTAAATTAGAACCCCTTTGATAGCATCTCGCTAAGCTGTTTTTAAGAGAGCTGAGCGCATTTTGATGAGGGAGGCTGCATCTAAACTAGAAATTGAGACTGAGGCATCTATAGCCATCTGCAGATTATAAGCAAAACATTTTCTAATGATTAATGCCAATAATCTTTCATGCTGGAATAAAAAATAAAAAAAAAGAAGCTATTTTTCCCCGATTTATCATTTCCCGCACACTCCAATGCATTTACCCAAGACAACAATATATTAATGGCAATCTCATAAAATCTGTCAAGAGCATTATAGGTCATATTGCACTCGGAAATCAAGAGAAAGAAAGAAAGAAAGAAAACAAAAGGTCGTCCCAATTCGCACTATTCTATCATATGATGTTTTGTAGTATAAACAGTGTGTGTAGTGTGTTCACACTGAAAATTCCAAATAGAGAAAGTACAGTTTAAATACCCGGATGATTCACTTAATTAACAAACAAAACACTTAATTCACTCAATTGTCGCAGCTTTAATTGCATAGCAGAGGGGGAGGACTTCCGGCAAGATGGCGCTCTGAGCAGCGACATTTTCCAGAGCTCTTCAATCAATCCCTCAAAAATAATTTCAAACAGCAAGTTAAGTCTCATTTGTTTACTTTAAAATAAATACAGGAGTTTCAAAATAAATACAGACATTTATTTTCCATTTGATGAACAATTTCACTGTAAAAAATGCTGGGTTAAAAACAACCCAAGTTGGGTTGAAAATGGACTAACCCAGCGGTTGGGTTGTTTTAAGCAAACATTTAACCCAACCGCTGGGTTAAAACAACCCAATCGCTGGGTTAGTCCATTTTCAACCCAATTTGGGTTGTTTTTAACCCAGCATTTTTTACAGTGTTGGATCATAGTTATACAAGTGATAAGCTGATCAATATGAACAAACGCAGTGGCCTACCAGCTACGCCGGACAAATGACAAAATATGAAAAAGAAAAAAAAAAAACAGAGCAGTGGAAAAGAAAGAGCCTCCGGATGACATTGCTACGCTAATACAGAAATACTGGAAATTTTAAGAAGTTGGCGGACAGGTTTGACATCCAAGAGAGAAGGATGGAACACCTCTCCCGTAAAATGGAGGCGAATTCCAGCCTGATTGCCATGATGAGAGAAGAGGTAACCGATTACAAAAACAAAACAGTGGAGTTAGAACGGCAAGTCGGCAAACTGCATGACAAAATGAAGGCGATGACAGAAAAGTGTAAAGAGCAGGAAAGATACAAAAGGAGATGGAACTTGCGTATCAAAGGCCTAATAGAAAAGGAAAGCGAGGATGTAAGGGCATCGGTGATTTCTTTTCTTTCAAAAATCGCGCCGGGAGTTCCGCGGAACGTAGATGACATCATCGTATCGGTAGGAAGGAGCAGAGTCGTACAAGACAAGTCATCGTCCAGTTTTGTTAAACCGGAGTGCAGACATGAGATCTGGAAGCTTCCCAAAGAATGTGATGTATGCAAACAGGCTGGCGTTCGATTTGCAGAGGACCTAACCAAGGAACGGCTCGGGAGCTGTTGTGGCCAAAGATTAAAGAGGCAAGAGATCAGAAGAAGAGGGCATATTTTCGAGGGCCTTTTGGGTTCATAGAAAATGTAAAATGCGCTGGAAATATTCTTTGAGATGTATTAATGTAAACAAATGAGACATGTGAGGTTATGTTTCGAGGGACCAATGTGACGTTACTTTTTTCACACATTTATTGTGGTGTCTTATTGTTAGCTTGTTCTAGCTAATTGTAGTACTACTGCTTACTATGTTTACATTTTGTTCTAAGTTTTCTTTTATTTCTTTAAATACCAGGGGGCTTAAAGACAGCATTAAGAGAAAGGCTATATTTTTATTTTGTAAAAGGCAGCAGGCACAATGTATTTTCTTGCATGAAACTCATTCCAGTACAGAAGACTCAGTTTTTTGGAGAAACCAATGGGGGGATACCATTTTAATTTAGCCATGGAACTAATAGATCTGCTGGTGTTGCCATATGTTTGAACAACTTCCCAGGAAAAGTTGTTGAAGTTAAAAGTGATAAAGATGGACACTGGATTGCTGCGGTTTCAATCGTTGAAGGAACTCCATTGATTTTTCTGAATGTTTATGGTTATAATGGAGAGTCAAGGAACAAAATATTGTTGGAACAAATTTCAGAGATTATTAGTGAATTGAAAGCACTTTTCCCAACTGATAATATTCTAGTGGGCGGAGACTTTAATTGTGTCCCTGATGAATGGATGGATAGATTCATGATAAAGTATGTTGATTATGAATACAGTCAAAGTATTACTAATTTTTGTGTTAATAATTCCCTAATAGATGTTTGGAGACATGTTAACCCTGAATTAAGACAATATTCATGGATTAGACCCAATGGAAGCTGTAAATCAAGAATAGATTTTTGGTTGATAACACAGGAACTCTTCAAATATGTTTCACAAGCTAAAAATGTCTGCAGCTCCTATTACTGATCATTGTATAGTTACTGTCACTCTGATGCCTGATACAGGAATAATATGTAGACAAAAATATTGGAAGTTTATTGCAAATTTTCTAAATGATGAGCAGTTTTGTAACATAATAAGAAAAATCTTATATTCAGTCAAGACAAATGAAGAGATTGACTCGTGTGTAAAGAAGTGGGAATTTTTTAAATATAAAGTTAGAAAGTTCTCAACTGATTATGATAAAAGACTTTAAAGATAAAAGAGAGACCACTTATAAAGGATATTAATAATTGTTGTAAGAAGGATCTGTCATTAGATACTAATAAGGAAGAAATGATTATATTAGAATCTAAATGAGATGATTTGTACCTGAAAAAGGCACAAGGGGCATATATACGATCCAGAGCAAAATGGATTGAAGACGGTGAGAAAAACAGTTCCTATTTCAGTAGATTAGAAAAAACAAGACAAGAAAGAAATGCACTTACTACTTTAAATATAAATAATAAAATTGTAACTGATGCAAAAGAAATAGATAATGAAGAATATAAATTTTATCAAAACCTATATTCATCATCCTTTTCTGAGGCAAAAAGTAGATCCTTCTATTCCTAAAACTGACCCAGATTTTAAAAACGACAGCTATAAGAAAATGGCTTTGGGGGAGTCACCAGGTCAAGATGGACTTACAACTAACTTTTATCGTTTCTTCTGGTCTGGGAAGACAATAATATTCAAGTTGTTGTGCAAAAAAAAAAAAATAAAAAATAATAAAAAAAAAAATAATTAGTCACGAGTCGTTGAGTTGGAAATGAGACTCCACTCAATCCTTATAACGGAGCTTTGCGGCTTTAACTGCGCATCGGAGAGCATAGCAGGATGATCTGTATTCATTCATATTCCCCGTTAGGAGACCGGCGTTGTAAGCGGTAGTGCGTGTGTTCACTGCAGCGCGGATTGAATTGTCCACCCACGGTTTCTGATCGAGCCTTTGTTTGTATTCGGGTGTGAGGAAGATGGCGGCATGATCCGATTTGCCAAAAGCTGGAAGTGACCGCGCTTTATAGGCGTTCTTAAACGGAGAGTAGCAATGATCCAGCGTGTTTGCTCCTCGTGTAGGACAGGAGACGTGCTGGTGAAAGTTTGGCAAGACTTTCTTTAGGTTTGCTTTGTTAAAATCGCTCGCGACGATGAGCGCCGCGTCGGGGTGTTTGTTTATGACGCCGCTGGCAACACCATGAAGGCCAGATAAAGCCAGCGCTGTGTCTGCCTGTGGTGGAATGTAAACAGCGGTCACGACGACAGAGGTAAACTCCCTCGGCAGATAGAATGGGTGGCAAATGATTGTTAAATGTTCCAGATGAGGCGAGCAGGACCGCGAGAGAATGGTGATGTTCCTGGGGTCGCACCATTTCTTGTTGATCATGAAGCATACTCTACCGCCTTTGGATTTACCGGCCTTGGCTGTTCTGTCCATCCAAAAAACAGAGAAGTTCTCCGACGGCATCACAGCTGTGTCCGGGACCGCGGGCGTGAGCCATGTTTCGGACAAACAATAGATGTTACAGTTTCTCATGTCCCGTTGAAAACTTATCCTGGCTCTAAGATCGTCCATCTTATTCTCCAGGGATTGAACATTTGCGAGCAGAATGCTCGGGAGAGGAGGGCTGAATGCCCTTTTCCTCAGTCTGTTGCGGATCCCTGCGCGTTTCCCACGGTGTTTCTTGATTCTTCGCCTTCGACTCTGGCCATTGTTCAACTCACCGTTCCGAAGGATCTCAGATGGCCACAGAGGACCGGCGAAAGTGTCCTGAAACAGTCCAGTGTAGAGGTAACCAATGTCCAAAAGGGAAAAACATCCAGTATGCTAGAGGTCAGAGGAGAATGGGCCGACTGATTCAAGCTGATAGAAAAGCAACTTTGACTGAAATAACCACTCGTTACAACCGAGGTATGCAGCAAAGCATTTGTGAAGCCACAACATGCACAACCTTGAGGCGGATGGGCTACAACAGCAGAAGATCCCACCGGGTACCACTCATCTCCACTACAAATAGGAAAAAGAGGCTACAATTTGCACGAGCTCACCAAAATTGGACAGTTGAAGACTGGAAAAATGTTGCCTGGTCTGATGAGTCTCGATTTCTGTTGAGACATTCAGATGGCAGAGTCAGAATTTGGCGTAAACAGAATGAGAACATGGATCCATCATGCCTTGTTACCACTTTCTTAGCACACTTTAGGCCCCTTAGTGCCAATTGGGCATCGTTTAAATGCCACGGCCTGGGATTCTATTCATTAAATAATCCTGAATTTTTTTTTTTACACAACTGTTTTCAACATTGATAATAATAATAAATATTTCTTGAGCAGCACATCTGCATATTAGAATGATTTCTGAAGGATCATGTGACTCTGAAGACTGGAGTAATGATGCTGAAAATTCAGCTTTGAATCACAGAAATAAATTTCATTTTAAAATATATTCAAATAGAAAAAAGTTATTTTAAATTGTAAAAATAATTCACAATAATACTGTTTTTGCTGTATTTTGAATCAAATAAATGCAACCTTGGTGAGCAGAAGACTTCTTTAAAAACATTTAAAAAAATCTTTTGACCGGTAGTGTGTGTGTGTGTGTATATATATATATATATATACACTCACCTAAAGGATTATTAGGAACACCATACTATTACTGTGTTTGACCTCCTTTCGCCTTCAGAACTGCCTTAATTCTACGTGGCATTGATTCAACAAGGTGCTGAAAGCATTCTTTAGAAATGTTGGCCCATATTGATAGGATAGCATCTTGCAGTTGATGGAGATTTGTGGGATTCACATCCAGGGCACTAAGCTCCCGTTCCACCACATCCCAAAGATGCTCTATTGGGTTGAGATCTGGTGACTGTGGGGGCCATTTTAGTACAGTGAACTCATTGTCATGTTCAAGAAACCAATTTGAAATGATTCGAGCTTTGTGACATGGTGCATTATCCTGCTGGAAGTAGCCATCAGAGAATGGGTACATGGTGGTCATAAAGGGATGGACATGGTCAGAAACAATGCTCAGGTAGGCCGTGGCATTTAAACCATGCCCAATTGGCACTAAGGGGCCTAAAGTGTGCCAAGAAAACATCCCCAACACCATTACACCACCACCACCAGCCTGCACAGTGGTAACAAGGCATGATGGATCCATGTTCTCATTCTGTTTACGCCAAATTCTGACTCTACCATCTGAATGTCTCAACAGAAATCGAGACTCATCAGACCAGGCAACATTTTTCCAGTCATCAACTGTTCAATTTTGGTGAGCTCGTACAAATTGTAGCCTCTTTTTCCTATTTGTAGTGGAGATGAGTGGTACCCGGTGGGGTCTTCTGCTGTTGTAGCCCATCCACCTCAAGGTTGTGCGTGCTGTGGCTTCACAAATGCTTTGCTGCATACCTCAGTTGTAACGAGTAGTTATTTCAGTCAAAGTTGCTCTTCTATCAGCTTGAATCAGTCGGCCCATTCTCCTCTGACCTCTAGCATCAACAAGGCATTTTCGCCCACAGGACTGCCGCATACTGGATGTTTTTCCCTTTTCACACCATTCTTTGTAAACCCTAGAAATGGTTGTGCGTGAAAATCCCAGTAACTGAGCAGATTGTGAGATAATTAGTACATTTAGTACACAACCATAAACAACAACAAAAATGACTAAAATAATAATAATACCAAACTGTACTATTAAAAAAAAAAAAAAAAAAACACTTTACTTTCTCCAATTTTGCCAAGTTTACCATTTTTACTGTAACATTTTCTACTTTGTTTCGAGAACAGTTTCACGTGTTTGTACTCTTTGGGGACAGTTGCTCGCTCATGCACATCTAACAACATGTCAGCAAACATCTCAGCAACTCGTAGACGTTTGTTTTTAATCACCGCATGTCATTCTTTCCAATCCTTCCGAGTTCTCACCTTTCTGCTGGTCTCCTGTCATGCTGTAGCGTGGGTAGCCAGGCAGCGAACTCTGAGGTCCCAGGAGCAGCCCATCTTTAACCCACTGCACGGCCCCTGAGGCCCTCAGCACTTCACACTTCAGCAGAACTGTGGCCCCCGCCCTGACCGTCACATTACGTGGCTCTGTCTTGAATGCCTGCTGCCCACACACACCTACAAAAAAGAAAGACAACAGAAGAAAATGGGAGGGTTGATGTGAGTCAAGGTTAGGATGGAGAACGCTTTCATTTCTGACACAAGCTTCTATTGCTGAAGGCTGATAACACATTTGCAGGGACTAACTAACTAAAAGTAACAGTACTACTAACTTTAGCCTATTCATTAGACTGACAGTAGTTCAGGGGTTTTCATAATAGCAGAAAAAAATGCTATGTTGCCTTTTTTAATGTCATATGGACAATGTTGATGTTTTGTTCTAATGAATTGGTCCTTTCTCTCAAATGTACACTGAAATTAGAATAGTCTGATTCATATTCTTTGATTCGATCCATTATGTACTGTTAGGACCAATTTGTTTCAATTAATCAATTTGTCCTAAATGATTCTTTCTCTCATTAAATAATTAAGATGATAATTTTACAAAAACATTCACATTTTCACGATTCACATTTTGTGTCGGTTAATGGCCACATGCAGGTAAAATATTCATTCACAAAATTCACAATTGAATATTCATATTCATCTTGTTTAGTGAGTGGTTAGTTTTATTTTTATTTATATAATTTTAGATTTACATTTTTATGATTAAATGACTTATTGTATTTTCATCAACTTATGAAACCCCTGCAGTTCCGCTACGAACCGCAATTTAAAAGTGCACTATGTAAAAATGTTTTCAGTACAATATCCAAAAACCACTAGGCCAGTGTTATATATTTTGTTCATTTGAGTACTTACAATATCCCAAATGTTTCCAACTATTTGCAAATCGTGAGAAAATTGCTATTTTAACCAATGAACCGGGACGTGTGATGGAGTCGCCTGTCAATTGCGTCATATCTGTGTTACCCTCGGTTTCCGGGTTTTATTTCGCAGAAACGCTTTACTCTTCCTGCAGTGTGCAACAAGTGTCATAGCAGCCGCCGAGTGAATGCACAGAGTATCATCATTTTCAACATGTATCTAATATGATAAACAGAGTTTGCTGCTCACGAGGTGTGTTATGTTCATCTTATTAACAATCACTCCAGCGGCCTTGCTCAGCTCCCACAACACTCGGTCCTGCTCTGCTTCATACAGTAACGTTAATAATCGCATCCATGAACATGATTTCTGTCCGAGTCCTATCCCGATAGTTCCCGACATGTGCCAAGATTCTGCGCTCAAACTTGGCGTCATCAAACTACGCCTTTGTTTTAAATAGGCGACCTCTAGCGGACGGAAAAGTTACATAGCACACCTTTAACCAATTCAACGGTAGCAACTGATGACTGCGGTCTTTAGCGTCCTTGTTAACGCGCCTGCCTCCCATGCCGGAGACACTGGTTCGAATCCTCCTTGGAAAGTGAAGTTTAGGGTGGTGAGTGTAATGGACATAGGCCATTAAGAGCTGTGGGCCATTAAGAACCTTACTCCTCTGGCCTCAAGAGGCGTGCTAGCGACTGACACTATAGATGCTGTGGTCTTTAGCCTCCTTGTTTGTGCGCCGGCCACCCACGCCAGAGACCCCAGTTCGAATCCCGCTCGGAGCGGGTCGAGTAGGAACGGTTACATAAATAATCTACCCAGCACTGCGTAGCACTGGAAAACTTCATTCTAGTGAATCAGTTCATTCAGATTGAAGAAAAACAAAAAAAACAAGATCTACTGAAAATCCATGCATATTCTATTTTCACTAAATGCACCTATTTGATGATGTCACCATTACAGAGCAATTTAAATCTCAAGATTTCAGTTAACAGCTCTCACTATAAAAATGGGATCCAAACAGAGCTCAGACATTGCTCTTCTTTAATTATTACCATTGTATCAGAGGTCAACAACTGTGGTAAGAGATTTCTTTTCCCAGAAGATTTGAAATGGCAAAGATAATTTAATGCCCTCAAGTTTCCATCTCTTAAAAACTCTTGAGCTGTGGTGCTCATGTAGGCAATGCAAGTTCAAATCTGGTACACAATATTTCCTCTCTAGCTTAACTAACAGTGATAATGAGCTTTGTCTCCAAATGCACAAAAACACTATTACTATTACAAATACACTGATAAAAATAAAGGTTCTTTATTGGCATTGATTTTTCCATGAAGAACCTTTAACATCCTTTTTAAGAGTGTTCTATACTACTACGAATTCTACCATTGATTTACTGTATCACAAATTTACGAAAAGGTGAATAAAGTGCAGCAGGCCTCAACAATAAGGACTGCCCGATGGCTCGGGACAGTTGTTGGAACTGTCACTTGCCCAATCGGGCCAGGGCTGCATCTTCTCGAAGGTTTATCATTTGCACGTTTTTAAACCTTGCCAATTGAAATATTCAAGCGCAAGAAGATGTGAAAGAGAACTCAATTTGGTACTCGCTGTATTAGACGTTTTGTGTGCACAACACCCAAACACCCATCCGAAGTGCACGCCCATCTTTCACATCTTGTGCTTGGCCGTATTCACACAAAATGCTTGTATTGGCGTATTCTCGTATACACAGTCGGTTATGTCTTAAGGGAACCTAAACAGTTGAAATTTAAAACGCTTAATTGTGCAATAGTATATTAGATCCATTCAGCTCTTAAAGTGACAGCAGCCTATAAACCTGTTTTTAATGTTAATCAAACAAGAGACAAAGAAAAAAAAATCAATCACTTACTTTTGTAACTTTAATAAGGATTAATATGTATATAATTTATACAGTGAATACTATGCAGTGTTATTTTACATGTGATTATTCAATTTCTACCTGAAAACTACCGTTAGACCTTCCTGAAAAAACAACCCGATCTCATGGCAATTTGTACGTACCTCACGGCGACCTCACTCGCACGAAATGGTATGATTTTTGCTAAATCATAAGCATTTTGACCTGCTCCTTGTTAGATGCCCGTCACTGGGATTTAGACAATTCGTATAAATTCATACAACCTCAATTAGCCACCTTGTAAAATACAAATTTGTTGTGAGATTTGTGAGAAACCTGAAAATCACTGTTTATTTGTTCTATTGCTCATAATTTGATAATTTGTTCTTGTTTTATTACTGTAAGTTTACTTGTCTGTAGCAATATTTGAAATGTATATGAGTTAGGCTAGTAGTTGTTGGTGTCATAACCTTATTTATTAAGGTTATGGGTAAAAAAAAAAAAAAAAAAATAACTAGGCCTATTTTATTTTAAATTGTATTTATTTATTACTGTTTTGTGAAATGTGAATTAAAAAAACAACTTTAGCAAATAAATCAAATGGATTGCAGGTGGGTAGAGAATAAGACACTGATCTTTGCATTAAAATATCCTAAATGTGGTGCAAATGGTTAGTGAATTTGCTCAATAGTGCTTTATAAGATTATGCATAATTCTGAGTATTACAATGATGTTATCCTTTAAGTAAGATTGTCACATCTGGATGCTGATTTAACAGGGCTGCCATGACACTCTCCCCGTTGAAGGAAAATTTTCCTCCCACTATGATGTTGTAAGCATTGCTGTGCTGTTCCTCATCTCTGTGTATGTTTTATTGACGACAGATTGGAGCCAATTCAGCTCTGCAAATGAGTCAATAAAGTAATTACAGAGAATTAAATCTCTCCTCAGTGAGAAGGAGAGCAGGGAAAATGAAGGTATGAAGAGATCTCAAATCCCCTTGCTGTTTTCTCAGCTGTCAATACACCTACGGCTAATATCCACCCAGAAGAATAATGGCTGGGCTACAAAAAGACGCCTATTTCCTCACCACTTGGGCTGTGGCATTATGATTTGTGTGACACCCATCTGCTGATCATTCTTTCGAATGGAGTCGGCTTGTACCTGTCATAAACATGATTTAACGGGACATAACACTGACGATGACTCTCCGACGACCCCGTTGTGTAACATCAGGCCTGCAATTGTGGAAACTCAGTGTGGGAGATCGCACCTAATTAAAAGAATGTGATATTCAATAGTGGTTTGAGATTTAAAGGAACAGTGCACCCAAAAATGAAAATTCTGTTTTTTTCACCATTATCAATGAATAACAACTCAAAGAACTAATGTACCCCAAAATGAAAATTCTGTCATCATTTACTCATCTCTTTCCAAACCTGTATGACTTACTTCCTTCACAAAAAAAAAAAAAAAAAAAATATATATATATATATATATATATATATATATATATATATATATATATATATATATATATATATATTTTTTTTTTTTTTTTTAAATAATGGAGTCCAAACAACATTGGACCCTCTTGACTTTTTATTTAATTTTTTTCTCAAAATATAGCTTTCTATCGGTTTCTCATGCAAAGCTATTGTATGGTTTCAGAAGACTTAGAATAAACTATTAAAACTAAAGGTTCTAAAAATAGACATCTATGGTTCCATGAAGAAACTTTACCATCTATGAGACTTTTCCATTGTACTAAAGGCTCTTCAGATCATTAAAAAAAAAAAAAAAAAAAAAATATATATATATATATATATATATATATATATATATATATATATATATATATATATATATATATATATATATATATATATATATTTTTTTTTTTTTTAGAACTGTTTACTAAAATGGTCATTGGGAACCTTAAATGATTCTTACACTTTTAAAAATAAAGGGGTTTTCACAGTGATGACATAGAGGATCCATTTTTGGTTTCCCAAAGAACCTTTCAGTGAACAGTTCTTAAAGGAATGTTATTCTTAGTGTGAAGAACATTTTTTTTTTTTTTTCACTATAAATAATCTTTTTCTAATGGCTGTTAAAGGGTCATGAACAGATAAATCAAAATTTCCTTGAGCTTTAGACATAAGAAGTCATCATAAGAATATCCTTTCAGAGCTGAAAACTTCCTTGTTAGTACAAAAACAGCTTTTGTTGTAACCAAGCCCAGCGAATGACTCGTTGTTGAATATGCCTATAGATAGGTGAAAGACCGCCTCTGCAGAAGAAGATCAACACCTGCTTCATCAATGCAACTTTGGCCCCGCCCACTGGCGTGTTAGTGAGATGATGAGGAGAGAAGAGCGATACAGGACTAAAAATAAAATTACTTTCCAAAGGATCCTAATGCTAGAAATTAAGTTATTTATTTTCAACAGTGTGAATGTCTCAAGTGAGCATTATTTATTTGTATTCGGTACATTTCTGAGTGGATTCTTTGGTAAATCAGTCGCAATTTCGGCACAGGCTTTGCAAACAGACCTTTACGATCTGGACTTGACAGTAATGCAACAACAACATGTAAGTAACTGTGTTAATTCTAATGCCTGATCTGTGACCAGTGATTTTTGATATGTAATGATTCATGTACAGTCAGATGTTCTTTGTCTATGTGTCCATAAATCAAACCAGTGACTAAATGGTCAACTTCACATCACAATACAGGATTTGCCCTATTATATTTTATTGACACAAATTGATAGGTCAAACAGCCACCCACAAATAGTCTATAAACAAGCATCCGGCTGTCTTTTCGGTTAAAGTTACTCGTCAGGCTAAAGAAGAATACCATAATTCCCTCCGTTCAATTAGGCCTAAGACATAGTCAAGCAGACCTATATCAACCCAGCCACAACACATAATTGAATGACGCATATTTACATGCCTTACCTTAACACAGAATCGACCACAGGGGCCTGGGGTCAGCTTCCTTTGCTGTTGTGGATGTTTGTTTATATTTTTTTCTACGAATCTTTGTGTTAACATTGTACTAAACATGAGTGGAATTTGCAGCACCACCACACTTTGACGCTCATGACAAGAATAGCATGTATAGTTATCTATGAAGTGAATTATCGTGAAATCGCTGTGATGCATGAATTAATTATATTTTTTCAATTTTACACATAATAATCCATGATGATCACATTACACAAAACTGAAATTGCACATCAAAATAACACACTGTCAATATTTTTTGAGACCCCACAAAATTTCACAAATCACATTTTCAGGGGAGCCCTCATCTTATTAAGGGGAGGCGAGCTCCCACTAGCTCGCACCCTGTTTGCACTGTTATGATGAAAGCATTCATTAGTGTGCAAAAATCGAGTTGCAATGATGAGATCACAGCATTCATGCGCTCAACATGTCTATGATCTGCTAGCCTGGCTCCGCCCTCCTACGTACTTCCGCTCAATTTTCATTCTGTCAGTAGCTACTCCATCTGGGATTGCGGTCCAATCAGCGAACAGAGGGAGTGGCTGAGAACGATGACATGATGTAGTGCGCAAGTTTGAGATGACATACGTCACGACCAAGATTCAAGATTCAAGATTCAAGATTCAAGAGTTTTATTTGTCACATACACAGTTATATACAGAATATACAACCGGCAGTGAAATGTAAACAGGTCCGCTCCATGGACAGTGCAAATTCACAGTTAAAAACACAAGGAAGAAATTATAATAGAAATAGGATATAAAAAGTACTCTCTATATATATATATATATATATATATATATGTCTATATCTGTAGAATTATAAATAATCAAGTCAAGAGAAAAAGGTAACAAATAAGGATAAAGTGGAATAAAATAATTGAAGTAGACTTTGCAGTGAGTAAACTGTAGACTTATAAATATGTGGTTAACAAATGTATAAAGAGTATAATGTGCAAACAGGTTTATGACAGGTTGTTACACAGTAACAACGAGAACAGAAAGTGCAGTGCAGTGTCAGTGTATCGATGTTTATCCTGACGTGAAGTCACGTGATGTTAAGTGACTGAGTTCAGGAGTCTGATGGCCTGGGGAAGAAGCTCCTCCTGAGTCTCTCAGTTTTGGCCATCAGGCTTGGAAGCGCTTACCAGATGGTAGCAGCGTGAAATGAGGGTTTGCAGGGTGATTAGAGTCCTTGATGATCTTGGTAGCTCTACCTTTGCAGCGTTTGGTGTAGACGTCCTGCAGAGACGGAGAGCTGACCCTGAGATACGCTCGGATAAGCGCATCGACTCTTTGCAGGGCTTTGCGGTCATGACTGGTGCTGTTCCCATACCACGCTGTGATGCACTGAGTTAAAACACTTTCTATCGCCCCTAAATAGAAAGTTTTCAGGATAGCTGGTGAAACCCTGAATTTCCTCAGCTGGCGCAGGTGGTACAGTCTTTGCCTGGCTTTTTCACCTGTGTCTGAATGTGAGCAGTCCAGGTCAGGTCCTCGGAGATGTTTACTCCCAGGTACTTGAAGCTGCTCACTCTCTCTACTGGTGACCCGCTGATCATGAGGGGGAGTATGTCCGTTGCTGTCTCTTCCTGAAGTCCACAATCATTTCTTTGGTCTTGCCAACATTCAGAGAGAGACAGTTGTCCTGGCACCATGATGTTAGATGCTCCACCTCGTCCAAGTATGCCGTCTCATTGTTGTTGGAAATGAGGCCCAGGACAACAGTATCATCAGCAAATTTGATGATAGAGGTGGAGCTGTGTGTGGACAAACAGTCATGCGTGTAGAGAGAGTAGAGCAGGGGCTCAGGACACAGCCCTGTGGAGCTCCCACACTCAGGGAGATGGAGGTGGAGGTGGACTGGCCTATTCTCACCACCTGAGGCCTGCCAGTGAGGAAGTCCTCAATCCAGTGGCAGAGAGAAGGATTCAGGCCGAGATCCAGGAGTTTGGAGGTTAGCTTGGTGGGAACTATGGTGTTAAAGGCTGAGCTATAGTCAATAAATAGCAGTCTTACGTAGTTCCCACTTTTGCTGTCGATGTGAGTGAGGGAGGAGTGGAGGACATGAGAGATGGCATCTTCAGTCGATCTATTGGGACGATAGGCAAACTGAAGAGGGTCCAAAGTGTCAGGAATGAAGGCGCAAATGGTGTTTTTAATGAGTCTCTCAAAGACCTTCATGACTATAGACGTGAGAGCCACTGGACGATAGTCATTTAGGCAAGAGGGTTTACTGTTCTTAGGGACAGGGATGATGGTGGATTTTTGAAGGAGGTGGGGACCACAGATGTAGCGAGGACTCATTAAAGATGGATGTAAACAACCCGGTGAGCTGATCAGCACAGGACCGCAGAACACGACCTGAAATACCATCCGGCCCAGCAGCTTTCCTGACGTCCACACGCTTGAGTGCTCTCCGAACTTCATCCTCCGAGACAGAGATCACGTGATTGTTGCTGCTCTGAGTAATTTCCTCTACGCGCCACTTGGCGGAGTCGCGTTGCGCGGTTACAGTCAAAGCGAGCATAGAAAGAGTTTAACTCGTTCACGAGCAACGGATCAACGCTTGCCTCTGCAGAGGATTTAGATCCAAAGGAGCAGATGGACCTCAGACCTTGCCACATGCGCCGCGAGTCGTTGAGTTGGAAATGAGACTCCACTCGGTCTTTATAACGGAGTTTTGCGGCTTTAACTGCTCGTCTGAGAGCATAGCAGGACGATCTGTATTCATTCATATTCCCTGAATGGAGACCGGCGTTGTAAGCAGCAGTGCGTGCGTTCACTGCAGCGCGGATTGAATTGTCCACCCACGGTTTCTGATTTGAGAAGGACGTTATTGTTATTGTTTGCGTGGCTTGCTCTGTAAGCGTGTTGATGAAGCAAAGCGCCACGTCTGTGAACTCGCTTACGTCAGCTGAACTCGCTCGGAACATGTCCCAATCCACATCGCCCAGACCAAACGTAAGTGATTGGTTATGGCAGATCCAGAGTGGCTTGGCAGATCCAATAGTTTTAATCTTCAGAGTACACGCCTTCAAGGAAGTTAACGTTTGTCAATGGAGAGTGGCCAGACTCTCTGTAGAAATGAAATGTATGAGAGTCTTGTAGGACCAGGCTACATCACTGCAACCTTTCATGCCAAAATCTAAATTTAATGCCATAAATCTAAATATAATCAACACTTTTCAAGATTAGGTTTTACAACCTTGAGAGCTGTAGTAAAAAGGTGCTAAAAGTTTTTGAGAGAGTTCCACATGTAATACTAGCTATTTCATATGCAAAGACGTTAGCCAATCACAGCAGTGGGCGTTTACACTGAAGTCTCACAGCAGAATTTTTAAGTATACAGACTGTTTTTTTTTTTTTTTTTTGCTGCCATTTACCATCTATGGAACCTTTTAATTAGGGATGCACCGATCCCATACTCAGTATTGGTATTGGCTCCGATCCGCCATTATTTGCGGATCTGGTATCAGTCCGGACTGATCCAAATCCGATAGTGTACGTATAATATTCTGTGTTATTGTTAAGCCCCAGTGCCACACAAAAACATTATAAAGCATCATCAATGTTTTGTGTACTATATTATACATGTTCTGAAGCCATCCCATAGTTTAATGTGAGGCACAGATGAATATTTAAGTCATTAAATTCAAGTTCAATGAGGCTCTCATTCTCCATTCAGCTTTAAACTGCATGTTGCGTTCGGTTACACAGTCAACACGATGAACCTCTCTCCAAGATGATTCAATGTTCCTGTTATTATGCTTGATCTGAAGATAACGCTCTATGGTTTCGCATAACATGGCTTTATCTGGCTGGAGATTATTGCTGTAAATCGTGTTACTTTCTACCGGGTGTCTGTTAGATCACAACACTGGACTAGCGATTGTATTGTTCTTCACACGCGGTAACTGAAATGCTAAACTGTTAAAAGAAACGGCTCAATAAAATATTGCATAGATAGATACACTACGCGTCGATATATCTTCCCTTTGTGTTTTTAACTTTTCAATGCGGACGGAGCGCTGCGCACGCTGACACATGTTGCTTCAAGCGCATCATCCTGTGCACGGGATGTGCATACGCGCATTGTGTTATAATACTTTTGCTGTTCGTACTGTCATACTTTTGCGCTATGAAAGATTATTAATAGCCTTTCTTGTTCTGCCCTATCTATAATATGTTGCTGCCTCATTAAAAAGGTGCGCTATACATTTAAAATAAATGTAATTTCTTAGTAGGCCTATATAGGCCCTATTTCTATAAATATATTTACTTGTTTTTCCATGAATGTATTTTACAACGTGTAATATTTTACCAGATTTAGAGCTACACTTATTCACTTTTATGGTTTCTTTATTTATTTTTTTCCCACTAAAGGTTTAGATTTAATAAAATTATTGTGCACTCATGATTTTTCTAGATTAACTTTTGCTCCTGAATTATCTAGTTTATAGTAGCATTTTTGTCTTTTTCTGTATTTAGTAGATTGCGTTTAACACACAAAAGAGTGATTATCAGTTCAACACTGAGGCATAGAAATTCTACATCGAATTTTTAAACAAAACTGCATTGGTATCGGTTTGGTATCGGTATCGGCCGATACTCAGAATTTTTTATATCGGATTGGATCGGTTCTGAAAAAATGGTATCGGTGCATCCCTACTTTTAATTGGACAAAAGGTTCTCTATGGTAGAAAAAAGGTCTTCAGATTATTATTATTATTATATATATATATATATATATATATATATATATATACACACACACACACACACTTTTACCCAAAATGTTCTTTGGGGAATCCAATATGGTATTTAAATGGCATTGCTGAAAAACTCTTTTGAAACCTTTATTTTTATGAGTGTACAGTGTTTTTGTTGCCCTTTTTGGAACTTGAAACCTCAGTATGAATGGTTGAATGGCAAGTTCGTTTTTTGGGTGAGCTATTCCTTTAAAGTGATATACACACTAGGTAGCAGGCATTCACACATTTCATGAGCCCTATAGGTGTACTTGTTATAAAGGCGGCGTCAGACTTTTATCAGCCTCCTCTGATCCGATCGTGGCTTTAGCCAGTCTTCAAAGCCCTCTTAGATACTATGATTGCTCAGAGACTCTTTAGTGTGTAAAAGCAAATGTAGCGCATACAAAAGGGTCAGCTATTTTAGGACACATTTTCTTGAAAGGCCACTACAGAGAGCACGGGCGAGACTTTTCAAACCCCGGCACCTCTTTTGAGCCAATGACAAATATCCAGTGCATCTGGGCGCACTCGACTGCTCTCAGAAGCCCGAATGACAGAAACTGCAACTTCACATCAAGGCTGCATCAGTCACCTCACGTCAAACTTGAAGGGCACGATTGGACACAAGCGACAAGCCGAAAAACACATTAGCATAATGTTTACATAAATGAATACGTAAACACAGTGGCAAGATAATCAGCATGGCACATTTAAATGCTGCAGCCAGCCGTACTCATGCGCTCCCCTTCCCTTCAGCTGCCTGAGAAGCAGCGATAGGAGAGGAAAGACATGTCAAACACGCACCCCGGTCTGATTCCGACTCCTGATGCGGCACGTTGACGTCTTATTTGAACAAGATAATGACATGGGATTAGGCTGCAGCATAGAATCTGACTTTTAGTCTAGCAGGCGACGCTAAACTACAGCTCCGGAACGGAAAGTATCAACGCTAATGCGATGTACAACAATGCATTATTCTGCTCTTTTTGAAGTCTAAATAAACACCACTTTGAGATTTTAATCACAACCCGTGTGCTTTCCATTCAAGGACTCAAAGGAGACGTTACCGAATGGAATTTCAAAGTCGGGATCAAAGAAAAAAACAACACATTTTTGCTTATATCTCCATTTGATTCGACAGTGAATGACCACTTTAGATTGGTAGTTAAGTCATGTGTAAAGTTATGCATAGACAAAAAAAAAAACAGGTGGTTCAACACAGCAATTTGAATGCTTTTGGCCTTGACTGGTCACAAAAGTGCTCGCTGGAGACTTGCCCATATTACCAGACAATTATATTCAAACATAATTAAGGCAAAAGCAGTGCCTCACATTTCACATACTGCAATCTCATGCAATCTCTTTCCTTATAAAGCTTGTTGCACATTGCATGTAGTATAAAAAGTTTTCAATTACAAGCAAATAATTGGATTTCTAATTATATTTACGAAGCAAACACTGACACCTTTTTTTATAAACTACTTCTGTGGTTTTCAATGCGCAGAGGTTCTTTCAGCAGTTTTCAATTGCGAAAACCAAGCATGACACAAAGTTCAGCGACAAGCAATTGTCATCTACAAATATTAGGGTGTGTAATTGCTGCGTGACATGACAATCACGGCCAATTAGAAGTTGTGCGGAGGAATTTTGTACTAATAAAATTCACAGTGGGCAGAGCCTCACAGCGAATTGAAATTGAAACCAAAACAATGTCTTTATAATTTATTTAAATTATATTCACGTTAACCCTTTAACACATACTTCATTCGTCATTCACAATCACTACCCTCGTTCATTTTTTTTAAAGTTAGACATCGACCTTCTTAGTATTACTCAATCAATTCATTATAAACAATATAACAAGAAAAAATAACTCAATTATAAAAGAGTGCCTGTTTTCCTGTTCATTTTTTCTTTTTCTTTTTTTGTAAAAATTGTATAAGGTCGCGAGGTATGTAATACTGTTAGTATATGTTTTCTGAATAAGTGCAGTTCACCTTTGTCCTGATGTCTGATACTCAATAATGAAGTGATGTTGCACTCATAGTTACCGCAGGCAGAAAACAAAAGAATAGTAAGTGTCATCAGCAAAACTTGAAATGGCTCAGCGATTTACAGCAGAGCAAGAATTGAACACAATCAAACATTAGTGTCACTGTCACTCAATGGTGCATCTGGTGAAGAAGCTGTCAGTGATCAAAATATTGATTTTGAAGATGTTGAAAATTATAGTTTTGAGAATATGTTTGAGATGGCGAATATGAGCAGATGCTGAATGTATTGTGAAATGAGCTCTGACGAGGACAGTGATGATGGTATAAAACAACTGCTCAAACTGAACCCTGCCAAGCTCCAAAAGGTAATGAAATATGCTTTATTTTATTCTTCTGTAATTGTTACTCTAATATCAGGAGAGTTTTATATTATCGTGACAGGTAGAGATCCAGCCGTGTTAGATATAGATCTGGGTCGATAAAGACCCGAATACGTAAGAATGATTGGTGAAACATTCATGCATTTAAGGGTTAAATCACCTGTAAAAAAAAACAAAAAACAAACAAACAACAACAAAAAAAAACATTTAAATCAAATATTTTGATGAGACCTGCACTATTTTCACTATTTTAATGATCATTAGGTTTGAGATATATTGGTGGTGTTTATTTTATTCGTTTTATCTCTTTCTCTAATATGATATTTTATTTATTTTCTATTTGTATTTTACTATATTCTATTTGTATTTTATTTTTTTATTTTTTATTGTACAGCACGCTTTATACAAACATTTTGATTTCATTTTTGGTTTGAAATAAATTAAGCAATATTTCCCCAACACATTCCTTTATTGTTCATACAAATGCTATTTATCATCTTTCTTATAATACACAGGATGCAGCTAAATATGAAAACACACAGGCATACAGACTACCACTCCTCTATAATGGCAACAAGAACACACAGCAGATTATTTCCTTGGTGCCATGCAACAACATATGCTACCATCCAGTGCAAATTGAGCCTTGGCACACAGTACAGTAACCAATTTCAACTCAACTAAACTTGTTTGTTGGAGCCTGATAATATACAGGCAGCAAAGTTATTATGAGCTAAAAGCTCACAGCAAGATGGTGAATAGAAGATGGAGGAAGGCCTGGTATTCTGTGTCAAAAGCTTCTCAGACCGAAGAGGATGAAGGTAAGTCGGCGCTCCATGCTGTGTCACGTGGTGTTAGACTCGCAAATTGTGTATATGGAGGCAAAATGGGAAAATGCAACAAGCAATCATTACAGTAAATTGCATTGCATTCTTTTTATTCAGATGCAGTTTTGTCAAGCAGCGCAGAACCGGTGAGGGAGCATTTACCGCATATAGCTTTGAGAGTAGAAGATTTGAACATTTGCTCGTGGGCCAAATTGGCTAGATACACATTTAGTGTGACACAGGAACTTTGAGTACATTTTATACAAGCATTCAACCTCTTGTATGACAAAAAATTTCTGTCATGACAACTCTTGGATGTTTGGCATAGTAATTTATATGACAATGTTGATATGATTGGTCTTGGTGGAATAGATCTGCTACGCTTTTGCTGCTCCCTTTATTGCTGCTATACTTTTGGTTATTGCTGCTGATGCAGAGAAAGTATGGGACTTGCTACTGTCAGTACACGACAATGGAGCGTACATGAATGACTTGTAGCAGATCTATACAGGTGGAGCTGGGGAAGGTGCAGGGTTTCTGAAAGCATGAACGTAGAGCATACAAACTCATTGGCTGCTGATACAGCAGGAACCAATCAGCTGTGCCCTACAGAGAATGATGTGATTGCAAGAAGATTGAGTTAATGACCTATCAGGATGCGCCATCTAGAGTTTCATGGCAGAATTTGTATATATATATATATATATATATATATATATATATATATATATATATATATATATATATAGATGGTTTCAACGACAACAACATAAACAAACGTTACTGCGCATGTGCGAACTTGTGGCCCAAACTTAACTTCCGGTAGACATCCGCAAAAATCAATAACAACAGAGGCTGCATTATCTTTCTTATGCGTTATCATTTTTCATTTGAATTGTGCAACATTAACTTCATTTATATGTTTTTATTGTTTCAGCATGTTTATTACAAATAATCTCCCATTTCTGTCTGCAATATAGAGTGGGGGAAACGCCCCCACTCCTTAAAGGGTTAGTTCACCCAAAACTGAAAATTGTCAATCCCAACCCATAAGATTCCCGAAGATGAACAAAGGTCTATTGGGTTGGGATTGACATGAGGGTGAGTAATAATGACAGAATTTACATTTTTGGGTGAACTAACCCTTTAACTAACCCGTGTAATGCCGTTCTCTGTACAGTGGCCTATATAAATGCTTGCGCGCTCGCCTTTCAATCATGCAATGCATCTGAATATTATGTTTCTTTGTTTCATAATGTTGAGAAACTTAAACTTGTAGATAAAGTACCCTATTTGGGATTGATTGTATATGAATGCATCACAAAAACCCTGTGCTCTATGGGCACTGCCATTAATAGAGGATAAAGTGAAAGTTGTTTTACACTCCGTGATAAAGGCCCATTACATACTCAATTTAAATATTTTGCCGGAAACGCAAATCCGATCAGTTATCCAGATGGCGACCAGTTAATGTGAACAAATGTACACGCGCTGTGTCCTGATTGACATGATCGCATGCAAATGCCAAGTGTAAACACAGCCAGAATAAGTTCCACTACTCCTCTAGAGTAGATTATTTCTGATAACAAGCAAAATAAATAACAAGTAAATTACATTAGACATACAGTCTAAATGACATTAGACGCTGCTCTCGTATGCAGTCAGACTGGATATTTATGACACTTTCAGGGCTTTTTGGTGACACATACACTGGCCAGGCGCGTAACCGTGGCAACGCGCGTGCGTCTGATGAAACTGTCCATCCTGATCCATCATGCCTTGTTACCACTGTGCAGGCTGGTGGTGGTGGTGTAATGGTGTGGGGGATGTTTTCTTGGCACACTTTAGGCCCCTTAGTGCCAATTGGGCATCGTTTAAATGCCACAGCCTACCTGAGCATTGTTTCTGACCATGTCCATCCCTTTATGACCACCATGTACCCATTCTCTGATGACTACTTCCAGAAGGATAATGCACCATGTCACATTTTCAAAAGCTCGAATTTCAAATTGGTTTCTTGAACATGACAATGAGTTCACTGTACTAAAATGGCCCCCACAGTCACCAGATCTCAACCCAATAGAGCATCTTTGGGATGTGGTGGATCGGGAGCTTCGTGCCCTGGATGTGCATCCCACAAATCTCCATCAACTACAAGATGCTATCCTATCAATATGGGCCAACATTTCTAAAGAATGCTTTTAGCACCTTGTTGAATCAATGCCACGTAGAATTAAGGCAGTTCTGAAGGCGAAAGAGGGTCAAACACAGTATTAGTATGGTGTTCCTAATAATCCTTTAGGTGAGTGTATATATATATATATATATATATATATATATATATAAGGAGCTGTTACCGTTAATGCGTTAACGCATTCGATTATTCGATTTTTAGTGAATTATTCATTCCAGTGTGTGCTTTGCTTTAAAACATGAGCTCTGTCGTGTTCTGCGATTGTTATTGAAGAGCGCAATTTTAGTGTCGTACAGTAAGCGCGTGGTTGTCTCGTATATTGATGCACAAAGAACAAACCATGTATGTGCACAATGTAGACCACTGATCTCATGCTGCATCCATGTACAGATGCACAGTACATTTGCGTTGTTTCCACACACACTCGGAAAGGATAATGTTTGATTTGTCATGTGTACATTGTTGTGTTTAGTAATCATAGGTTTTTGTAGTCAAAGTGGTTGATTTAGGAGATTTTTTGCCATCTCTGTGTGGTCCTGTTCGGTATCGCAGCTTAAAATGAAAACAGTCTAGTTGTTGTTGCTCCGTACAAATACTATACACTGTGAATTCTGTAATGTTGTTGTTTTGTTTTTGTTTTTTTCATGGGTGCTTAGGTGTATGAATGTATTATATAATATAATTATATGGACTCCTTATATTTGGTTATTTGGTGTCCTTTTGGAGTCTCAATGATCCTTTAAAGCTTGCAGAAAATACAGTTTTCTGATTGTTTACTTTGTTGGATATAGCAAATAATGACAAAATTAATATGTTTAATGAGATAAATGGAGTATGCTTAATTTTACAATAAGTGTGCGGTTAATCTCACAATAAGAGTGCGATTAATCGTGATTAAAATTTTTAATAGATTGACAGACCTAATATATACACTTAACACTATAAGTTTTAGAACGGTAAGATTTTTAAAATGTTTTTAAAGAAGTCTTCTGCTCACCAAGGTTGCATTTATTTGATTCAAAATACAGCAAAAACAGTATTATTGTGAATTATTTTTACAATTTAAAATAACTTTTTTTTTCTAATTGAATATATTTTAAAATGAAATTTATTTCTGTGATTCAAAGCTGAATTTTCAGCATCATTTCTCCAGTCTTCAGAGTCACATGATCTTTCAGAAATCATTCTAATATGCAGATGTGCTGCTCAAGAAACATTTATTATTATTATCAATGTTGAAAACAGTTGTGTAAAAAAAAAAAAAAAAAAAAAAAAAAAAATTCAGGATTATTTAATGAATAGAAAGTTCAAAAGAACAGCATTTATCTGAAATATTGCAACATTATAAATGTCTATACTGTCACTTGATCAATTTAATGCATCCATGCTGAATAAATGTATTAATTTCTTTAAGTTCTTTCCCAGAAAATAAATACAAATTCTGACCCAAAACTTTTGAACGGTATATACAATGTTACAAAAGCTTTCTATTTCAGATAAATGCTGTTCTTTTTAACTTAAATATTCAAATAGAAAAAAGTTAGTTTAAATTGTAAAAATAATTCACAATAATACTGTTTTTGCTGTATTTTAAATCAAAGTGCAAGCCTTGGTGAGCAGAAGACTTCTTTAAAAACATTTTAAAAATCTTACCGTTCTAAAACTTTTGACTGGTAGTGTATATACACTCACCTAAAGGATTATTAGGAACACCATACTAATACTGTGTTTGACCCCCTTTCGCATTTAGAACTGCCTTAATTCTACGTGGCATTGATTCAACAAGGTGCTGAAAGCATTCTTTAGAAATGTTGGCCCATATTGATAGGATAGCATCTTGCAGTTGATGGAGATTTGTGGGATGCACATCCAGGGCACGAAGCTCCCGTTCCACCACATCCCAAAGATGCTCTATTGGGTTGAGATCTGGTGACTGTGGGGGCCATTTTAGTACAGTGAACTCATTGTCATGTTCAAGAAACCAATTTGAAATGATTCGAGCTTTGTGACATGGTGCATTATCCTGCTGGAAGTAGCCATCAGAGAATGGGTACATGGTGGTCATAAAGGGATGGACATGGTCAGAAATAATGCTCAGGTAGGCCGTGGCATTTAAAACGATGCCCAATTGGCACTAAGGGGGCCTAAAGTGTGCCAAGAAAACATCCCCCACACCATTACACCACCACCACCAGCCTGCACAGTGGTAACAAGGCATGATGGATCCATGTTCTCATTCTGTTTACGCTAAATTCTGACTCTACCATCTGAATGTCTCAACAGAAATCGAGACTCATCAGACCAGGCAACATTTTTCCAGTCTTCAACTGTCCAATTTTGGTGAGCTTGTGCAAATTGTAGCCTCTTTTTCCTATTTGTAGTGTAGATGAGTGGTACCCGATGGGGTCTTCTGCTGTTGTAGCCCATCCGCCTCAAGGTTGTGTATGTTGAAGTTGAAGTTGAAGTTGAAGTTTATTTGTCATTACACATGTACAAGTACAGTATAACGAAATGAAGTTTGGAGCAAGCCTCCGGGCCGCAGCCGATTATTCAGGCGCCGCCCTACGCTCTCCAGAAATACAAGAATGCAATTTAGCAAGCATTACATAGCAAACACAACAAAACATAAACATAAACATAAACATAAACATGACACAGTACACGTGGTCACGTGGTGGGATTTTTTGTATGGAGTGGGAGAGGAGATAGATAACAGACAGGCAGACGGATGGAACGGGGAGGGAAGGTCGGGTATGTATGGTGCGAGTGAGTCTGAGATTGTGTTGTGTGAGAATGTTAGCCATAACTTCAGATGTTTTCGAGTTCAGTTCTATGGTTTGTCCTTGAAGGGAGATAAGGCAGTGCACAGGGGAAGATAGCAGACAGCTGCCCGGCTGACCTCCCAACCGAGAGATAGGGACCAAGTGAGGTTCGTTGGGCTAGTTGATTAGGTCAGGCAAATACAATTTATTATTTTTTAATCCATTTGATGATCTTCGGTAATTTGTCCGGATCATAATCAATCAATCAGATCTGGTCCTCAGCATTCGCGTCCGGTCTGTGCAGTTTCCCTAGACATTACGTCCAGCCTCATGGCCAGACCGGTTACAGTCCGTAAAAGTTCACCGATCTGACCCCGATAGAGCCCACTCTACCCTGCGTATCCGCCAGTCCGGACTGCGTTGTTACGGTTCAGTTCCTCAATTCCTATCACTTTCTGATCTAATTCCTTCAAACGGTCACACACAACCCCGAAGCATTCTTTAATTTCCACAGACAGCGGCTGGGTGAATTTGCTTGCAGCTGTCTTACCAATCTTCCGATAGGTCAGGGCAATCCCAAAGCCAAAGAATAGGAACCCCGCCATCAATAATCCAATCATGTATAAATCTTCCGCATCCTCCACGGACAGAGCCTCCAGGCACAGGACTTGCCAGTTGTTCCATGCGTCCCTCACAGCAAAGGTCCCGTCCGGGCAGGTGGGTTCTCCCGAGGCACCCTTCCTTAGTGAGAAAATCTTGTCGATCGCGCTGATTGACCAGTTAATCAATTCCATTTCAGTATTTTCAGGAGTCCAGCAAAGCAGCAGTCAGAGAAGAGAAGAGACGAAACACTAGACAAAACAAAACAGCGCGAGAGCCAGCAGGGAGCAGAGAGAAAAACACGTCTGCACGGATTGAAGGACAGAAAGGAAAGGTATGTTGTGGCTTCACAAATGCTTTGCTGCATACCTCGGTTGTAACAAGTGGTTATTTCAGTCAAAGTTGCTCTTCTATCAGCTTGAATCAGTCGGCCCATTCTCCTCTGACCTCTAGCATCAACAAATGGTTGTGCATAAAAATCCCAGCAACTGAGCAGATTGTGAAATACTCAGACCGGCCCGTCTGGTACCAACAACGATGCCATGCTTAAAATTGCTTAAATCACCTTTCTTTCCCATTCTGACATTCAGTTTGGAGTTCAGGAGATTGTCTTGACCAGGACCACACCCCTAAATGCATTGAAGCAACTGCCATGTGATTGGTTGATTAGATAATTGCATTAATGAGAGACATTGAACAGGTGTTATATTATATATATATATAATCTTTATTATATTATATATATATATATATCCTATATATATATATATATATATAAATATATTTGTGTGTGTGTGTGTGTGTGTGTGTGTCTGTGTGTGTGTGAGAGAGAGAGAGAGAGAGAGAGAGAGAGAGAGAGAGAGAGAGAGAGAGAGAGAGAGAGAGAGAGAGAGAGAGAGAGAGAGAGAGAGAGCGCTTTAATAGCATGGCCAACTAAGCACACTGACACAACTGTTGGAAATTTGTAAGGAATAATGTCATTGTCGTAAAAGAAACCCTGATTACACGGCTAGTCTCAAACCAAAAAAAAAAAAAACAAAAATAATTATGTGAATATGTAATATTGGTCTGAGGAGAAATTATTTTATAATCATGCCTGTATGTTATATTAAAGCTTCTGCAAGGAAAAAAGAAAAAGTACACATACCCCCCACCAAAAAATTCACACTGTAAAAAATTCACACTTTTAACTTTTTAAAGTTGTGAATAAAACAAAGACACCAGCAGCTTTACAAGAAAATACTATTTCAGTCTTTCTACATTTCGCATTTAATTCAATGTGTTCTTGCTGTTTCTTTGTAATTATTTGTGAAACAGTTTTAAAGTAAATCCTACACTCAGAGATTGGGTTCTTTTAACCCAGTAAATGGGTTGTTTTAACCCAGCGGTTGGATTAAATGTTTGCTTAAAACAACCCAATCGCTGGGTTAGTCCATTTTCAACCCAACTTGGGTTGTTTTTAACCCAGCATTTTTTAGAGTATAAACCAAACTGTTTTCATTGCAATAATGAACACAGCCAACAATATTAAATAAATATTAATACTGAAGTCCTGTGGGGTCATTTTAACTATAATTGATGACTGAGACACAAAATGACACTATAGCATTTATATAAATCAAAATCAAAAGACAAAAAGTCAGCGGAATATGGAAAGACATTGTGTTCCACTGCAATACGTTTTGTTTTTCCATGTAAACAAGCACTAGGCAGATGTTTTTAACCATTGCGCCACATCTCGACGATTTTTAGCATTTTCGCATGAGCGCCACATTTTCAAGACGCCATGTCATGTTAAAAAAGTTCGGTCCCACTTTATATTAGAGTTCTTTAACCACTCTGTACTAACATTTAAATTAATAATTTGATACAATGCACTTATTACTTCAAAGATTACTTCAAAAGTCTAAGGGATAAATGGATGTCACTTGTAACCCACATACACTTCAGGGGTATCAAGTTTGAATGAAACTAGGATACCGTGGTACATTTTTGAAAGTGTAAGTTTTGTTTAAGGCTGATATAATGTCAATGGCAAAGCAGTTTAAATGTGCTTCTCTTGCTTTTGCCAAACTTTTATGTATTTGTACCTTTGCACAAATACGCTTATGCTTTGATAAAATACTTTATTCTCTTCATATGGCACTTTTGGCGGATGATTGTACCAGTGCATTTTGTTAAAGTCAAAGCTATGGATACTGTAATTGGTATAATGACTCGTGAGTTTCATTAGACGGTTTAGATTAAACACCTTAGTATATGGAAGTATATTTCCGCCATGGAATAAAAAGAAAATGAAAAAGATAATTGACTTTCTTTCTAAGGAATTTGTGAAAACGTCCGAAACGTGAGATGTAAACTGGCAATTGAGAGAGAAAAAAAGTCAGAATTGTGAAATAAAAAGTCACCTTTTCATTTTTTTTTCATTGACGGAAACAAGCTTCCAAATTAGTGTGATCATGTAAATGCATTCATATAATAAATACAAAATAGTTGTACTTGGCCTTTCTGTAACTGTACCTTTGAAATCCATTAGGAGAAAAACCCAGGCACTTGACAGTATGAGTAAAACCAAGAAATCCATCTCCTCCGATCACACACCAACAAAACAAATCTGTAAAAATAAGACAGAAACGTACATATGTAAAGACGCACACACATATACACACAGTTACTGCACTTAAGAAGGTGCAGGACATTACAATGACTCCTCTTGAATTTTTTTTTTTTTCTTCTCTTTTTTACCTTCAGAGTCTATTGAAGCACTCCCTTTGAATAAGTTCAAGTTTTCAGAGAGAACCTTAGGAACACTTCAAAGTGAAGCCCAGGGAGTGTTTCTATACTGCATGGAAAGAGCTCTCTCAGGTTCACGGCCATTACACCACGCTTTAGCCTTCTCCAGTACTCCCTATCTCTCTCTCAAAGCCAATAGCATTTGCATTTCAAGTCAGGTTGCAATCTCTTCAAATTACCAACCACACTGGAACAAATAATAGTGATTTACTTAATTAAAAACTAAACATTTTCCCATCTAAATAAACAAAAGAAATTGAAAGCACTGGCTCCTTGAGGCATCTCCCTTGGTCCATTAGTTGCAGTCCAATGGGCTTTGATAGGAATTAACTCACACTCAATTATTCTCTGTGCCCGCAAACAGTCCCAGACGCCAAAATGTGAATGCGCCGACTGCAATCTCCCTCCTCGCAACCGTGAATGGATGGAGGGCTTTCAGTCGGAGCGTACGCACGCTGTATTTAGACATTCTTTAAACATATCCCTTCATTTTATCTGTCTGTCTTCTTTCGTCACATGCGCCCAGGGACATTTTTAGCCTTTCATCAGTACTGGTGCACAGACCTTAAAGACAACTGTTATTATGCATGTCTTTGGGAGAAGCATTTTTGCATTTTCTTGAGTGCTATGAATGGGTATTTTCCAGGTAAGTACATTTTTGTAGGATTGCATCGTGTCATCTCAAGCTAAACTGATATTTTCAGTTTATGTTGGAATATATATTTATGCCTTCAGAAAGGTAACTGTTACTTTTGTAGTTTCAGTTCAGTGCTCAAGGTTGTAGAACTACAAGGTGCTTCAATGCGGAAATGTCTACAAACATACAAATACACTATACAAAATCATGATAACAGCTTGATATTTCAAAGCCAAACAAAACATGGTGACAAAAAAAAAAAAAGAAAATCAGACTTGTTCTTGAAGATTTCACTCAAAAGGATGATTATGCCATTATGACATTATGTTTTCATAAAAATGCACTACCAAAAACACAATACGCAAAAAGGTTTGGGGTCTGGTAGATTTAAAAAAAATAAATAAAAATAAAATTATTATGAAAGACAGAAATTAATACTTTTATTGAGCAATGATGCGTTGAAATGATGAAATTGAAATGTTACAAAAGATTCTTCTTCTCTAAAACATTCTATTCAATAAATAATCCTGAAAAGAAACACGTTACTCTTTCCACAAAAAATATTAAGCAGAACAAAGGTTTTCAACATTATGATAATAATAAATGTTTCTCAAACATATTAGAATGATTTCATCACAGGAATAAATTACATTTTAAAACAAATTAAAATGAAAAAAAAATGTAATTCTTGATCAAATAAATTCAGTCCTGGTGAGCATGATAGATTTGTTTCAAAAACATAAATCTTACTGACCCAAAACTTTTGAACGGTACAGAGAATATGTATATAGAGAAAAATAATGAAGACAAGAACTTCTATCATGTACACTATATTGCCACAAGTATTGGGACACCCCTCCAAGTCATTGAATTCAGGTGTTCCAATCACTTCCATGGCCACAGGTGTATACAATGCGGACTGCTTCTACAAACATTTGTGAAAAAACGGGTCGCTCTCAGGAGCTCAGTGAATTCAAGTGTGGTACCGTGATAGGTTGCCACCTGTGCAATAAGCCCATTCATGAAATTTCCTCTCGACTAAATATTCCACGGTCAACTGTTAGTGGTATTATAACAAAGTGGAAGCAATTGGGAACAACAGTAACTCAGCCACAAAGTGGTAGGCCATGTAAAATCACAGAGCGGGGTCAGCACATGCTGAGGCGCACAGTGTGCAGAAGTCAACAATTTTCTGCAGAGTCAATAGCTACAGACCTCCAAACTTAATGTGGCCTTCAGATTAGCTCAAGAACAGCATAGAGAGCTTCATGGAATGTGTTTCCATGGCCGAGCAGCTGCATCCAAGCCTTACATCACCAAGTGCAATGCAAAGCGTCAGATGCAATGGTGTAAATCACGCCACCATTGGACTCTAGAGCAGTGGAGACGTGTTCTCTGGAGTGATGAATCACGCTTCTCTGTCTGGCAATCTGATGGACAAGTCTGGGTTTGGCGGTTGCCAGGAGAACGGTACTTGCTTCACTGCATTGTGCCAAAATGTAAAATGTGTACCTTGAATACAATGTAAGTCGCTTTGGATAAAAAAAATGCATAGAAATGCGTCTGCCAAATGCATAAATGTAAATGTAAGTGTAAAGTTTGGTGGAGGGGTGATTATGGTGTTCGGTGTGTGGTTGTTTTTCAGGGGTTGGGCTTGGCCCCTTAGTTCCAGTGAAAATAACTCTTAATGCTTCAGCTTACCATGACATTTTGGACTATTTCATGCTCCCAACTTTGTGGGAACAGTTTGGGGATGATCCCTTCCTATTCCAACATGACTGCACATCAGTACACAAACCAAGGTCCATAAAGACTGGATGAGTGAGTTTGGTGTGGAGGAACTTGACTGGCCTGCACAGAGTCCTGACCTGAACCCAATAGAACACCTTTGGGATGAATTAGAGCGGAGACTGCGAGCCAGGCCTTCTCGTCCAACATCAGTGCCTGACGATTCCCATAAACACACTCCTAAACCTTGTGGAAAGCCTTCCCAGAAAAGCTGAAGCTGTTATAGCTGCAAAGGGTGGGCCAACTCCATATTAAACCCTACAGATTAAGAATGGGACGTCATAAAGTTCATGTGCATGTAAAGGCAGGCCTCCCAAAACTTTTGGCAATATAGTGTAGCTCTATATGAGAGACAAAGGTTTTGTAGAATGACCCAAACGTCTACAGGTTCGTATAGTCGCATCTTTGCCACTAAATTCCTTCACAGTGTGTACTTAAGAATGTACTATGCACTGATTACAATTATGGTTCTAAAACCCCTTAGAGAACTATTTACTCAGTTGATGTCCAGTGACTAAGAGAGGATTAAATACACCAGAGTCATGGATCAGATTCACTCAATGTATTGATTGGTTAAATTAAAGAATGAATTATTTGCTCACAATGTCAACAAAATGTAAATAAATCACCGTAGGCCTATGGAAAAAGAACCAAACAATATAACACTGTGCTTTGATTCAAAAGATACGATGATATCAGGCAGTGACATGGTGGAAATAAGTGTACTCAGTCTTAGCAAGTCCCAAGTGTTCCAGAAAAAAGTCCGCTTAATGGAAGGAGGGTACAGATATCCTCAAACATCGATCCTCATATGAGTTGTCATCACACTGGAACTCGAACAGGCGGTCATGTCAGTATGTATCCTTCTCTGGTCCTGATAGGCTTAATGTGATGAGATATTAACAGAGACGCCTGTAGCTTTCTGTGCGGCGGTGTTCAGTGCGCGTGATGGGTGTGTGTGATATGTGCACTGCATGGTCAGCTGGATAAACGTGGTTCTACAATAAACAAATAAATCTCGATTAGTTTCGTGATATGATTTCATACAACAAAGTGCTGCGTCATTATCACTTCACTTGAATAACACGCGAGACATCGCAAACATAGGATAAATGCATCATATAGCAGCTGTTCTTTTACAACTTAAGAAATATCTTATTGATATTATAAGAAATATCTTATCTTATTAGACAACGATTATTAAACTGAATAACGAAATAGAACACTTACAGTCTGCAATGATGCACGCAATGGTATTCATCATACAATTGCACCAACCACCAACCATGATCACACAACATTGACCAGCCATCACATCTGAAAATGCCAAACTGATCAACATCTGAGTGGCTCTGATCAATCTATATCTTAATGGCCTTAATCCACTTGGCTTTGTTTATTTACAATAATAAGAACATGTACCACATTTCTTCCTTTTTCTTCATTGCCTGTATATCTCGTCTCACGTTATTTTCACAGAATTCGTGAGACTTCTGATTAAACTCTGCCTACTCGGCAGACGCAACACTTAGACAGATCACTGTACAACTATTATAATGAAATCATTTTAACTTAAACATGGCCTTTTGCACAGTGTATTGAGTAAACTTTGATCTATTAAGCTCCTAAGTTAAAGTCCCAGTGAACTGGAAGTAGCAAGTGAGTTTTCTTCAGTGCTGTGACGTATTTCCAAGTGAAACGGAATATTGAACAGAGGGCAGGGTTTGACTTCAGCGCTCCTCCTCTCCATCTCACGCTCATAGCAGACTAACGGTTGGAGGGGAGTGATTACACATTTTCAAACCTAAGCCGTCAAACTGACATCATCTGAGAAGGAACGCCGTTTCCAGACCGGAAGTTAATTTTCAGACTTTGATTAAAGATTACCGCGACAAATTTTTTTTTCTGTGTATTAACTTGCACGGATTAATTGTTCACCCTAAGACCCTTAACATGTGCTAACAAAGTAAATAGGGTCAATTTTGATTTCATGAGGACTTTAATGTTGTCAACTTTATTCCAAATCTGGATCATTGATTTGTGGTGTTCCGCAAGGTTCTAATTTTGGTTCAATTTTGATTTCATGAGGACTTTAAACATTAAATTTAACTGGAGTTTGGTAGGTGTGACCAGAGCTATAGTTAATGAAAAAAAAAAAAAAATACTATTAACTACTAGGCACTTGTCTGTCTTTCTACAGCCGCTGTAAGTTGCCTATACACCATGTGATCTATGAATAAAAAAAACTTTGATTCCACAGAAAAATATGCGAGTATGATTATGATTACTATTTGGGCTCATGCTCCTGTAAAAAGAGTCTAGTGACAACCATAGATGTGTTGCTAACGTTTTTTCTCTTTCTTATTCTAATGCTCCCCAAGTGTGCAGAGGAATAATCAAAAGATAAACTCAAAGTTTTTGTTCTGACTTCACTGCTGTGCTAGTCACTGCTCGTTTGGAAAATTAACTTCTCTCTTCTTTACTTTTTGGCACAAACCTTATTTTTGTTCATCTGAGGAAGGTGTTGGAGCTCTGTCAGGGAGATGTGATAAAGGTTTGGAGTTATAACTGGAGTCTGGATCTGTTCTGAATGACTCAGCGGTTCCTGTCCAGGTCTTTAATGAGATGTTCTTCAGGCCTGTCTAACCTCCCTTCTCCTCCGTCTCCAAAGACAAACAAGTACCTTAATTGCAGGGGAAAAAAGTCAACATGGCATAGGAAAAGAAAATGAATTAATTAAATAGTTTTTAGAATTAATTAATTTGTTGTTGTTTTTTTTTTTTTTCATGTTTTCATGTCTTGCCAAGTAGTGGTACTGCAACGCTGGTGTTAAATTTACCTGAACAGACAAGGAAAGGTAAAAAAAGACCAGACAATTTACCTCATCTGTTCAGGTAAATTTAACACCAGTGTTGCAGTACCACAACTTGACAAGACATGAAAACATGAAAAAACTAATTAAGAAAACGATTTAATTAATTCATTTTCTTTTCCTCTGAAAACCCTGGTTAAGAAAAACAGAGTCTGGGTTTAATTTAAAATGAATCAAGATCATTTTCAGGTATGACTATGAAAAGAACTGAGAAACACTGATTAAAATTACTGACTAAAGAACTGACTAAAATTAACGGCAAATTAGAAATGGTTTGCTATAGAAACTGAAACAGCTAAATGTCATGAGTGAAGTGGCATGTGTATACTGGCTTCTGCTAAAACAGAACATGAATACAGAGAATATGAGAGTTGCTGTGAGGAAAGTAGTAAGAACCCCCAAGCAAATTTTAGCAGGTGGTGCTGTGGAAGGTGGGGTGCCAGGAAGGAACATTCCCATGGAACTGAGTTGTACGGAGTCCCACACGTCATGTGGGTAAGAACAAAAAAAGTATATTTTTAGCAGTGACTTAACTATTTGTTCCCATGACTTACTACTACGTCAGAACGTTTGTTCCCTAGTTTTAAATAAATTGTGCACACAATATAATTGTTTCCTCATTTTACTAAATTATGGCCACGTTGTAATAATTGTGATAATCCTATTTCACTTCAGTTTTTAGCTAAGATAATTGGTCCTACAAATTGCTGTTGTGATATTATTTCAATATTATTGGTCCGAGTTTACTGACGTTAAGTTAATAAAAGTCTTAGATCAGGAATAGTTCCAATGCGTTTTAAACATGCTGTTGTACAGCCCCTCTTGAAATAAAGTGTTTTATCAAATTATCATCCACTCTCGAAATGGCAATTTTTATCTAAAGTATTAGAAAAGGTTGCATTAAACCATGTGCAGGCATTTCTAGATCAAAATTACCTTTTTGAAGCAAATCACAGCACAGAAACGGCCCTGCTTAAAGTTTTAAATGCTATTTTTATTTCAATTGATTCTGGTGACTGTGATTCTAGTCTTGCTAGACCTCAGCGCAGTGCTCGATACTATTGATCACAACATTCATATTACTCACCTAGAAAAGACTGGGGGTATTCGAGGTATGGCTCGTGAATGGTTTAAATCTTTTCTCTCTAATAGGACCTTTAGTTAAAGTCCCAGTGAACCGGAAGCAGCAAGTGAGTTTTCTTCAGTGCTGTGACGTATTTCCAAGTGAAACGGAATATTGAACAGAGGGCAGGGTTTGACTTCAGCGCTCCTCCTCTCCATCTCACGCTCATAGCAGACTAACGGTTGGAGGGGAGTGGTTACGCATTTTCAAACCTAAGCCGTCAAACTGACATCATCTGAGAAGGAACGCCGTTTCCAGTCCGGAAGTTACTTTTCAGACTTTGATTAAAGATTACCGCGACAAAATTTTTTTTTCTGTGTATTAACTTGCACGGATTAATTGTTCACCCTAAGACCTTTAATATGTGCTAACAAAGTAAATAGGGTCAATTTTGATTTCATGAGGACTTTAATGTTGTCAACTTTATTCCAAATCTGCATCATTGATTTGTGGTGTTCCGCAAGGTTCTAATTTTGGGCCAATTCTGTTTTCGCTTTATATGTTACCTCTAGGTTCTATTTTTCAGAGACATGGAGTATCTTTTCACTGTTATGCTGACAAAACTTTGGTGTACATACCTCTACGAAAACAGGACAGAAAATCTATTGAGTCATTGCTAAATTGTTTACATTAAGTTAAATTATGGATGTCATTGATTTTTTATTTTTATAAAAAAAAAATGTACAAAAAAAAGATAATTTGGCTCGGGACCTCTGATTCCCCAAATTTTTCTGATATGGGAAACTTAGCTCCACTGCAAATTGGTGGTTAAGAATCCTGGGGTACATTTTGATGTCTCTCTCAAATTTGATAAACAGATCAACTCTGTGGTTAAATCCAGCTTCTTTTATTTGAGATCAGTGGCAAAGGTAAAAACGTTTTTTTTTTTATTTAAGATTATTTGTGCTTTTATTTAGGACTGGACTATTGTAATTCCTTGTATGCTGGTGTGAGCCAATTGCTATTAAATCGCTTACAATTAGTACAGAATGCTGCTGCTAGATTGTTAATGGGTGTTTGTAAAAACACAGACATATAACAAATGAATACAGGGTCGATTTTAAAGTACTGATCTTAGTATAAAGTACTACACAATTTGGCACCCTCGATCTTTTACTCATACACAAACCTCAGAGGAATCAAAGGTCGTCTAACCAGATGATTTGAGATGTTCTAAAGACTAAATTAAAGCTGAGTGGTGATTGTGCATTTGCAGTGGTGGCTCCAAAGCATTGGAATTGCTTACTGTTACACCTCAGATTATCACCTTCGTTGGGCTTTTTTAAAAGAAAACTGAAAACTTCCTTGTTAGTTCAAAAACAGCTTTTGTTGTAACCAAGCCCAGCGAACGACTTGTTGTGGAATGTGGAATAGATAGGTGAAAGACCGCCTCTGCAGAAGAAGATCAACACCTACTTCATCAATGCAACTTTGGCCCCGCCCACTGGCGTGTTAGTGAGATGACGAGGAGAGCGATACAGGACTAAAAATAAAATTACTTTCCAAAGGATCCTAATGCTAGAAATTAAGTTATTTATTTTCAACAATGTGAATGTCTCAAGTGAGCATTATTTATTTGTATTCGGTACATTTCTGTGTGGATTCTTTGGTAAATCAGTCGCAATTTCGGCACATGCTTTGCAAACAGACCTTTACGATATGGACTTGACAGTAATGCAACAACAACATGTAAGTAACTGTGTTAATTCTAATGCCTGATCTGTGACCAGTGATTTCTGTAGCCTAATGATTCATGTACCAATGAGTCAGATGTTCCAGTAAATCAAACCAGTGACTAAATGGTCAACTCCACATTTATCTTAGTAGGATGAACATAATTTGTTATTTAATGTGTTGTTAAATTATATATAGAAAGCAATCAAAGAATGTTCCCTTTACAATCCCTGGAGCTGTCAATCAAACAGCACAATAGTCAACAACATTATAATCACACTTTTCACAATTAATTAACCTTGAGAGCTGTAATAGTAAAAAGGTGCTAAAAGTTTTTGAGAGAGTTCCACATGTAGTACTAGCTATTTCATATGTGAAGACGTTAGCCAATCACAGCAGTGGGCGTTTACACTGAAGTCTCACAGCAGACACGTCCATGCAGGGCTTCTTAAAATTGAGCTGGTTCAGGACAGAAATAAATAGGTTACAAATGTAGGTTACGAAAATATATTGGCCAAAACAGCCAGCTTTACGAGAACCAATCAGCTGTTCCGAGGAGTTTCATGACTTAACCATTTATGTGAGAGCTGAAGACCCACATATAATCATTCATTACAATTGACACACATACACACACACACGCACACACACACACACACACACACACACACACACACACACACACACACACACACACACACACACACACACACACAGTGTCTTTTAGTATCATTAGTTTTTTTGTCCTATATATAAATGTAATATTGACATATTATTGTCTCTCAGAATAAAAATTACCTTCTCTCTTGGTAGATTGAACAGCACTGTAATCTGTGAACATACAGGCTGCTACATCAGCATATCAATATGATTCCTGCATGCTGTCATGGATGTCATTGCACTCAGTGACAAGTGATGCTTGTGTTGTAATTTGTTTACATCTCATATATGTCCTTGTCAGTCTCCTTGTGTCTTCAGAAGAGTGAAAGTTGAAAAAAATGAAATTCGATTCCCTGTAGGTACAAACCCGGTAGGATTTCTGGCTGGGCCAGAGAGGCATCACAGACAGTGACCCGTTCAGGTACATTTTAATGTTTTTTTCTTTCTTTTTTTTTTTTTTTTTTATTACATCATCAAACATCCCTACACTCAAGCCTGGACCTATTCGATGCAAAAACAGCATGAAATTTTCCAATGTGCAGAAAATGAAATCGCCTCTCTGCTCTCCGACTGGGACATGCAGATGTTTTTGCAAATTTAAAAAACAGTTTCATAACCAGCATCTCCTGGGTTGGTACAGCTCAGTTATACCTATAGATATATAACTACCCATTCAAAATTTGGGGTCAGTAAGAATTTTAATAATAAAAAAATAAATAAAAATAAATAAAATGGAATTTTCTTATATTCACTCAGGCTGCATTTATTTGATAAATAATGCAGCAAAAACAGCAATATTGTGAAATATTAATACAATTTAAAATAATTGTTTTCTTTTTCCAATTTAAAATGTAAAATGTAATTTATTCCAGTGATGAATATTTACCATTACTCCACCTTTTACCATTACCACGCTATTACTCCAGTCTTCAGTTTCACATGATCCATCAGAAATTATTCTAATATGATCATTTGCTGCTCAAGAAACATTTCTTAATATTATCAATGTTGAAAACAGTTGTGCTTAATGTTTTTGTGGAAACTGTGATCATATTCCTGATTGTTTCATGAATAGAAGGTGCAACATTTATTTGAAATCTAAATCCTTTGAATGTACATATATACCCTATAAATGTAGCTCAAGTGCAAGCTGATGTAAGATTATAGATTACGGTTTAATAACCAAACGGGTCATTGCTTTAGCATGGAAAAGTACTCAAAGACCCTCCTTCTCACAATGGATCAAAGACAGTCTACCAATCTTGCTTTGGAAAAACTAACATATAAAATTAGAGACAAGTTAGATGAATTCAATAAAAGATGGACCCCCTTTATACAATTTGCGCAAAAGTCGCCAACTTTCTGCAGACTCAATAGCTACAGACCTCCAAACTTCAAACCTCGTGGCCTTCAGATTAGCTCAAGAACAGTGCATAGAGAGCTGTGGAATGGGTTTACATGGCCGAGCAGCTGCATCCAAGCCTTACATCACCAAGTACAATGCAAAGCATCAGATGCATCATGCATTGTGCCAAGTGTAAAGTTTGGTGGAAGGGGGGGTTATGGTGTGGGGTTGTTTTTCAGGGGTTGGGCTTGGCCCCTTAGAAGCTCTTTTAGCATACCAAGATATTTTGGGGCAAGACATACCACCAACAGTTTGGGGATGGCCCCTTCCTGCTCCAACATGACCGTGCACCAGTGCACAAAGCATCGGTCCATAAAGACATGGATGAGCTAGTTTGGTGTGGAGAAACTTGACTGACCTGCACAGAGTCCTGACCTCAACCCAATAGAACACCTTTGGGATGAATTAGAGCGGAGACTGCAAGCCAGGCCTTCTCGTCCAACATCAGTGCCTGACCTCACAAATGCGCTTCTAGAAGAATGGTCAAAAATCCCCATAAACACACTCCTAAACCTTGTGGAACACCTTCCCAGAAGAGTTGAAGCTGTTATAGCTGCAAAGGGTGAGCCAACTCCATATTAAACCCTACAGATTAAGAATGGGATGTCATTAAAGTTCATGTGCATGTAAAGGCAGACGTCCCAAAAGAATTGAATTAATGTAAGTGTCTACTGTAAAAGTCTTAATTATTAAAAGTATTCATTTCTTTTAAAAAAGATTTTAAATGATACTGACCCCAAAACTTTTGAATTTTAGTGAATTTTAGTTTTTGAACTTTTGAAGCAGCATCTGCAAACAATGTTAGCCTTTCATCAGAACTTTTATCTTAATTTTTGAACTTAATTAAGATCCATGTTTTTTTATATATATTGTACTTTTCTGATATTGCACAATTTATAAAATGCACTGATATTCATACTTTTTAAATAATTTTTCCTTAACACTTTACAATAAGGTTTCATTAATTAACATTAGTTAACTACTTTAGCTAACATGAACTCAGAATGAACAACACTTCTACAGCATTTATTAATCTTGTTAATTTCAACATTTACTAATACATTATTAAAATCAAAGGTTTTATTTTTGTTAACATGAGTTAATGCACTGTGAACTAACATGAACAAACAGTGAACAGCTGGATTTTTTTAACAAATATTAATAATTTTTTTGACAAATATTAATAAATACTGTAACAAATGTATTGCTCATTAGTTCATGATAGTTATTACATTAACAAATGTTAACAAATTAAACCTTATTGTAAAGTGTTACCCATTTTTCAAATGTCCAAATTCAAATGCATATATCGTGTAGAAACATCTGATAAATGTTTTGAATAAAAACAGTAGATTCCCATATTCCAAATCCTAAACATTATGAAAACATCTGTTTAATTTCTACATCTGTTGAAAATGCAATCTCGAAATCTTGGTGACAAATATGAACACTGCAATGAACACAAAAATACTCAAAAGGGAAGTCGTCAACAGATTCCAGGATTACGCTGGTAAAAGGGAAGAATTTTAAGGCCACTAATGGATTTCACCCACTTTTAGTTTCCTGAGGCAGCAGCGCTGTTAAAATGCTCTTTGTTTTGACTCTTTTTCATACCGTTTCAACTTAGCATCGTAGCTTCTACACAGAAATACTTCTCCGTCTCTTCCCCATTCATCCCCTTGACACAGAAGTCAACTTAAAACTGACAAGGGAGAGAGAGAGAGAGAGAGAGAGAGAGAGAGAGAGAGAGAGAGAGTGAGACAACGGCCTTCTTTCAAGCTTCTATCTCCTCACTCTTACTTGTCTTCTTAAAGTCAAAGTAGAGATGGGGGAAAAGAGGAAACGTATATAAAAAAGCGAAGGTGTCTTTGAGCGTGATAAAACACTTGCGTGTGAGAGAACGCAGCTTACCTGTTGAGCTTCACTGCTTGTCTTTGTCTCGCCTCATCTGGAGGTTCTTCTCTGAAGACGTGCACCAACTCTGGTTAAGAAATGCCAGTGAGGCTCCCCTACACACATTCCCCTCGTCCTGATGGTTTCTTAACAACCTGACAGCATTGGGGGAGTGATACGAGGGAGGATGAGTGAATAGAAATGAGATGAGATGAGATGACGAGCAAACCGCTGACTGTTAAAAAAAAAGCAGAGGAACACTTGCAACGTGGCACTGTATCTCACGACCGGCCTCTGTCCTTTCACCTCATCATATTCGGCCATTAGCGAGCATTTAATGAGCTTTAAAGAAGCTACAGAAGAGTGCTACCATAGGACATGGCCTTTCTAATGGACTACATCTAGAACAACATTGCCATTTTTTCCTTTCTAATTCATTCCTTGTTCTTTTCGCTCTGTTTGTATGTTGAGGGACCCTGGTACCCTTGTCGACACTGAAGTGAATGCAGCAGTCTCCACAGCGACCAGTTTTGTAACATTTATGCTCATGCATAATAAATACTGCACAGTCTATTCACTTTATTTTATATACTGAACACTCCTAAGGGGCCCCCTCAGTTCTCTCAACGCGCACAGCAACAGATTTTACACAGAATTCATTTTCCACAACTGAATATTTGATTGTCTGCTGAAAATCGTTGTTTTTCGTTGTTCCCGCCACAGTTTTTTTTCTCTCTTTTTTTTTTATTTTTATTATTATTATATATGCCACATAAATGGAAACCCGAGAGATGGATCGACTCTCTGGTGACGCCACCAAGAAAAAGCAGTTGGAATTTTGAGTTATTCTAGACAATGGATAAAGATTTTTCTTCTTTAGGAAAATCTATACTTCTAAACACAGGACAAAGGTCTATAGCCACAGCTCGTCTCATCTTCCTCTGCAGAATTTTTTTTTTTTTTTTTTATAGTATAGTTATATAAAGATACTGTATATCTCATGATAACTCAATCATTTCCTCTAAGTTACTCTATGATATTTATATACTCCTCGTGTTGTGGTCAAAAAATACATTTTGCAATTAACTCAATGCACTATATTTTAGTTTGATAATGTTTTTTTATTTTTTTATATGTTTTATGTTTTGTATTTTTAGGTGATTTTATGGTACAAAATTATATTTATGCAGTAATTATAATCCATTTATTACATGTTAACCACTTTGGGAGCATAGACCTGAAAATGAAATTTCCATCTTAAAGGGATAGTTCACCCAAAAATGAAAAATTCTGTCATTATTTACTCAACCTCATGTTGTTCCAAACCTGTATGAGTTTCTTTCTTCTGTTGAACATGAAAGAAGGTATTTTAAAGAATGCTGGTAACCAGACAGTTGACGCCCATTGACTTCCGTAGTATTTTTTATTCGTACTATGTCAGTCAATGGACTGTCTGGTTACCAACATACTTCAAAATATCTTTTTGTGTTCAACGAAAGAAAAAGTGATGAAAAAAAGTGTGGATTCACCAGAATCCAACATCACTTCCTTGCTGCGTCCCAATTTGCCTACTTATATTACACTATAAAAGTATGTACTCTTTTTGTGAAAAAATAAGTACATACTTTTGAGTGTGTAGCAGAAGAGTAGGCAAGTTTTGGGACATACTACTTTGTTATCTTTAACGGACAGCTCTGTCGCTTAGTTACGTGCATCCTGTCACGTTTAAACCAAGCCTGTAGCACTCCTCTCAGAAACTGAAGCCTCCGCGCCTTGATCGCCCCCAGGTGGTTGGTCCCAGTATAGGTCATAACCCCCGCCCCTCCGTGTTTTCTAATGGACGCGAGATAAACTAAACAATCACATTACACTTTAAATAATTTTTCCCCAAAGTTGGTTTCTGTCATTTTAGGCAGTTTTTATCACGCTGATTTAATTTCAAGTGTTCGTTTGGACCTCCAGAGGCTTCAATTACCTTCAATTACCTATTCTCCTTGTGTTTTTGCAAAATGAAGCATTTACAACTTAATGACCAAACGTCTATTTCCAAGTTCTCAGAGTATGCGGCAGTCCTGTGGGCGAAAATGCCTTGTTGATGCTAGAGGTCAGAGGAGAATGGGCCGACTGATTCAAGCTGATAGAAGAGCAACTTTGACTGAAATAACCACTTGTTACAACCAAGGTATGCAGTAAAGCATTTGTGAAGCCACAACACGCACAACCTTGAGGCGGATGGGCTACAACAGCAGAAGACCCCACTGGGTACCACTCATCTCCACTACAAATAGGAAAAAGAGGCTACAATTTGCACAAGCTCACCAAAATTGGACAGTTGAAGTGAGTCAGAATTTGGTGTAAACAGAATGAGAACATGGATCCATCATGCCTTGTTACCACTGTGAATGCTGGTGGTGGTGGTGTAATGGTGTGGGGGATGTTTTCTTGGCACACTTTAGGCCTCTTAGTGCCAATTGGGCATTGTTTAAATGCCACGGCCTACCTGAGCATTGTTTCTGACCATGTCCATCCCTTTATGACCACCATGTACCCATTCTCTGATGGCTACTTCCAGCAGGATAATGCACCATGTCACAAAGCTTGAATCATTTCAAATTGGTTTCTTGAACATGACAATGAGTTCACTGTACTAAAATGGCCCCCACAGTCACCAGATCTCAACCCAATAGAGCATCTTTGGGATGTGGTGGAATGGGAGCTTCGTGCCCTGGATGTGCATCCCACAAATCTCCATCAACTCCAAGATGCTATCCTATCAATATGGGCCAACATTTCTAAAGAATGCTTTCAGCACCTTGTTGAATCAATGCCATGTAGAATTAAGGCAGTCCTGAAGGCGAAAGGGGGTCAAACACAGTATTAGTATGGTGTTCCTAATAATCCTTTAGGTGAGTGTATATGACATATATATTTTCCAAAACATGTTTTACCCTAAAACTGCAAGAAAATCAAAGCCATAAATCTAAACACGTTGTGTTCTGAATTTTAGGTTAATATATTATTTTATGTGATTAAAAAACACTTTTTATGTGATTTATTTATTTATTTTTTCACATAGCAAATGACAGAACCATTCCAACAAAGTAAACATTTCTAAAAGAGTAAAACATATATATATATATATATTTTTTTTATGACCAAAGAGCACCAGAGGTTTTTTTTTTTTTTTTTTTTTGAAAAGAGAAGGTCATCAAAGCCATCTGTTTTATTCAATGTTCAAATCCTAACTACAACAACTACATGATAGAGGAATGACATTTATTCTACAATCCCTCAGTTAATAAACTAAACCACCATCTTTCATAAAAAAAGATATATATATATATATATATATATATATATATATATATATATATATATATATATTCTTCAAGGGGTTTAGCATAAAAGCATTTTAACTGTATCTGGGAGATTTGAGAAGTGCATTGAATCTGAATGTGTAAAGAGTAAGAAGTAAAGCTCAGTCATGAGAAGACAGATCATAAATGTATGCTGAACTCTAAAAGCTTGGGTGTAGTGTTCTTATAACTATATGTGCTTCTATTAAGGCCGCAGCCTTCAACATACACACAGGTCTACATGCACAACAGACACACACAGTGAGACGTGCTTTATAAGTGGAAGGAGGCGTGGGGTAGGTGCTTCATGGAGAGCTGGAGAGACAGATGTGAACAGCTGGGGCCTGTTGCTCAGTCATTATGTAGAGTGGCCCCTAGGAACAGGTTAATGTGTACACACACACACACACACACACACACACACACACATATATATATATATATATATATATGCAAATACAAGCTTGCATATGCATTGCACACAGTCTCAGAGAAAAAAAATAAAAATACAATAAAAAAAATGCCCCCCCATATTTTATCTTTGTCTTTAAATGGGTACTTATAGCCTGAAGTCATCATACTCAATTCTAGTCAGAATATGAGTCTGATACTGCTCCATTGGGCTGTGATTATGGGGCTGTTTCAACCAAACCAGGAAAGACCTTAATTGGATAGAAATCAGAGCAATGGAGCGACGCATAGTTGTCAACAGAACTCAACTGCATGCACGCTGGAAGAAGTAGAAGAAGATGAGTGTAAACGATCTTTGCCGGTGTTGTACAAATAATTTAAGGATACATAGAGTACTTACCATCACGATCATCATTTTTGAGAAAAATAGTAAAGGTGAATGCATATCCGAAAGTTCTCAGTTTAGGATTAGAACAAATTCAACTCAAGCACTCTTTGGTGATGTGAATTCTTACATTGCTGTTTATCATCTATCCATCATCGTATAAAGCCCGCCCTGACAATTTCATTGGTCCGAACAGCTCCTGTTCGTGGAGTTTCCACAACGGAGCAAGTCCAGACAGAATTTCCTGAACTCAAATGTTGTGGGCGGGGCTAAGTTCGGCTGGCATCCAGTCTAGGGTACTTCACCACTGGCAAAAACAAAAAACAAAAAAAATTATTTCAATAAAACGTGGCTGCTTAGGCAGTAGAAAGGCAAAAGAAAAAAAGTAAAATCGGTGCTACCTGACTAGAGAAGACAGACTAGAAAAAGCTGTTGTCTTCCCTTTTGCCAAATAGATAGGAAAACTTCAACACCTATAGGCCGCATTTACACTGCAGGTCTTGATGCACAATTCAGATTTGGTGACTATATCTGATTTGTTTTTTTGTTTTTTTGACGACACGCTTACATCATCCTTTAAAAGCAACCCATATTCGATAATTGCATTTACACTATACACTGGCGAAACAGCCCAAGACGTTCTGACCCGGAAAAGGAAGTCGATGCGATATGCAATGGACACAATGGCTGCAGACATGCTGCCATCCAAGGCCACTCCCATCAGTCTGCTATGGATATGCTTACCAGAGTTAAATACTGCCTTGCTTTAGTTGGAAATACTTCTTAGCAAACTTTTAGTCTGATGGTGTCGACTTGTATTGTTCCCGAGTGCAAGAATTCAAAAAGTAAACTTGCTTTCGGTTTCCAGTGAAGGATCCAGCACATTGTAAGCAGTGGCTAAAGGCTGCAAAGAGTCGTTAATACTGAGAGAACGCCGCGATGGAATACATGTTTACATTTAGCAACATGATTGTGACTCGCACTCTGTTTAGTGTTGCACTTCATATTGCATTTGTGTAGTTATATTGGGTAAAATATGTACAGTATGTGCAATAGGCTGTTGTGTGTAAGTGTTGTAAGCTTAACTGAAATTAATATTTATATAAGTTATGTATGATTGAGTTTTTACTAATTTATTTTGTTTGTTTGTTTGTTTGTTTGTTTTAGTGGTACTAACTTACATTTAAAACTTAGTGGTACTAACTTACATTTTGTTTGTTTTAGTGGTACTAACTTACATTTAAAATAATTCTTTAAAAAGAAGCCATAAAACATAAAACAAATTGGTTATTGCATAAAACAAAGTAGCATATTGTTATAGAGAGACACTATGGGATGCAGACAAATTTGAAAATGTATAAATGTGTGTGTAGTCAGTATGTCTGTGGATGGCATACTGCCTTCATAAAAGTGTATATATATATATATATATATATATATATATATATATATATATATATATATATATATATATATATATATATATACATTTAATATAAAATGTAATCTAAAGTAAATGTCCAGATGCATGGTAATATATATATAATACAATTTTACAATGCAAATTTTAATGATTACATTTTATTTTCAAATAAAATTACATTTTATTTTTACTTTCTTTCTTTCTTTCTTTCTTTCTTTCTTTCTTTCTTTCTTTCTTTCTTTCTTTCTTTCTTTCTTTCTTTCTTTCTTTCTTTCTTTCTTTCTTTCTTTCTTTCTTTCTTTCTTTCTTTCTTTCTTTCTTTCTTTCTTTCTTTCTTTCTTTCTTTTCTTTCTTTCTTTCTTTCTTTCTTTGTGACCTGGACATGTTTTTGCATTCAACCAGTTGCAGCCATAAAACTGACTTTGAATTTTGAAGGACTGAAGGATTTTTTGAAGGATTTTGAAGGACTGAAAAGTGAGCTTACAGGGGGAAAAAAAAAAATAACAACAGAGAAATCACGCACAAGCTCAGAAAACGGAGGGATGGCATCCGAGCGGAAGTGAAAAAGTGAACGAGAGATGGATGAGGCAGGGCTAACCAGAGGAGAAAGTACCAGGAGATGCAACTGCTGCAGAGTTAGTTTACAGAAAGTGAAGAACATGCACATTTCTGCACGCGCGCACACACACACACACACACACACACACACACACACACACACACACACACACACACACACACACACAACCAAACACTGTCAGGAGAGATTCTGTAAAGAAAAAAATGGTCAAGGAAAGCAATATCCTCAGCAATAAAAGTGTAGGTAAGGGGCTCTGTAAGTTCAAATGTGAGAGCCTGTCGTATACAGTATATAACAAAAAAGACACTCAAATAGTCTCATGGAAAACTAATTTTGACCTTTCTGAGGGTTCTGAGAACATAAATACTGAATTCAGTTGCAAATTTCACTCACTGCACAGCGGAAAACAATGCTTTTATTGCATGGAATCATTCCCAGTATTATGTAAAACCGCACCAATTTTCTGGTAATATTGTTTCGTTGACATCTAGGCCACAGTTGGGGGCCAAATAATATATTCAATAATAATAGTAATAATAATAACAATATTTATAAATGTCAACAACTGTGGCAGAGTGACCGTTACGCTGCATTCACATGGGGAGTTAATGCTTGACGGAGGGTGTGGCTGAAGCTGAGAACAAGCAGCTAATGTTACTTCCACCGTTATATTTGTATCAGTTTATTCTCTGTGTAGACATTACTGTGAAAGTGTTCTCTTAACACAGATACATTCTCCAAAATACATCACCACACACAGCATCTATTCCCTTTTTACACCACAGTGACTTGGAGACAGGAAGTTTAATTAAAGAATGCAAACAGTAGCTACAGGTTAGAGAGATAAAAGATGAGGAAAAAAGCTTTTATAGACACTAATATCCAAATTCATCAGCCTCTCCCAGCAGCTCACTTTAAACAGAGCTGTATTTAATGAAAAAGGACCCCACTGACCCAGGCGGACCTCCGAGGGCCCTAGCTCAAGATCGGATCCCATTTGTGAGCTCTGAGCCTAGGAATTACAACCTAACCCCATAGCCTTCATGATCTGGATCCTATATAGCCCTGCTGTCAGCTTGAGGCTGTTAGCGGCAGAGCGCCGGGCTAATACCGTACAACAGCACTGCGGTTTTTCTCATGATTAGTGCCAGATCCAACTGCCATGACTCCTACAATACATTACTTCTGAATACAACTGTGCCGAGATGGCATAATGTTTTTTTTAAATTCATTATTTAACAAAACTCGACAAAAGATTCACTGCAAATCTGTTCTAAAACCTAGCTAGCTGCCTTCTCACCTTCTAAGGGTTGGTTCACACGTGTGGTTTTGCAGCTAAAAGTACGAGAAGCTGTTCAGTGGAATGAAAAAAATAAAATAAAAGGCAAGGTCTTGAGTTGAACTTTTAACTTAACCAATTTTAGAATGCCGTGTCATGCACAAGACACTACACATTTAGTTTAGAAAACTGATGGAAAATCAGTGCAGTGGAAGCTCACCACAAATAAAATGATAACAGCACAGAGAAACTACTGCTGCGTCCCAATTCACCTACCTATACTACCTAATGGTGTGAAAAGGGAAAAACATCCAGTATGCGGCAGTCCTGTGGGCGAAAATGTCTTGTTGATGCTAGAGGTCAGAGGAGAATGGGCCGACTGATTCAAGCTGATAGAAGAGCAACTTTGACTTATGCAGCAAAGCATTTGTGAAGCCACAACATGCACAACCTTGAGGCGGATGGGCTACAACAGCAGAAGATCCCACCGGGTACCACTCATCTCCACTACAAATAGGAAAAAGAGGCTACAATTTGCACGAGCTCACCAAAATTGGACAGTTGAAGACTGGAAAAAATGTTGCCTGGTCTGATGAGTCTCGATTTCTGTTGAGACATTCAGATGGTAGAGTCAGAATTTGGCGTAAACAGAATGAGAACATGGATCCATCATGCCTTGTTACCACTGTGCAGGCTGGTGGTGGTGGTGTAATGGTGTGGGGGATGTTTTCTTGGCACACTTTAGGCCCCTTAGTGCCAATTGGGCATCGTTTAAATGCCACGGCCTACCTGAGTATTGTTTCTGACCATGTCCATCCCTTTATGACCACCATGTACCCATTATCTGATGGCTACTTCCAGCAGGATAATGTCATAAAGCTTGAATAATTTCAAATTGGTTTCTTGAACATGACAATGAGTTCACTGTACTAAAATGGCCCCCACAGTCACCAGATCTCAACCCAATAGAGCATCTTTGGGATGTGGTGGAACGGGAGCTTCGTGCCCTGGATGTGCATCCCACAAATCTCCATCAACTGCAAGATGCTATCCTATCAATATGGGCCAACATTTCTAAAGAATGCTTTCAGCACCTTGTTGAATCAATGCCACATAGAATTAAGGCAGTTCTGAAGGCAAAAGGGCACTGCCAAAAGGCCAAACACAGTATTAGTATGGTGTTCCTAATAATCCTTTAGGTGAGTGTATGTTTTTAATAATGTCTAAGTTAATACTTGTTCAAAACAATCACTTTAGCAAAGTTTGAACTGTTTTCTGTTCATTTTAATGAATTAAAAAAATAATTTTTGATCAGTAAATATGCTGTCATTAAAATATGTTAATATAGAAATATATCTGAAAAATATAGAAACAAAATAATTAAAAAAGTAAAGATTCTGAAAGCATTGAAGGAGATCCCATAATAATTGAATATAGATTTACAGTAGTGACAATAAATTATATTTTATTATATGATATGATTATATCACATTTTTTAAATCTGATGGTTTCATTATAAATATGGTGATTATCTAGAGATAAGGTGGACACCCAACTTAATATATTATACTTAAAATCTGAATCTAACCATGTCATGTCATGTCAACAAATGTTAAAGTCAGCTGCTGTTTATTATCATGTTAAATATGGTGCCTTTTTCAGGTAAATACTGATAATTGATCAATCAAACCTCTTTATCTAAACCTCTCTACTTAACCGTTGGACTCGCACATCCGTCATGTTTGTAGATTTTTAACACTTTTTATCCACGTTTGTAGTTCTAATCCAATCCTCGTCCAACTTGCAATGGTACAGTCGATCTGTACTTTAAATTCTGACCGGAAATAGTAGACCATCCAGGTATCTTTGGAATACTCTTTTCAACATACTACGATTTGGGACATACTAATTCTATTTTCGAAGACTATTTAGGACGGATAGTATGCGAATTGGGACACAGCGTATTTTGTTGGAATCACTTTCAGAACAATTTTTTTTCCAGCTGATGAATGATAAAAACCAATTACCCAATTCGATTTGAAATGATATGCGAACCAAGTCTGTTAATGTTTACACACATATACAACACAAACAAATTGCACACATCACATTAAATCCACAAGAGTTGACTAATAGAGTGACATTAGCATGATGCTAAGCTAACAACTCCATTTTGATAACAGAATTTACATTTTTGGGTGAATGATCCCATGTAATCAACACTTTCCTTATTGCAGTGCATTCTGTGATTGCCTAAAAATATATTTAGAAGAAAAATAAGGTATTTCTGTCTAAAGAAGCTATCTTATGATTTTTGTAACACACCTATGATGCTGGACAATGAACAAAGATCTTATGTATGGATCCACTCCTATATGTTCCTAAAAATGGCACGTACTTGGTACATGCAGAATGAATTAGCCGATTTAAGGCCCATTCATAACTATACCGATAACTACATTAGCATCCACACCAGCGGACTATATCGTTCTGTTTATTCTAAACACGTACTTTGTCTGTGGCTTTAAATGCTCAAGCTTGTTATAGCAGGATTGATTCTGATTGGCTGTCAATGTTTTTTTGTTCATCAGGTGGATACAATCATTCTGGTAGTGATTCCAACTATGCTGTGTGTGTGTGTGTGTGTGTGTGTGTGTGTGTGTGTGTGTGTGTGTGTGTGTGTGTGTGTGTGTGTGTGTGTATAGGGGAGTGTGGGGCACAACCTAACGCGGGGTTAGTTGTAACACGCATGGTTTAAAACTTTCCGCACATGCCAGGATGATGAAACTTAGTGTATTTACTAGTTGCCATATCAACATTATTTAGAGAAAAAATTGCGCCAAAATTAAAAGATCTTTGGAAGATATCACTGAACATTTATTTAACCATAGCAAAAGTACATTTCTTACTTAAGTTTATTTTTCATCTCTGTTTTTGTGTTTTATTTAAAATAAGACAAATCTGATATTATTGTAATCTTCTATCTGTTATTTAACAGTTGAGATGGTTCTTTAATGCTGATCTAACAGCAGAAGACACAAGCCGCGGTTTAAATCCCAGTTGAGCAGGTGGGGCATGTTGTCACACTGCGTTACAATGAGCCCCTATTAAAACTATTCTAATTCTATTCTATTCTATTCTATTCTATATTCTATTCTATTCTATTCTATTCTATTCTATTCTTCTATTCTATTCTATACTTTTATGAATTCTTTTGAGAAACCATGAGAAAAGGGTGAATAAAGACTGAGAGTCAATGTTCAGAAATGATTCATTATTATTATGGTTTTAACTCTGCTGTATAGCTGTATTTAGCCATGTGTTTGTTGTCAAACTCAAAAATGTGTTTATTTTTAATTATTAAAAATGCCATTGTTTTATTTTTAAAAATTAAATTGTAATTGTAAATTGTAAATAAAAATTGTATTTTATTAACAAAATATTTATGTTTTTCTTGGATATTTTTTGATTATATCAGATAAAAGTTTAAGCTGTCATTTGGTAATGTTACAATGTGCCCCTCACATGTTACAATGTACCCCACCTATGGGGCATGTTGTCACATTTCACTTCCATTCTTTCGGTAAATCAAGAAAAAAAGTATACACTGTATTAATGAAACAAAACCACATATTTGTACTAGACGTGTGAAATTAATGTGGGAAAAAATAAATGGAACCCCAAATGGATTTACACAAACTGAGAAAGTCAAAAAGCGTTAGGCTGTGCCCCGCTCTCCCCTAGTTCATTATTATAGGTGTGGTGTGGACTGTGCTATTCTTTAATATTGAGAATGATTTTTAGAACTGTATCTTTATCATTATCTTTGGTGTGAACAGGGCTTTACCCTTCCAATTACATTTGATTCAGTGACCTCTTTTAGATTATTTGATTTGTAAGAAAAACTGGCAGGTTTTTGTTAAAACATTATCTCTCCTTCTCTCAAGGGAGAGTTTAGCCCACTTCCATGGTGGAGATTTACACTGACTTGAATTTAGGTTAGTTCATTACATGCTGATATATTTTTTTATTTAATCTTTTGTGTGTGTGTGTGTGTGTGTGTGTGTGTGTGTGTGTGTGTGTGTGTGTGTGTGTGTGTGTGTGTGTGTGTGTGTGTACAGATATATATGGTTTATGAGGACACAAATGTGACCAATCACGGAAAGTAGGGACACAAGTCGGTTCTGGGGCATTTTGAGTTATTACACAGATTCTGAAAGTGTAGTCTCCAAGCTTTCCAACGATATGTAACACATGGAAATCTGATAATATTTGGAGAAGTTGTGGCCATTGTGTTTAATGACACGGGTACTACAACACAAGCATGGTTTGAGGTCACTTTATGGTAGGTTTAGGGGTAGGGTTAATATAGGGGTATAGAATATACTGTAAGGCCGCATGTCCACCAAAGCGTTTTTTCATGCAGTTGGCTGGTGTATTCAATTGTTTTCAATGGGAGCACCGTGTTTTTAGAACGCCATGAGTGTAATGAGGCGCAGAGTGAGTATTTCACGCTCAAGCGCTGAACTTTCTGTGTTTTTTACTGGTCGCCAAGATTTGAGCAAAATGTAGTGCTCACTGTCACTTTTCACCCAGCTGTCCAATCACAGTGGAGGAGGGGCGAGACAAATACAACACCGACCAACCGCCACATTCTGCTTGTACAACAATGTCAACAGATGAAAACAAGGTGCATAATAAGAGCCAGAGCAAATACTTTACATTGTATCGGCAATTTTATATAGAATCAATACAGAAACAAACTACCTGTGAAATGAGATACTAGTAACACTTCAATGGATATTCCATATCAAAACAAGCAGAGTCTCAACTGAAAAAAAAAAATGCTGCCCTGCCAAAATGCTCTCAAGCGCCCACAGCAGAGCGCCTTGTGTTTTCACCTGGTTAAAAAAGCTTTGGTGGACACGTGGCCTTACAGTATAAAAATCATTACACCTATGGAGATTCCCAGAAACCACATATTTGTGTGTGTGTGTGTGTGTGTGTGTGTGTGTGTGTCTTTCTTTGATTTAATTCCGATGCAAGGGAACAAACAAAACATATAAAAAAAATCCACGCATCACAATACGCAACTCAATTTACAGCAAAAGCATGAACTCATTTCTGTTCACACCTTAAAACAATTGATCTAAAATGTCCAGAAGTCATTGATCTGTTTAATATCCAAATTGACCCTATTTTCTTACGTGATACACATTCCTGGTTTTATTGCTAACGATTCACAAGCACACATTATTCTGAAGAAGAAAGTTTGTCTTGATAACCTTTCATCAAAATGCAATAATCTGCTTGCCCTATGAAACAATTTTCCTTGTTCGACTGACGTTCCCAAATCACTCTTATTTGTTGATGCCTCTCCCACAAATGAGTATCATATGGAAACCACTTTTCACGTTCAAGTCCCTCTTTGAATTTTGTCTCTTTAAATATCTAGTTTCACTTGCAAATACACTACCATTTGAAAGTTTGGGAAAGTTTTTATAAGATCTTATGCTTATGCTCACCAGGTTAGTGATCAAAAATACAGTAGAAACAGTAATATTGCTATTTTAATATATTTTAATATGTTATTTATTCCTGTGATGGCAAAGCTGAATTTTCATTAATCATTACTCCAGTCTTCAGTGTCACATGATCCTTCAGAAACCATTCTAATATGATGATTTGATGCTCAAGAAACATTTCTGATTATTAGTATTATATTGAAAACGTTTTTCAGCATTATTTAATAAATAAAAGGTAAAAAAAAAAAAAAAAAAAAAAAAAAAAATTGTAAATGTTTAACTCTCAATTTTGATCAATTTAGTCATTGCTGAATAAAACTATAAATGTATTAAAAATAAGTTACTGACCCCAAACTTTTAAACAGTATAGTGTACATCATATTAGGAAGTAAACTGACATTTACAGGGCGTCCCAGTAATTACATATTTTGTTCTTGAATTTTGGTTACTGAATTATCAGTAACACTGTGCAATACGTTTCCATTTATAAAGTAAACAAAGATGAATTAATTCTGTAGCAAATATATTGATCATTAACCAATGGGTTCTTACATTTACATTTATGCATTTGGCAGACGCTTTTATCCAAAGCGACTTACATTGCATTCAAGGTACACATTTTTACATTTTGTCAGTTCTTGCTTTCCCTGGGAATCAAAACCATGACCTTGGCGTTGCTAGCGCCACACTTTTATTGTTTGAGCTACAGGAAGCTCTTCTTATTGTAAAGTGTTACCAATTTAACAAATACTGTTCATTTTTAGGCTCTGAGGGTGAGAAAATAATCCATATTACAAAAATAAAACAATGCAAAAAAGTGACTATAAAGAGTGTAGAAATTGCTAGTTTTTCTAAAGTAAAATTACAGCAGGAGTCCGTGTCTTGCCTCCCCTGAGCCCATTGACTTTTAACAGACCCCCTAAAGCATGCGGTGGATTTGATGGGGGGGATTTGATGGGGTTGGGTTGGTTAACTGAGAATGAATGGTGGAAAGTCAAGTGAGAAGAGGCAAAGCCTACATCATGCTATGATTCGATTTGATTGGATATGATTGGTTTATGCGATAAATCCCGCCTCTTGTTTTCATGCACATTCACAAATCAGTCTGAATGAACAAAATGATGGTGTATTAAAAAGAAGACTTAGACTAATTAAAAGTAAGCAACTCACCCACTTAGATATCACTGCTTTATGGTACGTCAAAATTCAACTTGAAATGCCCTGAAAAGGCTTTTTCCTTTTTTTTTTCTTTTTTTTTTCTTTTTTTTTTTGTGAGCAATCAGCTTGATAAAATTAAAGGTTCATCTTCATGTCTGTGAGCGGCCTACAAAGCTTGAAGACTGATGAAAAGCTTTTGTATAATATTAATTGCTTATTTTTTCTGTTTGCTTGTTTTTAAAAAAAAAAAAAAAATTTTATGTACAGTATGCATCTCTTGTACTTTTGTAATTCAGTTTTTGCCATGAAGATAGCCACAGATGCTGACATGGCATTAAATAAAACTATACTGACGATCTGAAAATAAGCTGACTATTAAAAAGTAAGGCTGAACATCAATTCACAAATACAATATATTGTTTAAATTGTTACTGCTTTTAGTTATTATTTTGGAATAAATTATTTTGGAATAAACTTGATGAGGTTTATACTTGATTTTAATAAATAGAATATGAATTACAATGTTATTGTAAAATCTATAATTGTAAATTAATGCTTATTTTTTCTTTTGCTAGAAAAATGTGACAACATTAAGTGTAACTGGGACATGACTGTACATTTGATTATAAAAAAAACAAAAAACAAACATTTAAGTGAGGTTCTATACGACAGTATAGCACTTGATGAGAGTTCTGAAGTGTAGCCCATGCGATAAGTACAGCCTTGACCCGGAGAAGACTCTCGCTCCCGTCCGTCTGCAACTAAGTGCTCGGCTAATGCACTGCTGGAGAGTAAGAACCCGGCGGTCCTCATGAGCTCTACAGCATAATCAACCCAACCAATAGGGCTCTGCGACTGTGACTTTATAAGGGATATGTCACAGAGGGTCAGCGTAAAAGAGGAAATGACTCAGTTGTTGTGCATTAACTTGAAAGAACTGAGTATGCCACTAATGCTGACACATCTTGCTCTTACTAGGCCAAATCTGCTTTAAAAGACTGCGCGCATACACACGTTTGTGTGTTGTACGGCAACACTCAAAACACAGGCACAACATCAAAACACACCAATCTGCCTATCTCTGATTACAGAAATCGCCTTCATCAACAAGCAACCGTCTGGCCGTGGCAGTCTGGCACTCAGGACACAAGTCTACCGTAATCTCAAAAGTCTCTGACAGATCTGTGGGATCTTCATGCTAAGGAACTTCACATCAATGTTAAAGGTCGTAAGGGGGCGGGTTTTCTAATCCCTTTGTTGGTGACCCACAAGGCGCTGTTTTGAGCAGGTGGAAAAATGATTAATTCCAGTTAAGAGGGATTTGGACCCCGGATCTGGTTGGTTTTCGCTACCGTACACTCGCACACACACACTGGCAATGATACGAGGGGTCAGACACAGTGTTGAGTGGAAACCAGCTGTGGTAGCCAGATTGAAGAGACGCTAATCCTCAAATCAGCTCGGTTTAACCCAAAACCGCAAACGAGCTTCTGGATATGAGCTATTTAATACAGTGATATTCTGACAGCTGATGAAGGGGCAGTTAAAAAGATGGTTCACCCCCCAAAAAATTTAATTCTGCCATCATGTACCTGTATGAGTTTCTTTGTTCTGTTGATCATAAAATAAGATATTTTAAAGAATGAGGTTAGCCAAACAGTTGCTGGTTTGAAGTCCCACTGACTTCCATAGTATGAAAAAATAAATAAAAACAATAATCCCAGGAACTCCTAAAAGTTTCCATACAGTATATGAAGCGCCTAACAGAGTCATTTAAGCTTCTATATAACCTTTTCTTTGTCTCACCACCCATTGGTTCATGCTGTTGATCTTCCAAAGCTGAAGTGTTATGCTTGGCTTGCAGGTGTTTTTTTTATTTTTGGGGTTTTTTTGGTGCGTAGGCCTACTATACGTCATGGAGAGGTTTTTGATTTAATTTGTCAGTAAATCAATCAATTAAATAAAAATGTAATGCACATCAGATAATCAAGTATTATATATAACGTTCTACCTTGTTACCAGCACTGATAATGCAAATCAAAAAAGATACTTCAATGTTTGAAATAGATTTTTAATTAAAAATGTAATGAGTCTTAAAGATTAAGGCTCATTTACCAAAGAAAACATTTGCAAGTGTGAGATGCATTTTAAAAAGTCTACTTACTGGAAATACCTCATATCTATAGGAACTAGGTGATTATTATTATTTTTTCTTTTTTTTTTCTTTTAATTTATTTGATATATGATTACAAGAAATGCATCTATGGCAATGGCATGGACGATGTGCCATCAATGTTAATTACTTCATTTCAATTACTTTTAATGTCAATTACTTCACATCGAATGGCAACATAAATGAGGCCCTTTACTCATTAGCTGTGTAATTTCTGTGTTTATGAAAACGATTAAGTTGTAACGAAGTCCACTGGAGGCGAGTTGAACTGAACCCATGTGCAGTTTATTGAAAACGTGAACAGATACACAATAAACAAAAGATTTGACAAAACGTGATTTGGCTTGACCTGAAATAACATGAACAGGATACTCACCAACAGAGGTTACACAGACAATACTCAACAAGAGACATTGGCCACATGAGGGCTTAATACACAAGGGCTGAATCCGAAATCGCCCCCTATACCCTTAAATAGGGCACTATTTGTGGGGACAGCCATTTGTAGTGGTGTCCGAAACCATAGTGGATGTTATTGAGTGCACTCATTCAATCCCACAATGCACCACAATAATGAGTGTACAGCCAATGTACACTCAGTGGCTGTCCGAATTCACTCACTCGTTTTCATGCACCCCTTCAAGTGAACTGTATTAGTGGACTAATGTAGGGAATAGTGAATGAGGGTTTAGGGGGTGATTTCGGATTTGGCAAAGGATTAATGGCTAAACAAGACACACATGTGAACAATGAACCAATGACAACATAACATATGACAAGGGAATCACGGCAAAGGGGAGCACAAGGCAGGATAACATAACTTAAGGCTTGTTCGACTTCATGCAGCAGTGCACAGACCAATCGGTGGCTGATTTGAAGCAGTGCATGCCGGTTAGAAATGTTGTCCTACTTGAGGCAGCGCCGACGCCACGTGACTGTGACGTATGTCAACAAAGTGCCACAAGAGCGATTCGAGAGCAGCCGGCTGGTTCATTCTGTGCATCTTCTACAGAAAGACTGCAGGCTTGTTTCGACTTGATGCAGCGATGAGCAGACCAATCGGCGGCTGACTTGAAGCAGTGCATTCCGGTTAGAAATTTTGTCCGACCTGAGGCAGCGCCGACGCCACGTGACTGTGACATATGTCAACAAAGTACAGCAAGAGCAATTCAAGAGCAGTCAGCCGGTGCAGCTTCTCAAGAGAGGCTGCACCCGGCTCAAACCGGTGCGCAACGTTTTGCTATGGTTTCCGAGTTGAACGTCATGTTTCCTGGAAACGGTGTGCAACAGGGTTTGATACGTTTTCTCTTGTTTGGTGGGTGTGTCAAAAATCAGCAGCAACATGTATATAAACCATGCGGTGTTAAAGAGAAAGTAGTTTATGTGTCGTAGCCTGGTTTCTCCCAAGGTTTTTTTCTCCATTCTGGCCCTGAAGGAGTTTTGGTTCCTTGCCACTGTTGCCTCTGGCTTTTGGCATGCTCAGTTGGGGACACCTAAATTTCAACTATATTATCGATCTGCCCACATTGACACTGTATGATAATTGAAATTAGCTGGAGAACAATCACCGTTTTCTCCAGAGCGCTGTACAGCCGAATCAAATTCTGTTGCATTATTTTCCTGTTAACACTGTGAGGCTGCTTTGAAACAATTGGACTTGTAAAAAGCGCTGTATAAATAAAGGTGACTTGATTTGATTACGACACAGCTGTTCCACGATTGGCCGGATTCACCGCATGACAACGATCACGTGTGTTTCGTGTTTATTCTAAAGCCTTCTGTTCCACTAATGCTCACAAATAATTTTTTACAGTAAAACCTCTTTTAATGTAGTTGCAATGTTATATTGTTATGTTTATCAAAATAAAACTGATAAAAAACGTAGACCCCACTTCATTGATAGTGTAGGCTTATGTTGAACTTTATTCTTGTACAAACAGACGTTGTATTAAGCAGAAGCCTAGTATTGAATGAAAATGTATTCTGAAGCATCTGTGTATTTGACAAATATTGCATTTATTTCACTTCAACTATGATAAAGTATGCAAACACAGCGTGAACGTCACTACAGGAAGCAGAAAGCATCCGACTTCACGTCTCCATCTTCATTCTTCAGCTCCTCCCCGTCTGCACGTGGCAACTCTCACCGATCGGTTACATCCAGCCGTAGCCGATGTCGACCACACCTTTAGAAAACCACAAAATAAGACATGAAACATAAACATGAAACTAAACTAAAACTAGACGTGACATCAAATATAAAATGTAATTGATATCTAGATATAAATATTGAACTGGATAAACATATTGTCTAAATATATAATTATTTATAATAACAACCATTAACTGTAATTAGATGTTGATGTTGAATATAAAAGTTCATTTTATATCTAGATATAAATGTAAATAAAATATTAAGTATTCAAAATAATTATCTCTGATTATATACTAATGTGACTAAGGTACAGTCAAAACAAACTGTTATGCAAAAAACAACAACAAAAATATATATATATATATATTTGACTTATGGTGTGTGTTTGTATTTAATGGCTGACAATAATAATCAGTAATTATGCAGTTTATGCAAATATTTGTTAGAGGTTAAATAATATAAAAGTTAATTTCTACCCAGATGCAAACAAGTAAAAATTGACATGTGCTCTGCTAAGGTAATTATTATTCGGAATAACTATATAATTATGTAGAATTATGATGCTACTGGCATAAGATGCATGAGTGGAAGAATGGCAGAGAGTGTTTGTGTTTGTGTGTGTGTGTGTGTGTGTGTGTGTGTGTGTGTGTGTGTGTGTGTGTGTGTGCGCGACAACGCGCAAGAGAGAGGAAGTTGTCAGAAAGATAGAGGGAGGGAGACATAGAGAATGTGTGAGTGGTAAAATATTATCAGGTCAGTGTGAAGAGGGAGAGGGGTCAGATAATAAGACTCAATCGCGCTGAGTGAAACGTACTGGGAGAGAAAATGCTGACGCGTTCCCTCCACTCCATCCAATTCTGGAAGCACCGGCCCTCTCTTTCGCTCACTCTCTTTTTTTATGCAGTGGTGTGGGATCCACGGCCCACAAACTTTAGCACTTTACTGTCCATTCACGTGCCCATCTATCACAATGAAGGGCTGATGAAGAGACAGCAGGGTGAATGAGTGGAGAAGAGCAAGGGAGGGGAGGAATAAAACCAGGGATGGGGCCCATATTGAAACGGGAGGTCAGAGAAGATGAGCATCGTGGCCAACCTTGTGTGTCCCATTCTGTTATTTACCGCTCCACCACCGTAAGCCTATTACTGATGCTATCTCTCTCTCACACACAAGACAAAATCAAACAAACACCACACATGTGACCTTTTGGGAACAGAAAATACTAATTTGAATAATACGAAACTCCACCAAACAACCCCATTCACACAGTGGTGCTAAACATGCTACATTAGTGTAAAAAAAATGGAATGTCCTTGTACAGACAAACACACACAAACCTTTAAAGTGACAGTGATATCAAAGATGGTTTTCATACACTATATTGCCAAAAGTTCTGAGACGTCTGCCTTTACATGCACATGAACTTTTATGACATCCCATTCTTAATCTGTAGGGTTTAATATGGAGTTGGCTCACCCTTTGCAGCTATAACAGCTTCAACTCTTCTGGGAAGGCTTTCCACAAGGTTTAGGAGTGTGTTTATGGGATTTTTTGACCATTCTTCTAGAAGCGCATTTGTGAGGTCAGGCACTGATGTTGGACGAGAAGGCCTGGCTCACAGTTTCCGCTCTAATTCATCCCAAAGGTGTTCTGTTGGGTTGAGGTCAGGACTCTGTGCAGGCCAGTCAAGTTCCTCCACACCAAACTCACTCATCCATGTCTTTATGGACCTTGCTTTGTGCACTGGTGCATGGTCATGTTGGAACAGGAAGGGGCCATCCCCAAAGTTGGGAGCATTCCTTTCACTGGAACTAAGGGGACAAGCCCAACTCCTTAAAAACAACCCCACACCATAATCCCCCCCTCCTCCAACTTTACACTTGGCACAATGCAGTCAGGCAAGTAGCCTACCGTTCTCCTGGCAACTGCCAAACCCAGACTCGTCCATTGGATTGCCAGACAGAGAAGCGTGATTCGTCACTCCAGAGAACGCGTCTCCACTGCTCTAGAGTCCAGTGGCGGCGTGATTTACACCACTGCATCCGACGCTTTGCATTGCACTTGGTGATGTAAGGCTTGGATGAAGCTGCTCGGCCATGGAAACCCATTCCATGAAGCTCTCTATGCTGTTCTTGAGCTAATCTGAAGGCCACACAAGGTCTGCAGCTATTGATTTTGGCAATGGAAGTGATTGGAACACCTGAATTCAATGATTTGGAGGGATGTCCCAATACTTTTGGCAAAATAGTGTATAACGCTAATATGTCAGAAACCAGTTGACATTAGTAGATTTAAAGAGCACATATTATGCCCTTCTACAAAATCCCTGTTTACACCTGGTATTAAGATGCGTTCTGGTTGATGCTAAATACAGGCATAAGCAGGGTCTAAAACGTTTTGAGCCCTTACATATTTTAGGTTCAAAAAACACATTAGATTGCGAGACCTTATTTCAACCCATACATTTACCTACCCATAGACCCTCTCCTCAAAGAAATCAGGACAGAAGTTGTTGAAAGTGGAACAAAGAAGTGAATTAAAACACTATATGTTTAAACGGGTTTGTGTCTCCCTCACTTACTTGTGATCTGATCAACCAAAACGCATCTGAATACCAGGCCTAAAACAAGGCCTCAGTAACACTCTGCTTAGTTCCTGTCTTTATGAGGCCCCTCCTTCCGAAAAGTGCAATGCGCTCTGATTAGTAAAACCACTTTGAGTGAGTTTCAGAAATGTCATGGCCATTACCATAACCGCGTTAGATCTGGGTTGGAAAAACATCATCTCTTGGACATGGAGACAACACACTACTAACACAATTCAACAAGGCGTCACCCTGTTTTTTTTTGTTTTTTTTTTTTTTGTTTTTTTCGTTGTTTTTTTTTCTGTATGCCTTGGGTGGGAATCCTTTAAATGAGGAATACTGTGACGTGAACGTTCCCAGAAGAAAAGTCAATACTACAATCAAGGCATTTCAGGGAGTTCAGAAACAGTGCTTACTGATATAAAAAAATAACTCCATTTGCAGTGACTTTGTGCTTTGTAACTGTAAAAAAGCATAATAAGTTCTCTTTGAAGGGATAGTTTACTCAAAAATGAAAATCCTGACATACCAAACCTGTATGAATTTCTTTCTTTCTTCGAACAGACACAACAAATGAACTTCACTTTGCTTGCTTTCATACAAATCGAGGCAAATGGTTTCTAGTGGCTGTCAAAAAAGCTAAATAAGATAAAATATAATTAAAGTGTCTCAGCTATACTCCCAGCACAGAAAATTTAAACGCAATGCATAAATACAATGTGCATGTAAGTTGTTATTCTCTGAAAATCTTCTTCTCTGTACAATAGCTCTAAAACCTCATATGTGCACAATGTGTTTTGAAATTATGTTGTATACTTTTAAATAAACCATGGCATTATATTCAAATATATGCAACTGAGATATTAGAGCTGTGGTGGAGGGGAAGATTAAACGAACAACAACTTACATTTTTCCCAAGCGTCAACATTCCGGAATCTCTCTTGAATCCAACATGGAAGTGACATAAACTGCAATTCATCGACTGACCACTAGAGTCAGGCTCCAAAAGGGAGTCAATCCCATAGACCCACCATGTTAAAATGCTTTACAGCAGAAAAAAAAATTGTTTACAGCCTGGTACAAAAAGTGGTTTTGGCTATATAAAAAATGTTGCCCTTCAAGACAACTGTGAAGGAGGTGAATTATTTTCGTTAAAGCACGGATGAGCATACTTGAGGGCGTGGCCACTTGAGTGACAGTTGGATTGCCGCTGCTGTCACTACTAGCCTTTTGTCAACCAGACACCTCAGCTCCACCCACGTCTGGCCACTTCGCCCATTTTCGGTAATCCCGGAGTGACGTGAGACGGTCGGCTCCGCCCACTTTGGGCTTCAGAAAATACTCTTTAGAAACCTACGGGTGACGTGACAGTCTATTGTTTTATACAGTCTATGATTTTTCCTCACACAAAGCTCATTTTACTATAGGAACTATATGGGTCTACTTTTTGGTATTTTTATGGTTTGTTATTTTTGGCATCAATATTTCTGTTAAATATTTCTGGTAAAATTCATTCACTTAAATAAAAACTTTAAAAAACTAAAAAAAAAAACACAAAAAAAATGTACTGACCCCAACTTTTGAGCAGTATCGTCACATACTATAAAATACAGTATAATATAAATGTTGTGCCTTGTGGTTTTATATGCAAAACAAAAACTGACACACACTAACCCTCTCTCATTTAGTGCAAAACAACTGCTCTAACACAGAGCTACAGACTAAAGGTCTCCAAGGACCCACAAACTCAAGTTGTGCCAAAGCACATCCATTGTTTTAGCGAAGACACAATCATATCTGACAGTGATGGACATGGCAATGAAATAGAGCCGTCTCATTGGAGAACACACACACAGTGGGCACAGTACAATGAGCGCTGCAAACAGGTCTGAGTATCGCTAACAAAAAGAGTCAGATTAGAGGGGTAAACTCGGTTAAATCCTCCAAAAGAGGGAAACGGCAGCGGCAGAAATAACCCAGAACAGATCGACATGAAGCCTCTAACAAAAAAAACGATTAAGCTGTAAAACAGTCCTTTAATAGCTTAAGCCATGTGCTCCATTATCTCCCTTCCTCCACCCACATACACTGTCTCATAGCTGCTCCTGCCCACGCGTAAATACACACACGCGCACATGCTCGTACAGTCACGTAACCCAACAGATGGGGTTTGGGGTGTGTTTTAGGTGAAGGCCATTCTGTCAGTTCTTCTGCTTTGTGAAAGGCATTTTAATTAACAGTTGAGGTGAAAAACTAGGTTAATACTACGATAAAGCACCTTAGTTTAAAGTGGCATGGTTAACATCAGTTATAATTTATGCGTCGTATTACATCGCTCCCATATCTGACCATTGAATTACGCCGTGAATAAACTCGCTCCCCACTCCAAGCTTTCAGGATTCGCAGAACTGATTCAAGTGTGAAATTCTCAATAGTTTTCAAGTGTTAATCTCGGCAAGACGGCACATATCTCATTTTAACCGAAGCATATTTAAAATATCTGAGGCTGCTTTGATTTGAGACGACTGCACAATGAGATCTCACTCCGCTATGCTTTTCAGCTACCTTTTCATCTCCATGGGCAAGGTTTCATCTCCATGGGCAAGGTTTTTTTTTTTTTTTTTTTTTTTTTTTTTTTAAGTGGAACTTTGTCTGATTAAAATTATTTTTCACTTCCTCAAACCTCCAACTTCTCAACTTGTGATGCAGGGAAATTTAATCATATGAAACTTGCATAAATAGTTGAAAGCATGATGGTGCATGAGATTAGTAATGCTTAGTCGAAGGCTAATTGCTGAGTGCATGCATTTGCATGTAATTTCTATCACAACTTAATGTGTTGACAAGTGTACAAGACCTTGATCATCGATAGATGAAAAACTAAATTGGTATATAAGGAGAGACATAAATGTGCAACTGCGTTTAATGAAAATGCGGGTCAAATTGACCCAGTGAACATTTTGTACACGCTTTTCCCAACACCTCAGAGTGTCAAAACTTTGCAGGCATGTTCATGACCCTAAGTGAGAAATTGTCGCAAAACTTTGATAAAACAAATCCTATAGGTTAAACAGTATTTCTGACAACTCAATTTTGACCCGCAGCATAATACAAGGAAGCAAACAGGAAGTTTAAGATTCACCCAACAATGTTGTCATCATTTACTCATGTCGTTCCAAACCTGTAGGACTTTATTTTAAAGAGCCCCTATTATGGATTTTTGAAAATGACCTTTCATGTAGTGTGTAACATAGTTCTAAGTGAATGAAAACATCCTGCAAAGTTTTAAATCTGAAAGTGCAGTGCATATATAGCTATTGTCTCTCAAAAGTAAGAGTCGACTCTGAGTCAATTAAACAAATAGTTTTTCAAACGAGTCGCAAGCTTTGCACTTTGAAACCTTGAACACTGCAGTATAATGGAGAGCATCATGTCGAGAAGATGCTGTGCTCTACAATGCGTTTATTGTGTATCATATTGTGTAAGTATCTGTCTAATCGCCTAACTCACGTTATTACTGTCTTACTGAAATACTACAGTATTACCTAAAACTGTGTCTATGTCTTACTACTTTGGGTAAAGCTAAAGGATGGAGCAAGATTTGTTTTGCAAACGTTAATATTTACATCAGCTGGGCTAACATATGCACTGTTCCCACATGTGCACCGCAATACATTAGACACACACACAGGTTTGTTGATGGACGCACATTTGCTAATGCTGGTGGTGAGGAATTACAGTTGAAACATCTCATAATGTACCTCAAACGGAGTAGCATCACCGAGAAACGTCCTGCTCAAGGTTCGGGTTGAAAAATTAGTTCTTCCATTGTTTCATCGTCGATTCGTACTCGCGCTGGGATTGATATGAAATCAACGTCATCATTACTGTATTTACAGTGTGTATAATCGCTGAGCTTCAGGAAGCCTCCGGACAGAGCTGGAGTTCAGTTATGGTAATGGCCGTTTGTTTCCGAAATACGCGATGTACGCGGTAGACCAATCACAACAGACTGAGCCATTTGACCAATCAGAGCTGAGTAGGCTCGTGAAAAGGAGGGATTTATTGAGACTGATTCATCCATTGAGTCTTTGAGAATCATTGAACATTGTGGTGATGTGCATTGTATATTATGAGAAAATTAAACCTTTTATGCAAATAAACCTGTTGTTGGAGACCTCCAAAACAAAATTAGGAAACTTTAAAATAGCATAATAGGGGCACTTTAACCGTAAAAGACAAAATCTGGAATATCTTATTGTGACTGATTCATAATGGGGGAAAAACGTGCTTAAAAAAAAAAAAAAAAAAAGAAATCTTTCATTAAAATCAAATGACTTGCTCTGTCTCTGTAATTCCTGTACTTTTCAACCTACTCCTTCCAAAAAAAGGTGTAAAATACCTGGGGAGAGATATCTGTTAGCATTCCCATATGTGACAGTTAACCAGCCAGGTTTGAGCCCCTGCTCCCAACCACCTGTCACATACAGACAACTCTTCACGATCCAATCAATTCTGAGAAAAAACATGTTCCATAACTTGCTATTAGTTTTTTTTAATTTTTTTTTATAAAAACAATTCAACTTTTAAATTAATCAGTGATCGCGAAAAATTTTACTGCTCAAGAAACATTTATGATCATGGTCAATGTTGAAAACAGTTGTGCTACTTATTTTTGGATTCTTTGGATTAGAATTATTTGATGAATAAAAAATTCAACAGAATTGATTTGCAAAATAAACTTTTGAAATTGTCTTTACTGTCACTTTTGATTGATTTAATCAGTCCTTGCTGAATAAAAGTAGCCTATTCATTTCCTAAAAGATCCCAAACTTTTGAATGATACTGTATATGTTAAACATAATCTTAAGCGTAAAGAAATAAACATATCGCTAATAAAAATGTGGGTAACACTTTATAATAACTCATGCTATGAATCATTAGTTAAGCGTTAGTAAATCAATTAATCATTTATAAAGCATTAATACACTTTAGTAAATACTTTATAAATACAGCTATAAATGCTTTATTCTTGATTTATAAGCATATCTATAATGTTTAATAATTGTATTTTCATGCTTTATTAATTATCAAGTATCTCATTATTTACAAACCAGTATTTAGGAGTTGTCAGTGACTCATAAGATCATTTAGAAAGTGTAAGTAAATGATTATAAACTATTTAAATGTACATTTATACATTTTATTATTTAGACATAATAGTTGCTAAGTGTGTTAATAAATGCTTTATTAACATGTATTCCTACTGTAATTCATGATTAATTCAGGTACTTATGAAATATTTAGTAGTTGTCAGTGAGCTATTTCTGTGAGCTCATCTAAAGTGAGGACTATTTATGCCTCGTAAAGCTTTTACAAAGGAGATTTAAAGGCTCAGTTCTCTTCTAAACAGACAAAAAGGAAACAAACACAACACAAAGTGATACACAGAGATGCAAAAAATGAATCTGTACAACTGTACACTTGATATAACATGAAAATTAAACCTGCTTATTTCTTATTTTGTTCTTTTTGTTGCTTGTTTAGTTCCTTTTTTTATTTTTATGACATTGCAGAGGTTTAGTTTGCATGTTATATTAAGTGTACATTTGCATCTTGAAATAAATATTTCTATGTTCTGTATCCCTCTGTGTTGTGTTTGTTTCCTCCTGTTTAGACGAGAACTGAGCCTTTAAATCTCCTTTGTAAAAGATTTAGAAGGTATAAATAGTCCTCACTTTAGATGAGCTCACAAAAATAGTAAATGTTTTATAAGTACCTGAATTAACCACAAATTACAGTAGGAATACATGTTAATAAAGCATTTATTAACACACTAACTATTACTATATGTCTAAATAATAAGATGTGTAAATATATATTTAAATAGTTCAATAATCATTTACTTACACCTTTTAAATGATCTTAAGAACCACTGACAACTCCTAAATAACTGGTTTGTAAATAATGTAATACTTAATTTAGAAATAATAACTTGATAATTAATAAAGTATGAAAATACAATTATTAAACACATTATAAATATGCTTATAAATAAGAACAAAGCATTTGCAGCTGTATTTATAAACTGCTTACTAATGTCTACTAATGCTTTATAAATGATGCACTGACTATTTACTAATGCGGATTCATAATGTGCACTTATTATAAAGTGTTATCAAACTTTGACAGAAGAAATGTAAAAATGGTTTAAAATATACCTTGTGGCGAGGTAGACGAGCGAGAGACGTGGGAGGAGCGAGAGAGACCGGTGCGTGATTGAGAATGAACGTTTATCAAGTAAGTTTATCAAGTTTACTTATCGTTTATCAAGTAAGACCTGCGAGTCACACCGGTCTCTCGTCCTTCACTGGTGTCGCTCGTCCTTATATGCCTCTGAGCTCCCTCATGAGAGGACTTGCTCCTCCCACATCTCTCGCTCGTCTACCTCGCCACATACCCGTTTAATGAGAATTCGCAGCTGTTACTACTTTAACTTCTGGTGACTTGTATTGTTCCTTTTTTTATGAGGCAAGGAATGGTCTCTATCATCAGCATGATATGTCAACTCCATCACACAAAGAAACGATTTGGGATTTTGACAATTTGAGTTGATCCTATTTGTATATAACAACACCAGAAAATAAAAATGGCTAATGTATGTGTGCTATATGCAGATTATGGTTATTTTAGTCACTGTCAGCTGTCAGACGGTAAGATTTCCTGTCTGACTACACTGTCAGAAAAAAAGGTACATTGCTGTCACTGGGACGGTACCCTAAGGTACAAAACTGACGCACCTTTAAGGTACTAATACACTCTCTTAAAGTACTGATACACACCTTTAAGGTACTAATACGCACTCTTAAAGTACTGATACGCACCTTTAAGGTACTAATACGCTCTCTTAAAGTACTGATACGTACCTTAAAGGTACTAATACGCTCTCTTAAAGTACTGATACGTACCTTTAAGGTACTAATACGCTCTCTTAAAGTACTGATACGCACCTTTAAGGTACTAATGCGCTCTCTTAAAGTACTGATACGCACCTTTAAGGTACTAATGCGCTCTCTTAAAGTACTGATACGCACCTTTAAGGTACTAATGCGCTCTCTTAAAGTACTGATACGTACCTTAAAGGTACTAATACGCACTCTTAAAGTACTGATACGTACCTTTAAGGTACTAATACGCTCTCTTAAAGTACTGATACGCACCTTTAAGGTACTAATACGCTCTCTTAAAGTACTGATACGCACCTTTAAGGTACTAATACGCTCTCTTAAAGTACTGATACGGGTACTAATACGCTCTCTTAAAGTACTGATACGTACCTTAAAGGTACTAATACGCTCTCTTTAAAGTACTGATACGTACCTTTAAGGTACTAATACGCCTCTTAAAGTACTGATATGTACCTTTAAGGTACTAATCTGCACTCTTAAAGTCCTGATATGTACCTTTTAAGGTATTAATATGGAACAAATTATTGGTGAGTAAGGTACAAAGATGTACCTTTTAAGCTTTTGTCAATATTTCTAATAAATATTTGACACGTTATTTCTGTATTTGACAGTGTTGAGCCATAATGAGCAACAGTTGAGGAAAAACACATTCTGTGAAAAAAAAGAAAAAAAAAAAAAACAGAAGCGGAAGATGCACCCAAACATTAATTCCTTTTCAGTTTTTGTGGGCTGTTTTATAAGAATAAGTGCCTGATTTAAAATAAAATATTCCTAAAGACTGTCTTATTTCTGAATTGAGAGTTTCTGATGATTGCAGTATTACATGATCCTTCAGAAATCCTTCTAATATGCTGCTCAAGAAACTTTTCTTATTATCAGTGTTGCAAAAAGTTGTGCTGCTAAAATATGTTTGTGCAAACCGTGATGCATTTGTTTTCAGGATTTTTGATGAACAGCAAGTTCAAAAGAACAGCATTTATTTAAAATAGAAAACTTTTGTATCACTTTGTATAACTATTGTATCTTCACTATCACTTTGAATGAATGCATCCTTACAAAATAATAATATATATATATATATATATATATATATATATATATATATATATATATATATATATATATATATATATATATATATATATATATATATATATATATAAAAGATACATTTAATGAGGATTCACAGCTGTTCCTATTTTTACTTCTGGTGATTTTTCTTTTTTTTTTTTCTTTTTATGAGGCGAGGAGAAACGCACATTCTGAGAGAAAACAGAAGCGGAAGATGCATCAAGACATGAATTCTTTTCAGTTTTTGCAGGCTCTTTTGTAAGAATCACAGTGCCTGATTTAAAATAAAATATTCCTAAAGACTCTCTCATTAATGATTGCAGAGTTCCTGACAACTCCAGGTGTTCTCTCCTCAGTCTAGGTAGGTGAGAGCCATTAGTTTAGCTCCGAATTTCACCTCTCCCGCTTTGAAAGTACTTAAAAAGCAGCTGAGCAGTCTCTCGGCGCACGTGCAGCTGCCTCGCCAAAGCTCCAGAGCGCCGTTAAGGGGCTTTCCCCGAAGGCTCTCTCAAATATCTTTTCAACCAGCCTCTCTCGCTTCCTTTAAGTCACCATCACGCCGTTCTCTAGCTCCCTCTTTCTCGGTGAAAGTGTCCATGGAGACCGTGACTGGATGACTGGCCCACCCTCCACCTGCACCAACTCGAGTCATGGAGTCGTGGGCTCACGGCCCCCCTGAGGAGAGCCTTGGGAAAGAAAGTCTTGCTAACAGATGGAATCTATTGTCTAGAGAGAGAGAGTGGAATAAAAGGAGAGAGTGGTGGAACTCAAGGGTGCAAATGTGGAAAGAGAAGGGGGTGGCGGCGGTGTTAACACTTTAGGGTGGCGCGGGTGGGCTCCAGTTAACTTGGATGTTTGCCTTGCTTGGTTTTTAATGAACCTTTAAGCCAATGAACTTAATGAGGCATAGTCTCTTAGCCAAAACCCATCCACACACACAAACACATACTCAAACCTGACGTCAACACCACACTCGCTACTCTGCTATAGGAATTATGGTGTTCCTATTCTGTCTGCTTATATATATATATATATATATATATATATATATATATATATATATATATATATATATAAGCACACTTTAGATGCTGTTGCCTTTTGCATGCTTAGTTAGGGTTTAAAAGACACTTAATATTCAATCATACTGCATTATCGATTTGACTGCATGGACACTACTAGATGAGAAAAAAAAAAAACTTGAAATGAATTGAGCTGGATGATGACACATCTTCTGTAGAGCTGCTTTTATAGCTGAATCGACTTTGTTTCATACTTGATAAATTTTGCAACATCAACACTGTTATTGAACTGAATCAAAACTGAACTGACTTGAGCTGAATAACGACACTATTGTCTTCATAGAGCTGCTTATAGCTTACCTGAACATGTTCATAATTGATGAACATTATACAATTACTGAAATTATTCAGCGCTGAACTGACTTTGTCTTTGCACAGTTGTTTTAGAGCAGAATTTGAATTTTCTCATATTTGATGATCTGTGAATAAAGTGCTATATAAATAATCTTCACTTTTAATGTCAAGTAAAAAAAAAAATGTAATGGTATTAGTTTTAATAACTATAACCTATAACCCATCAATACACACAAACCTGACATCAACACAACACTCGCTACTCGGCTAGAGAGGAATTACGGAGGTCAAGGTTGGACCATGTTACTATTCTGTTTGTCTTTTTTAGCACAAGAAGAGGCATTTTAGAGCTCTGGCTTTCATCATTTCCTTGTCCACCTCTTTGTATGACTGTTGTGTGACAAAAAGAAGATCGCCACGTAGACCTGGTGCCTTTCAGTCCCTTGATGCATTCTTAGCACACATACTCAAGTACACACACATTCTGAACACTGATTGCAGTTTCACTGTCCCTGGTGCAAGCGGGGACCTCATTATATACCAACACAGACCAGGACAGACAAAGAAAAAGAGGTGCGTGTGTATGTGTGGCGCTCTATTAAACTGACAAAGCTTCTAATTAACCAGACCTTTTGTGTAGCGTCTGTTGAAGCCGTATAAACCAGCACGCCTCAATATGGAGAGGAATGCGGGAGTGGAATGCACTAATCTGAATGGGCCATGACAAGAATGTCCCACTTCAAAGAAACTCCTTTCTATCAGCTATTATTTGAGTGGATACATCCTAGCAATACTTGGAGAAAACAAGAAGCAAATTATATGCCATTGCAACTATATAAACACACAGACACAGGCTGATGAGTTCATTGATATGATGCTTGCAGTCAGATAGATAGATAGATAGATAGATGGATGGATGGATGGACGGACGGACGGACGGACGGACGGACGGACGGACGGACAGACAGACAGACAGATAGATAGATAGATAGACAGACAGTCAGACAATAGATAGATAGATAGATAGACAGACAGACAGACAGACAGACAGACAGACAGACAGACAGACAGACAGACAGATAGATAGATAGATAGATAGATAGATAGATAGATAGATAGATAGATAGATAGATAGATAGATAGATAGATAGATAGACACATGATAGACAGACAGATGGATAGACAGATAGATAGACAGACAGACAGACACATGGATAGACAGACAGACAGACAGATGGATAGACAGACAGACACATGGATAGACAGACAGACAGACAGACAGATAGACAGACAGACAGACACATAGATAGACAGACAGACAGACAGATGGATAGACAGACAGACAGTCAGACAGATAGATTGGCCTTTTTTAATTAGAAAGGATGAAGGAAAAACATGGAGTCATGATCCCATTAGAGGAAGAAATAAATAGGGGGAGGATGGGAGATTGTATAAGTTTTTTACAAGTAAACAGTTTGAACCCTCCTGCCTGAGCGAGCCATTCATTATGACTCTCATTACAGTAAACACACAGTTTATTATAAAATAACACGCTCAAGCTCAGCACACCAAGACGAAACGCCTATGCATGCATGAACAAATGAGCACATGCAAACATGCTCCATCACGTGCCTACAGCAATTTCCTTTTCAATCAAGCTTAATGTCATTAAACAATCATACCTAACCATCTGTACTTTATTTTAGACATATTTATACCAGCTTATGTCCACACCTGATATGACAACAAATCTCAACAGACACACAAACACGTTTCCATATTTATCCTTATATTTAATACAGACGGAACTGAAGAATGAGTGTAATTTGAATTGAATAGTGCACACCCACACAGGAAGATGCATTTTAATTTTAATTTGAATGTCAGAAAGAGGGATTTATTTAAAAGTAATTATGGGTAATTAAGTATTCCTACACCCTTGTCCACAAAAAGTTGACCATTCTATCATAATTTACTCACTCCCATGTCGTTCCAAAACTGTAAACGCATTTCTATAGGTGGAATTTCAATCTTTTCCGATTCAAAATTACAGTTGAATTTCTCAAGTCATTCCTAAATGGTGCACAATCCTACTGCCAACACAACAAAACTGACATTTAAAATATAAAATAGATTTTTACATAGAGTTGCTATGTGATTGCTAGGTTATTCTAGGTGGTTACTTACTGGCAAGTCTGTCTGATACTCTGGTTTCTACCTATCCTTGGATTTATCCTTCAAATTCAATTAAATGAGATTTTGTCCATTGTCCTGAAAATCTAATGTTAAATGAACACACTGACTTTAGCTTATTCACCGTATCCCCCAGAGTTAGATAAGTCCATACATAGCATTCTCATCTCCGTGCATCCCATAACTCTGTCTGACCGCTAGCCTAGCTTAGCACAAAGACTGGAGGTAAACGGCTCCATCTAGCCTACTGCTCAATAAGTGACAAAATAACGCCAACATTTTCCAATTTACATGTTGTGATAGTAACATTGTGTACTAAGACTGATGGAAAATGAAAAGTTGCGATTTTCTAGACCGATGTGGCTAGGGACTATTCTCTCATTCCTGCGTAATAATCCAGGAACTTTGCTGCCGTACCATGGGTGCAGCGGCGCAATAATATTACGCAGCGCCTGAAAATAGTCCCCAGCATGCTCTCTGTGCAAGCAGGTTGTCAAGTTGGTTATGTTAACGGAAGTTAGCCTATTTTCAGGCGCTGTGTAATATCATTTTTCTTCTGTGAACAGAAAAGACGACGCTGGGGTCTAAACATCACTGGAGCTCATTGCATGGACTGAAAGAAAACACATGAGGTAAATGTTTTTTTTTTTTGTGAACTATGTCTTTAAGGTGTTAATTATTCTTAAAGAATTCTCTCCACAAAGAGATTCTGTCAGGTTTTTGCTGTTCCTCTGGGACACTTTTAGGAATTTTGTCCCCACAAGGATTACAAAACCTGCCCACATAAGCACATATGTCCTTAGCACTGGTAAGACACAAACCACAAACCTCATGTAATGATTTCTGGTTAGCAGTCTCTCTTTTTCTACGTCTTTCTGAATGCACTCTCAGCAAAGCTGTACCTGCTTCCACATGCTCTTATTTAAATGCCCTTGATTGCTTTATTTCATTGGTAATAGTTGAGGCCGATAAGCCACTGTGTGTGCGTAAGGAGCAGTGTGCCTGTGTGAGATAGATGGAATACTGCATGCGAGCTCAGAGTTGCCTGGTCGACATTCCTCCACAACCCTAAGACTAATTGATTGGGGTGTCAGAGTGTGTGTGAGCGAGAGTTCATGTGTGTGAGGGTGAATGTCTGCCAGATGGCTGAGGGATTGCAGTTCGATTAGTGTGAATGGGCATGAGCCTAGCAATTTTGTGCTTGAGAGTGTGTGCATGCACCGCAGTGATTTTAAAACCTCAAACTCGCTCTGAAAGACAGAACTTTGTGCCATTATTGCTTATTGCACAAAAGATGTTTAAGAAAATGAGTGCGGGGCTGCTTATTGAACACATCAGTTACTCAAACTATTCTCCTTCCCTCATCTCGCCACAATAAACAACTGCATGCAGTTGTTGCCTGTCTTAATAGTCATGACCAAAGATTTCTTTGAGAAAGAGTCTCACTGAATCACCGGATGTAGCCATGGAGATCATGAGGGAATGACGCCTGTTTCGTTCCCACCTATGACTAACAAAAGAAGTCAACTATACCATATGCGCACCTCCAAATCTCAAGGGTTAAATTGGGAAGTCATTTAAAACTACTCTCCAGCCGTCGATGAAAAGAAGATATGGATGGTTCATGTAATTATTTTAATTGTTCACAATTAGCCTTAACAATACTCTTCAGATGTTACCTCTCCCTTAAGGGTGGTTTTAATTGTTTGGGAAAAAAAAAAAAATCTCACCAGTTTTTTTCGACATGCAGAATCTGACTGATGCCTATATGTTCTCAAATGCCTGTATGTTGGTTTGTTTTGAATACCCAAGATTGTTTTAAGAGCGCTAGTGAATTTAAATGTGTCATGCTGTTCCTGATTAGTGAATTTCCCATTGCGCTTTGACCTAATGTTTGATTGAATACCATTTCTTCAGTGTGTAATCCAGCAAAATCAGCTATCCACGCCATACCTCTTAGCACGGATCTCTTTGTTAAAGCACATTTTACCTGTCTCTCTCTCCCTGTCAGTGCCATTAAGTGTCATTAGAGGTTAGCCATCTGTGGTGTTACTATGAGCCATGAAGACCTGCAGGACTCGCTGTGTATGTTTGGGGCGGGTGGAAGGGTTCCACATGCTCCATTGTTTCCGAGCGCTCAAAAGCACGAGCCTTCCCTACAGCCTTAATGGAACAGACTGGATAATATTTAACTAATGATTCTCTTGCCTTCTCTCCCGGTTCCTTTCACCCTCCCTCCCTCACTTTCTGCTCTGTTCCCACTAACCATAGCCATTTCCAAAGTTAATGACACAAAAATGGAGACAGAAAGAGCAGCTGATAGGGAGGAGAGAAGCTGAATGGGGAAAAAAAGAGAATGATTGAGGAAGTAGGAAAAGAGAAAATATGAGAATTAAGAATCAGGTGTATTGAGTGAAACTTGACAGACAGAGGAGCAAACAGAATTTTAACATCCCAATTTCATTTGTCGTTTGTTTATTTATCACTTGTTGATTTTAACACGATATCACATATATATTGATGGGATGTTTTTATAAATAATATGTACATTAATCAAATTATTAATTAAATCATACATTTTATGTAATCAAAAATAAAAATAAATATAATAATAATGTATTATATATATATATATATATATATATATATATATATATATATATATATATGTGTGTGTGTGTGTGTGTGTGTGTGTGTGTGTGTGTGTGTGTGCATGTATACATTATATATATATTTTTATTTCACATTTAGATAAGGTTTTTTTTACTTGCTTAGAATCGACCTTATTGATTTAGATCAATTAACTCTTTCCCTACCAGTGTATTCTGTTGTATGAATATCTAAATATGCAATGTATCAAAAGAAAGACCAGACTCGCTGCTTTTAAAATTTTATTCTAGCTTCATGCATTCCTTTTTTATCAACACTTGAATGTGGGTAAATTTAATTTAAAAAAAAGCAACATTTTGAGCAAAAAGCTGAGAAAAATCAAGTTTTTGTCAAAGACTACGTCCAGATCAGATTCAGAATGATGATCAAAACACAGATGGAGTAGATCGAGTCCATCAACACCCCTAAAGCTTATAGTTCTAGACCTCGTCGTCATTTCATTCAGTGACATTAGGCAGTTTTGATTTATATGTGGTTCAATGTTGATGATTGCGTTATTTTACATATGCATATGATTACATGTGATATTACTTGTTTCTTCTTCTTATGTGTTTTGATCAGGAGATTCAGCACTCTTTCAGACAATGCATAATAGCGTCCCCTATCTGCCATCCGCCAGTGGCGGGGAAAGAGTTAAACATTGTTCAAGTGTCAACATTGTTGGGCAAAGTGTTGTCAAAAGGGCCACAATAGACTCTTACTCAGCACTTTACAGAAGTAACGGATGAAGGAGGTGTGGGAGGATGGACGCCGAATGTAAGAACGAGAGCGAGAAGGGACTGACACAGCAGAGTGATAAAACTATGGCAGTTCAAATATGTATCTTGGTCATGCCAATAAAGCTAATTGAATCTGAAATTGAATTTAGCTAGAGGGATAGATGAAGAAAAAGGGGGAGAGACTAACAGAGAGGAAGGGATTCACAAATGGGGAGTCGAGTGCTGGTAGTTGTGCCCCTGCCATGGATTAAAGTCACAAGCGCTCTGAGGCAAATGTAGTATTAGTCACTTTAATAATTAATCATCCTCTGAGCATGTTTTTTTTCTGAGCCATGCAGTGACCCATTTTTAATTCCTCCCCACTAACAAAAATATAGCAAAGGATTTGGTTTCTAGCTTAAAAACTGGCTAAAATTAACGAGAGTGGAGAGTTTGCTACTCAGGTTCTGCTGGGTCAAGCAAACTCATCTATTATCTAAATTCCCAGGGTAAATAATAGGGAATTCCTGTCTTTTCACACCTATTTGGCTTTTAGTGGAGCCAAATAGGGGAATAAAAGAGAATAGAAGAGGCTACGATGGGATCCCAAAGGTCTGCAGGATGCCGTCCTGGAGAAATATGAGGCCCATATGCAATGTGTCCCCGGTGAAAGGAGATCTCCCGCCGTGCTCCTCCTGGCTTTGATGCTCACCACCACAAAAGCAGATGGTTCTAGCCCTCGACTTTCTCTGCTCCCGTCCCCCACCCTTCCCGCACTGTTAAGACAATCCCATCCACCGCTATTAGCCCCCTGCCTGCTTTGGCTCTCTATTCGGCTGCAGCTTCAGGCTCCTTTCAGGCCACTGCCCAGAACCCAGGGGGCTGCCAGGCCAAAGCAACCTAGTCAAGCATTCACCATCGCTGGCTGGCTTTGAATGGAAGTCAACTGAGTGAAAAAGACATGTTTTTAGAGGACAGAGCGGAAAAGTGAGGGGGAAAAAAAAGCAGGTGAGGAGAGATCGATGAAGGTTTTTTTCCCCTCCAATACCTCATTCATTGCTCGCAGGTTACAAAGCAGCAGCAACTGCAGGCGGTGTGGAATTTTCCGGATTCTTCTTCCGACCGTCAAAGGCCGGAAGCCGGGGAACCTTCATGCAAAACGAGATCAAAGATGGAGACACCCCAGTGAAGCTTTTTGCACAGTTTTTCTATTTTAGTCCCAGTCGCTCTTGAGCAGTTCTGCAATCAACGCAATAAAGAAAACCTGCAAATGACCTCCGAAACTTCATCTTTGTTAATACCTCAGCTTGATCTCCCGGGCTCTCATTGGCACAAGCCAATTAACTGCGGCTCTCGGAGGCCGGGATCAAGTTGTTAATTGATTACATGGCGATAGCTTATTCAATTATCAATTAAAGAAAGAAAGAAACCAAGAGTTGAAATAAGGGTAAAGGAAATTTCCCAAATTAGATCCTCAGAGGTTGTGCCTGGGCCGTGTTCAAATGGTTGTTTGGGAAGAGTATAACAAATACATTGAATGCAACTGAAAGGGCTGACAGGTCTGCTTAGCTGCACTGCTCCAGACTTCACCCCTCGAGTTCAAAACCTGCATTATGGGCAGAGCGAATTTAGAAAGTCCGGTGAATAACCATCAACAGGAGACTTTCCTGCTTGGCCAAGTCAGATCTTTACATCCTCCACATAGAAGTGTGCTTTCAGATCACGAGGGGATTTGCTTGGATTCGCTTCTTCTGCTGTCTGCCTCTGGCATGGAGGTGAACGGCTACCCTCGGCTCTATCTCTTCTCTTGTCTGGTTTGTTTACCGAGTCACAGAGGGATACTCCTCTCCAACTTTAGCAGTCAGCTTAAAAATAAATAAACCATTGTGTCTGGTATGCTACCAGGCTAATTTCCTGGGATGGCATGCTAGCTTAGCCTCACTCTGCAGCTAGCACAAACTAATAAGAACATGTTTTAGGGACACACCAATTTAACAGATGTCTGTGACAAGCTGTCAACTCTGTCGCAAGGTATTCCACAGATTAATATAACTAATGGTTACTAATACAGCACGGTTAGCCTGAGTGAAATAGCCAAACAAAAGCAACACACAGATCATTAGTCTGACAGTCTTCTTGGCAGCATCATGTATTTTAGAGGGCAGCATCGCCTGGAGACAATCAAAACAGATGTCACCCCATACGTCCGACATCTGGAGGCTACTGTCCAGTGTATAGCTAATATTGTCAACCTATCACTAAAAAATAAATAAATAAAGTCCTAATTACTCTTCATGTGGTCATTGCCTTCATTTGCAGTGAAACAATCAGAAGTGAGTTTTAAACCAGTCTAAGATGGTTTGCTGGGTGGTTGGTTGGTTGGTTGAAGTCTCCCAGCCTGGCCAAGTTGGTGTTTACCTGGTTTAGACCATTTAACTAGCCTATGCTAAAGAATTTTTTTAAGCAAAGAACACAAATTCAAAGCAAAGACAAAAAGTCAGTTTTAAACCAGTCTAAGTTGGTTTTGTTGGATTTTTAGTTGGTTTAGTTGGCCTTCCAGCCTGGCCAAGCTGGCGTGTAGCTGGTTTAGACCATTTAACCAGCCTAAAATGCAATTTTTTAAACAAATAACACAAATCACTCTTCATTTGTTATTGGCACTTAAACAACCAAATAAGTGCTTTTAAACCAGTCTAAGATGAATAGCTAAGACCATTACTGATAAATGCTTTTAGGCTAAATATATTTTTAAAGAGTTTTTATTTTTAATTTTTTTAAAGTCAATGAAATTTAGTTCTCAACCATATCGGATTTAACGCCTAAAGGATGCCGATGGCCATCAAGGGATTAGTGTAAATTTAACCATTGTACTTGTTAACCATTTTGTACAATCCCGGATGAGTGATGTCCATCCAGCTCCTCCCTACCGCAGATGAATGGAACAATCCGTACAGTGGGAGGGCTTTATAGGGAAGAAGACTGTGAACACTCGGCTGGATAGTGAGAGCTTCACCGAAGGAGAGAGGGTGGACAAAAGTGTGTTGTGAAAAGAGCTCCGTCTTTCTGACAGGCCCAGCATGGCGTGTAGGCCTCGCTCCAGATGGTGATGTCCCGGCTGCCGGCTGGGGGGCTCTGGACTCTTTCTATATGGCTGTCAGCTGGGCTTTTCCTCCCCCTGCCTGGGCCCAGTGATTTCATCCTACAGCGTTTCAGTAATAAGATAATTCACACAGTACCCCACATGCTGCTCTCACATCAGCATCATCATCCAACACAGACGTGAAGCCAAACTGCCTTCCCATTGGAAGCATGTGAGACTCTCACAACATTGTCCAATCCAGGCTTGGACTTTTTGAGCTCCCCTCAAGGAAGGGTCAGGATGACCTTAAACCTCTTCAGTCTGTCAAAAGCATACCACCACTGAAGAGGTGAAGTAGGGTCCAAAATATTCTTACTTTCCAGGCTGTTATTTTTGGTAGTAGATCTCCAATGCTACACAATTGCTATTAATTTATGTACATTATCGTTCAAAAGCTTTGGGATTGGTTCGATTTGAAAATATATTTGAAAATGTAATTTATTCCCGTGATGCAAAGCTGAATTTTCAGCATCATTACTCCAGTCTTCAGTGTCACAGGATCCTTCAGAAATCATTCCAATATTCTATTTATTGCTGAATATTCTATCTCATCAATGCTGAAAACAGTTGTGCTGCTTAATATTTTTGTGGAAACATTTTTGTGTGACATTATTTTCAGGAATCTTTTATGAATAGTACGTTCAAAAGAAAAACATTTACTTGAAAGGGAATCTTTTGTAACATTATAAATGTCATTACTTTCACTTTTGATCAAATTCTTGTCGGCAAATATTAATTTCTTAAAAAGCTTTCTTACCGCTAAACATTTGAACAGTAAGGTATACAAAGCTATAATTTTACATTTACTGAAGAAAATATGAGTGGATTTTTTGGGCTGGGCCTTTGCTATGCAGTTGCTAAGGTGTTAAGTGTGGTTGCTAGGGCATTGCTTTGCTGGTCCACGTAAAAAAAAAAAAAAAAATCAACCTCCAAGTCTGCATGATTTCTGGTTTCTAGACATGACTCGCATCCCTCCTTCAATGTCGGTCTCATGTTTTCTTCCACCTGTTTAATCTTCCACTAGGCGAAATTTGTAAGACGAATCACTTTGAAAAGTAAAAACCTCAACAGGTATCATCTAGCACAAACGTGTAAGATGTGTAATTCATGCTTCTTACTAACCATATATTTAAGTTTCTGTAAATGTTTGAATGTAAAATCAACAAAAAAAAAATATGCTAGAATAAAAGGTATGATCTTTTATCCTTTCATATCATGTCTATGACCTTGCTCACACCTGGTGTTTTCTATCTCTTGGTTCAAAGTTACAGTGGTGTGTGGGTGTGTGTGTTTTTTTTTTTTTTTTTCTACATGTCCTGACCTACTTTGATAGGACATTGGTGGAAGGGCACATGAAAGACAAGGATCTCCCCATAGACCTAAGGTTATGTGGAAGCTCAACTGGCACAGGCCGTTACAGCCTGGTCAAGGCACTGAAGCAGAAAGGCCCACACACACACACACACACACACACACACACAGTCTGGTTTACTATCTTTGTGGGGACTCTCCATAGACGTAATGGTTATCATACTGTACAAACTGTAGCCTATATTTTATCTGCTTACACTAACCCTATCCCTACACTTACTCATCACACAAAACTCTCTGCATTTTTACATTTTCAAAAAAGCTCATTCCTCATGGGGTCCTCAATTTAGGTCCCCATGAGTCAGTGTGCATTCAGGTTGAAGTCCCCACCGGGATAGAAGAACATGAACACACACACACACACACACACACACACACACACACACACACACACACACACACACACAACACTCACACATACGTTGGGTTTCCGGGTTACCATGTTTTATGGGGACATTCCATAGGCGTAATGATTTTTATACTGTACAAACTGTATATTCTATCCCCCTACACTAACACAAACTTTCTGCATTTTTACATTTTCAAAAAAGATAATTCTGTAATATTCCCATAATGTACCAGGACTACACATACACACACACACACACACACGATAAAAGGGACAGGTCACTCAAAAATGAAAATTCTGTTATCAATTATTTACCATCATGTCGTTCCAAACCTGAACAACTTCTGTGGAACACAAAGAGAAAATTTGAAAGCTGTTTTCCAAGTCCGCCCCCCCCTGTCTGTATGATATTCACTACATCCAAAATCTTTTGAAGACATACGATAGCTTTGTGTGAGAAACAGACCAAAATAAATTTGACATCTTCTCTATAGCTGAACCGTTCTTTGACAGATCTTTTAAATTAATTAGCTGAACCAGTTCACAAAACGAATCTGAATGATTCATTCATAAAAGAATCCGGAAGAAAAAATCTGAAACTTTTAAATACCAACATAATATAACATTAAACATTAAGTCTCTCCGATTTCTCATCTTGCCAATATATGCTTTAAACAACACTTTATTTCAACATTTACTCTCCCATTTCAGCCCCTTTGCAAAGCATGATGGGAAGTGAAAGTCCTGTTTGATTGGGTTACTTGATTGAAACATGTAATTTCAAAATGAAAAAATCAAGTTAAGTCTCCTAACCATTTCAAGTCACTTAAACATAAAGCAATCACATTTGAACAAGAAACCTGAAACAAGGGTGTTAAATCAAATTAAATTCTTTAAATAAAGTGAACAGTATCATAAAAAAGGTTTTTTTTTTTATGTCGGTTTAGAGCAGTGTGAGTAAAATGCCTCACTACACACACACACACACAAAAACTTAAAGACTTAAAAAAAGATGAAAATTAATAACTGCATTTCTTCCCACAGTGAAACCCCAGGTTTGAGCTACATGCCTGATAAAGCTAGCTAGCGCACACGCACACACGCACACACGCACACACGCACGCACGCACGCACGCACGCACACACGCACGCACACACGCACACACGCACACACGCACAAATTAACTGAAATTGAAGTCTTAGTGGATTCAAGGGTTGGCCAAACACGCAATGTACAGCTCAGAAATCCTCAGGATATGAAATATATTGTTTTTGTGACCTCTGGGTTGTGTCGTTGAGGAGACACCAAATAAAAACCATACAAGCCTCACAAAGACAGAGGGGGAAAAATAACCTCTCATATCCTGTGCAACATGCCTGTAAAACACTGTACAACATCACAGCAGTTAATACAGAGAAAGGCTTTAATATATAGAGTGAAAGAGACATGTGGCGGATAGGCTGTATATCATACTGAAAGGGAGAGAGAGTGGAACTATTGTTAAGAGTGACTTAAAGGAAATTACTATGTTGAGGACTGAGAGAAAGAGAGATTGAGAGAGAGAGAGAGAAGTTGAAGCTGAGAAATAAAGAGCAGAGGCAGCTGGAATGAATGACACAGATAAGGAGAGTGAAATAAGATATACTGTTGAGCTGTCAGAGGAAACATTAAATACACGAATGCACCACAAGAAAGAAAGAAAGAAAGAAAGAGACTAGAATATTGTGTTTGAAGGAAAATTACACCAGTTGTGTGAAAGAATAAAGGCAGTGAGGTAAGGAGAGCGCAGACCTTTTGACAGTGTTAACTATAGTCTTTCACTTACAACCACATGGTTCTTCAAGACCCGAGCCGCTGCCATACTGAGCAAAGCGCCTCACATCTTCCTGTCACTCTCAGGTCTGACATACAGTGGAGACCAGAGTCATTTTAACACTAAATGATACTCAGTCAGCTCATGATCAGTAGAGTTACCTCTCCGCCTGAGGAAAAAGTGTAAACGTTTCACTTTGAGAGATATCTTTCACAAAAAAAGAAAACTTTTTTGAGGCATAAAAGTGATTTTTTTGGACATAGAATATCTATTTTAGCTCTAGGTTGCTGGTTAAAAATAAACATGAACGACAGATGCTAACAATGTCAGCTAGCATACAAGATATTTTTCTTGATGTTTTTTTTTTTTTTTTTTTTAAGGAAGAAAACAATGAACGCACTTGTCACAAAATACATGTATGAATTTTGGATCTTTAAAATATGTCAAATTAAACATGCAAACACTAACCTCGATTTTGTAGCAAATGTGCAAAGTGTTGCTGCAATAGCTGCTATAGTGGACATTAGCTCAAACTGTTTTCTGTGGTCTGTCTGTCTTCAGTTCAACTTCTGTCAACACAGAGCAACAGTCTGAAGAGTAAGTTAAAGTGTGCATGTTTATAGCTAGCCACTTGGATAACAACATATCTTAATTGCACATGGATTTGTAAGATAGCATGGTAACGCTATCGCCTCTCTTAGGTAGGCTACTGAGGTTTGTTGCATCAGGAGTAAATATTTGGCTAGTTAGCATTAGAAATTAGCCCTGCTATAACATGGGCAACACATATCTTTGTCCACTGATAATCATCATCATTCATAAGTAGCTGTAGTAGCTTTCAATTGTCAGTGTCTTCTGACAATTCTTTTATTTATTTATTTATTTATTTATGTATTTATTTTTGAATGCAACATATAAAATAAACAAGCATTTCAGTGTATTACAGTAGATGTTAAAGGGTTAGTTCACCCAGAAATGAAAATTAGCCCATGATTTACTCACCCTCAAGTCATCCTAAGTGTATATGACATTCTTCTTTCAGACGAATACAAGAGTTATATTAAAAAAGCTTCCAAGCTTTATAATAGCAGTAGTTGTAGCTACTGCTCGATGCGAAACAATGCGTTTGTGTAAGAATGAAGTAAAGTTTCGGCCGATCGCCTTCCGTATTCAATTTATGGAAAAAAAGTGTTGAAAGTGCCTCTGCAGTTCAAAAGGCTTACGCTACCTGGTATGTTCATCAGCGTTGAATTGCGAGAAGGCACTTTCAACACTTTTCCATGGAAGTCGATCGGCAGGAACTTTACTTTTATAAAGTTTTAAATATGGATATTTTTCTTACACAATCACATCAATTTGCTTCAGAAGGCCTTTATTAACCCCCCAGAGCCGCGTGGAGCACGTTATTTGATACGTGATTTCAAAAACAGAGCAGCAATTACTGCTATTATAAAGCTTGGATTAGCCAGGACTTTTTTAATATAACCCTGATTGTATTCATCTGAAAGAAGAATGGCATATACACTTAGGATGACTTGAGGCTGAGTAAATCATGGGATAAATTTTATTTTTGGGTGAACTAAGGGATAGTTCACCCAAAAGGACACTTAAAAAATTAATTAAAAAAATTCACCTGTATTGTACTGTATGCGTTACTGTAGTGTCCAATCAATGGTAAAATAAAATAAATCAGTGTTATGAAGTCAATCAGTGTTACAAAATAAAATAATTGTACCACATGTGCTATTGTGGTGCTGTCAGCTAATTAATGTTTCAAATAAAGTTAAATTAAAAATTAAATAAATAGAAAATAAAAATAAGTATACTGTATGTGTTATTGTGGAGTGTTCAACCAATTAGTATTTGAAGTAAATACAAATAAAATAAATATGAAATAAAAAATACTGTATGTGTTATTGTCGTGCTGTCAGCCAATCAGTGTTAATAGATAAATTAATTAATTAAGTAATAAATATACTGTATGTATTATTGTGGTGCTGTCAGCCAATCAGTGTTAATAATAAAATAAAAATAATAAATACAATACGTATTATTGTGGTGCTGTCAGCCAATCAGTGTTAATAATAAAATAAAAATAATAAATAAAAAAAACAAATAAATACATGTACTGTATGTATTATTGTGGTGTTTTCAGCTGATCAGTGTTATTAATAAAAAGTCAAATAAATGTACTGTATGTATTATTGTGGTGCTGTCAGCCAATTTGAGTTTTTAAAAAAAAAAAATAAGTGTAAAATGTATGTGTTATTGTACTGCTGTCAGACAACCAGTTAAGTTAGCCGTTGCCATTGAGATGAATGGGAGCGCTAACAGAAAACAGATAACACTCTCCAGTAACACTCTTCTTAGTTACCAACTCAACAAAAGCAAGATGCCATGTTCAACAGGAACACTTGCCTAAAGTATATTGCTGACCTTATTAATTCACTCACGCATTTATACTTTTCTCACATTCTTCCTCTTACAGTCGTTTCCTCTCTCCCTGAGGAGCTCTGCTAAACGCTGTCGCCACAGCGACCTGATGGAACATCGCCATAAAGCCAGACTACACACCCACCCTCTTCTCCAACTCTCTTTCTCTCATGAAAAATACCACACAAACAACAGTTTTCAAGAGGTAGGAGCTCAGCTGCAGGGACGCAGTAAGAGCTGGCACATAGGGAGAGAAAGACTGCGAGAAAGAGAAAGACAGGGCACTTTGGAGGAAGAAATGCAGTCCCAGCAGCCATTATAGAGAGAGCACCTGCAGTCTCAAAGTACCATCCAACAAAATGGCCCCATGTGGTCTGATGACACATAAGGCTTGCTCTGCACAGAGAATATGGAGCTCACACAGTAGGGAGGGGAAAAAAATAATAAGACATCGCTCATGTCCACACTGCATCATAGAAGCTGATTCTAAGAGACAGGCTTGTTTTATAGAAAATTTAGCCTTAAGTGTCCTATATATGCACTTTATACTTTAAGCCATCCAGCAGTGAAGTAGAAATTTGGATTTTTGGATATTAACTTGGAAAAAGTAAGCATGGTTTGTTAGCGAGTGTGGCGTGACAGAGCAGCAGTGGCTCAACCAATGGCACGAGCTTGGGGTGGGACTATCTGTTTAACCAGCCAATGGCAGATTGGTATGGAGTTTAGAAAATATATATATTTTTGCAGTTATTTTGGATGCCACTAGAGGCTCAGAAATTAGATACTACAGTAAAAATCTTCAGATACAAAGCTTTCAAAATCTGTCAAAAACTTAAAGTGAGATGTCATTGTATATTTTCCTACCGAATTGATATCAGCCTTTATTTAAATCTATTTCTGGCATTTTCACCAGTCTAATTCAGCAATTATTCTGAGAATTCTGCTTAATTCATATAAAATAAAAGTGTTTTTTATTCTAAAGTCTTGCATTACACATGCAAGTTATTTTAACAAACAAAGTCCTAGATGGACAGAAGTGGAAAAACCAGCCCTATGGCTATTAAATGACTGGTAACACTTTACAATAATATCCCATTAGTTAATGTTAGTTAATGCATTAACTAACAATGTGCAATACATTTGTTGCAGTATTTATTAATATTTGTTTATAAGTTAAACAAACACAACTGTCCATGGTTAGTTGATGTTAGCTCAGGCCTATTAAATAATACTAACAGATAGAACTTTTGAATTGAATTATGCATTAGTAAATGTTGAAATTAACATTAAATTAAGGGGCTGTTTACACAACACCATTTTCAGCTAAAACTGAAAAACTTTGTATGTGTTTTGGCCATTAATTTACACGATAACAGCGTTTCAGGGGCCTGGAAACATATTTAAAAGTGCACGTATATTTGAAATTGATACCATTATCGTCTCTGTGTAAACTACAATAACATCATCTATAGAAGCATAGGCTGCGTCTGAAACCTGGAAAATGCTGCCTTCGGAGGACACATTTCAAGGCAGGAAGGCATCAAGGCACATCTAATGTTAGCTTCACTTCCTGTCTCCTGAGATACCTTCGTCTGATCGATTTTTGAAGGCAGCATAGATGTATCCTTCGCTGCCTTTGATATCCCACAATATCCCCTGTGCGTTCCATTCTGTGACAGTTGAGCTGAAAAAAAAAAAGATGGAATCCGAAAGTTGCGCTTGCTGGTCAGTTTGTGTAAATGTAAATTTTTTACATTTTCCACTTCTGATGTCATTTCTAGCGAGGAATTACTAATGTAGTAATTAAATATTTGTTTAGTTCTCACTCTCTATTTTGCTGTACATTATTAAACTGTTACACTGCCTGAGAAGTCTGTCCGAATTTAGTTTCGTGAAGTGCCTTCATGAACAAACGCTGCCTTACAAGTCATTGTCTGATAAGGCAGCGAGGCAACGAGCCAGCTGCCTAGGTTTTCAGACGCAGCCATAGTATTTCTTTACAAAGTGACATCGCCAACTACTGGCCTGGCAGCAGAATACAGCGTTTTTAGTCATTTTTGTAGATCCTTGTGAACATGGGTTCATTTTGACAACATTGCCATCTGTATGCGAAAAATGCGCGTTTTAGTACATTGTTGTCTTGTAAACGTACCCTCAGATTAATAAATGCTTTACAATTGTTAGTTAATGTTAACTAATTGAACCTTATTGTAAGGTGTTAGCAATTCCTATCAGTCAATCTAGCTGGTCTAGCATATAAGTCTATATATAGTCTACAACATTTTCCCTTGCAAAGTTCTTTTTTCTTTTTCCCCTCAGTGCTCTCCTTTCTCTCCAGTCCTTTTAGAAAGCCTGGGAGCTCACCCACATGTTTCAGGTCTCACAAGGGTCTCTCGGGGAGTGTTGATGGGCATGTCTGAGTGTGTGCGTACGGAAAGGAGGGGGGTCAGCGGCATAAAAGCCCTTTTCTTCTCCTTCTCCTCGCCTTTTTCTTTCGGATGAGAGACAAGGGGTTGCCAAGGCGATGAGGTTGGTGGTTCTCCCACTGCGTGGTCTGGGAAGAGCAGCAGCTTGTTCTGACATTTACTGAGGGCGTTCACGCCAGACAACCTTCAGTGAGAGAGAAAAAGAGAGCGAGAAGAAAAGGAGGGGGTCTGCACCTGTAACATCAGGAGAGCGCTGCTTCCTTCTGTTGGGAGACAGCTGTGAGCTTTCCCTTCATCTGGGTCTTTTCCGACGTCTGCGCGATCCTTTCCCCTGTCCTCGGTTTGTCTGCGAAGCGCTTTCATTCACTCATTCTGTCGGTTAGCAGAAAGTCAGCCAAGTCAAAACACAGCCTTGTTCTCGCTTTAGCTCTTTCACGCTTTTTCATCTTCGCTCTCTTTCAGGCCCCTTCACATTCTGTCAGTCTCACAACCATCAGTAGATCTTCACATTATCTAAACCCCGGGGAGCAGATTCAGTGCAGTGTCAACAGCTCACTGGCCGTCATTCAGACAATTCTAAATAAAGACGCTCACTCGCTAGCGCTACATGAATAGCAATGTTTTTATGCACTTCTACAAGTGTGTTTGTAATCTGAAGGCACTCGGTAAGGAAGGTCATTTTGTGATTGAGAACAACCGTCTGCTTTTATCTCTCTCGTGCTGGTAGTGGAAAGTATTTCTTATTTCTCTTTTTTCCCTGTTTCTACAGAGACGCTATCACAGTTGAACTAGCAGTGAATCTTATGAAAACACATTTCACCTGAAAATTAAAACTATATTTTGCAATAAAAAAAAAAATGATGCCTATTTTTAGGACCATTAAAAAAGAAACACAAAGTTTGTGCAGAAGTAATACCCCACGGTCAGCCCTCCTCATCCATACTTGATCATTAAAATGTATAATAAGTACTGTGGTCCAATGAGCGGAAGCTGCAGAAATAGAGATAAATAAATAATCATAATACTTGTATACTTATATTTATTATACAAAATGAAAGAATTGAAAATAATCAAAGATATTTGATTTTTGAAAATGAACAAAGACATTTGCTTTACTGTTTTCAACCCCCATCTCTCTCCAGAAGGGCCATTTGGAATTCCTAAAGACAATGAGATGCTGAAGGCCTGTAGGCCAAATGTGTGTCACACCTGTAGTACAGTGGGGGAGGTTTGGTCTGATTGGTCAGTTTGAATGGCTCACATTAGGGTTTCAGTCACATGGTCAGGGAATAGATAAAAGAAGATTGTAACTGTTGCTCTGTCTCTTTAATTCTCGGACTCTCTGTTCTTGGGGGCTTCTCTTTGGCTCTTCTCTTCTTTGTCTCTCTCCCTCTCTCTCTCTCTCTCTATCCCTCAGGTAACATTCATGCTGGGTACGATTAATGGTATAAGTTTTCATCATCTCATACATTTATTTTGTAACTATTTTAAGTGTAACCATAACTAGATTTTGTCATTAAATTCTTTCAATTACAAATGATGTGCTAACTAGTTTTGATTTGGTATTGACTTTGAAGTGTTACCTATTGCAATACAATATAGTCACATTATAGCCACGCTCTCCCACGTTTAGCTATTGTAACTGCGCTTATTTCCGTCGTTGGTATAAGCTGCAGTGGGTGGTAAAGATGAGAAATGTACAGTTTTCTATCATCTTGCTGATAACGTTTCTTTAGTCATTCGGCAACCCTGCAGTCAGAACCACTGTAGGCGATCCACCCTTACAACAATAAGTATATATATATATATATATATATATATATATATATATATATATATATATATATATATATATAAGAAAAAAATCGAAAATCCTCACTGCTTTTCACTGAATAACTTTTGTAACTTTAATAAGAATTAATCTATTTTTAATTATAATTTAGGCAGTGAAATCCTTAGTATTGATATACTGAAGGGCACAGGTAATATGACTTTCCTAGGTTTATGTGAAGATTGTTTTAAGTTCACTATAACCATTTTTTAAAACGTAATAGATGTTAAATTTGAAAGCATTCAATTACACTGTAATGTTGAATGACTATAATTAATGGCAAATCCATTTAAAAGATCAATATTCTATTCTATTCAATATCAATATTCTATTCCACACATCAGTATCAATATTGGTATGATTCTGGCCTTCATTCATAAAAAAAAGAGATGACATTTAAACAAATATTTACAAACCCGATTCCAAAAAAGTTGGGACACTGTACAAATTGTGAATAAAAACAGAATGCAATGATGTGGAAGTTTAAAATTTCAATATTTTATTCAGAATACAACATAGATGACATATCAAATGTTTAAACTGAGAAAATGTATCATTTTAAGGGAAAAATAAGTTGATTTTAAATTTCATGGCATCAATGCATCTCAAAAAAGTTGGGACAAGGCCATGTTTACCGCTGTGTGGCATCCCCTCTTCTTTTTATAACAGTCTGCAAACGTCTGGGGACTGAGGAGACAAGTTGCTCAAGTTTAGGAATAGGAATGTTGTCCCATTCTTGTCTAATACAGGCTTCTAGTTGCTCCACTGTCTTAGGTCTTCTTTGTCGCATCTTCCTCTTTATGATGCTCCAAATGTTTTCTATGGGTGAAAGATCTGGACTGCAGGCTGGCCATTTCAGTACCCGGATCCTTCTTCTACACAGCCATGATGTTGTAATTGATGCAGTATGTGGTCTGGCATTGTCATGTTGGAAAATGCAAGGTCTTCCCTGAAAGAGACGACGTCTGGATGGGAGCATATGTTGTTCTAGAACTTGGATATACCTTTCAGCATTGATGGTGCCTTTCCAGATGTGTAAGCTGCCCATGCCACACGCACTCATGCAACCCCATACCATCAGAGATGCTTCTGAACTGAGTGCTGAGAACAACTTGGGTTGTCCTTGTCCTCTTTAGTCCGGATGACATGGCGTTTTCTGGAAGTATTCCTGAGCCCATGTTGTGATTTCCATTACAGTAGCATTCCTGTATGTGATGCAGTGCCGTCTAAGGGCCTGAAGATCACGGGCATCCAGTATGGTTTTCCAGCCTTGACCCTTACGCACAGAGATTGTTCCAGATTCTCTGAATCTTTGGATGATATTATGCACTGTAGATGATGATGACTTCAAACTCTTAGCAATTTTTCTCTGAGAAACTCCTTTCTGATATTGCTCCACTATTTTTGGCCGCAGCATTGGGGGAATTGGTGATCCTCTGCCCATCTTGACTTCTGAGAGACACTGCCAGATTGGTCCTCCAGCTGTTCCTTATATGTACATTTAACTTTTCCGGCCTCTTATTGCTACCTGTCCCAACTTTTTTGGAATGTGTAGCTCTCATGAAATCCAAAATGAGTCAAAATGTCTCACTTTCAACATTTGATATGTTATCTATATTCTATTGTGAATAAAATATAAGTTTATGTGATTTGTAAATTATTGCATTCCTTTTTATTCACAATTTGTACAGTGTCCCAACTTTTTTGGAATCGGATTTGTAAAATATACTGTCTTAATGTTGTTTTTATATTAATTTGGAGATTCAGTGTGAAATTATTATATGTTAGGTGTAGGTGTATATATATATATATATATATATATATATATATATATATATATATATATATATATATATATATATATATATATATATATATATATATATATATATATATAAGAGTTCAGATGCAAAAGCCTCTAAAAGCTACTTGGGTCAAAAATGAGATACCGATACTGAGTGAATGTATCTCCACATATAGTATATATATATATATATATATATATATATATATATATAATATATATATATAAAGCACATAAAAAGCTAATTTAAAATATGAATAAAAATAGGGCCAGATTTCTTAACAGCTTGTGTCAACGCAAAACCCTCTTTTGGCATTAAAAACTGCTGTCAGGATTTACTAAGGATACGCAGTGAAAAATCTGTGCTGACAAGTAGTTATTTTTACAGCTGAACTTACTGCATATGCATTTGTAGGAGTTTCCCTTTCAGAGCAAAATTTATGGGAGGAGAGTATTTAAATGAATCGTGCAAGGTGATTTACTAAGGTTTGCGCTAGTCAATCTACTGGTGTCCGCGTAGATTTAGAAAAAAGTATGTCTTAAACCAGGCGCTAATTTTCATTGCTCTTGGTAGATTGCGATGGTCATTATGGAAATGATCCGGCTGGGTCTGTGTTCTTTAATTTGCGCGTCATCAGTAGATCACGTGCAGAACTTTCCACTTCCATCAATGCTTTTTTTTTTTTTTTTTTTTTTTTTTGTACTCACGATAATTTGCCCTGTTTAGTAAATCTGGCCCCAAATCAGCATATTAAAATGAGTTATGAAGGAAAAACATGTAAAACAAATATTACCAACCCCAAATCTTTGAACTTAGACCCCACATACAATGAAAATGATTTTTTTGCATTACAGTAATGATAATGATGCAAATGTTTTCATAGGGGATGAAGTATAATCTGGACATGCTCTTTACAGGAAAAAAAATATCTAATTTTGTTCTGACATGAAAGATTCAGATTGCCATGTATACAACACTACAACTTCTATGACAATCCTGCAGCACATGATGAATAACAATCACACTTGTGAACCATCCATGTTAGATGTGCTTGACAGATTTAGAAATGCTTTTGAAATACAGACTTTTCGTAATGGGCTGCAATTGGTGATATCCTATTATTTCATCATCATTCCTCATATTATCAGCACACACTGGTACAATTTGATTCCAAAATCTGCAATACATGCTGAAAAAGAGATATGTACGACATAAAAACGCATTATAGGGTGTGTTTCTCTTTTTCCCATTTTTGCAAGTGTTGAGACAGAAAGAGGCTACACAAGCCTCCCCCGAAGCAGCATCTTGCCACTCGCATTACAAAAAGCGCCATAAAAAAAAGAGGGAAGCCGATGGAAGTCACTACGTGACACGATGGCACTATCACACCGTATTCAAATGGAATCTGCGTTCGCAGTTAAAAAGAGCCAGACACATCTCTCAGGCCTTCATATCAGCCAATGCAAACCGCAGTGGAATAAAAGCTACAGAATGTGTTGCAATGTTGCCGCACAGTCCGTTCGAATTCAGAAACACCAAAAGAATCTTTATTCTTCCTTCCATTCATAATCGCAAATAATAAAATGCTTTGTGTGCTCTTTGAGGATGCTGGAGGCCATACTATACAAAGTGTCACACACATACTTTTGGGCTGATATCAGAGATGGAGTGTGCCCATGCTGCTCATTAAATGGACAGTCTTCTGCACGCCAAGTCCATATGTGGTTCTTTATGAACTTGAGACGAAGAATATGCTAATAGGGGGATTTTATGAGGAGCGTGTGAGAGAGAAAGCGATTGAGAGAGTGATTAAGAGAGAGGATGAGGGGAGAGTTTTAAGTACACAACTTCACCAGCATTTGCAAATGAGTTTTTTTTTTTCCTTTCTCCCTCTCGCCACAACCATCAATGGTGCGCCGATCTCTGTTAGCAGTCTGTGATTACCAAGGGAGTGGAATGAAGATGAGGACGTTTAAAGGAATGCAAATGCTCTTTGCGACGGCCTCCCTCCATTTCAGCCGTTCTACAAAATCAACTGAATCCGTTTTCCTGTAGAAGCTCCATGCTGAAAGCAAAAACATCTTAAAAATAGCCTGAGCTGGTTTACAGATCTTAATCTGGTTTAAGGTGGTCTCCCAGCCTGGTTTAGATGGACTTTAGGGTGGAGTTAAGTGCCTAAATCCTAAATAACCCTTGGTATTTCTAACTGACTTGATCCTGATGATCTGAGTGACTGTTTGGTTTGTATTTAATCAGCATATCTGCAATGTATTGAGGCGCTAGGTCATTGAGTGATTTATAAACAAGCAATAGTACTTTAAAATCAATTCTAAATGTAACTGGGAGCCAGTGTAAAGACCTGAGGACTGGTGTGATGTGTTCATATTTTCTGATTCTGCTCAGAATCCTGGCAGCAGCGTTCTGTATGAGCTGCAGCTGTCTAATGGTCTTTTTGGGAAGGCCGGTGAGAAGACCATTACAATAGTCCACCCTACTGGTGATGAAAGCATGAACGAGTTTCTCTAAGTCTTGCCTGGAAACAAAGCATCTGATTCTTGCTATATTAACTAAGACCAGCAAACCAGCTTAAAGGGATAGTTCATCCAAAAATAAATAATCTGTCATCCTTTACTCTCGCTCATGCTGTTCTAAATGCATGCATGCATTCTTCTGTAGAAGAGTATAAAGATATTTTGAAGAATGTTGGTAACTAAACAGTTTTGGTTCCCATCGACCTCCATTGTATGGACAAACAATGGAAGTCAATGGGAACTAAAACTGTTTGGTTACCAGAATATCTTCTTTTCATGTTCCACAGAAGAAAGAAAGTCATATAAGCCGCGTTTCCACCAAAATTACCCGGAACAAAATCGTAAAGATTAGGCAAATTAGTCCGGCGTCGCAAGAGTGCGCGTGACTTTCCAGTTCCCGCTGGATTTCATCCTCAGCATATAAGCTTATTAAAGCCTGAACCTCGTCATCGGTCCATCAGTCATATTTTTTAAACTCCATTGTTGATTCAAATAGCAAACAACCCTTAAGCTGCGTTTCTACCACAGGACCTTTCCCTAGAAACTAAGAACTTTGGGGTGGTACTCAGTGTGTTTTGACCGCAGGGACCAGGGTCTAAATGAAGTTCTGGGTAAAAAATTACCCCTCAGAAAGTCCCTGCTTGCCATTGACATTTTCAAAGTTCAGGAACTTTCGACAGCGGGACTTTTGGGCGCTGAACATGCTGATTGGTTGAGTTCACGCAGCATTTTTATTGGTTGACTCCAAGCAGCATTTCAGTTCAACCACCATTTTTAAAAGTCTGTTGCGGTGTGTGCTGTAAGAGTTGTTTGCTATTCGAATCTACAATGGAGTTAAAAAAAATACGGCCGATGGAGTGACAATGAGGATCAGGCTTTACTAAGCTTATATGCACTGGCCTAATCTTCACAGTGCTTTAGACCCCGATGGAAACACAGACAGCAACAGGTCTGGGGGAAAAAGAAGTTCCAGGGGAAAAAAGTTCCTGGGAAAATTGTTCTGGGTAATTTTGGTGGAAACGGGACTTTGGTGGAAGCACCGCAACATATTTAAAAAATTGTGGTTGAAATAAAATGCTGCGTGAACCAATCAGCATGTTCAGAGCCCAAGTCCCACCCCCGAAAGATTTTGAACTTTGAAAAAGTACTACCTTCGCGAGCAGGGACTTTCTGTGGGGGGAATTTTTACCCGGAACTTCATTTAGACCCTGGTCCCTATGGACGAAACACACGAGTGCCACACCAAAATTCATAGTTCCTGGGGAAAATTTCCTGCGGTGAAAACGTGTATGAAATGATATGAGGGTGGACTTCTGCTTTAAGACAGCTTTATTCAGCACAGATTTATCTTCATGCTTTAAAAAAGCATTAACGTCTGTAGCATAAGATAACGTGCTATCCTGATTTGCTGGTCTTTGCCGTTTTAAACTGGTCTGGATGGTCAGCCTCCCAGTCTGACAAGTGCCCCAAAACTCCTCTAAAACCAGCAAACTAGACCACACTAGGAGACCAGTTTAGACCAGTTCAGGCAGTTATTTATTTATTTCATTATGTATTTATTTACTTCAGCAGGGTGGGATTACTGGTTAGATAGAATATTATGAAAAATCAAGCATTTTAGAAAAAGTTTTTGCAGCTTAATGTTGTCGCCCTGTCAAGTTTTGTCTGCTTCTCTATAACGGCGATACGTCATGCCCTCAAGGGCCACCATAGAAACAGCTACTATGACACATTTGCCAACTCAGTGACAGCATGTCTGAACGGTAGTTAGCAAAATATATTCCGCCGCAAACTTTTCTTGCTCCTTTTATACAGTTGACAAAGCAATGAACTAATCCCTACCTTGCATCTTGTTAGTAAGTCACCTTAGAGGGAACCACAGGGCTTAGGTTCTGCAATCATTCTCTTTCTAGGAGGGTCAGGGTTTAAACTGAGTGACAGACCAGAAAGAAACAAGCCCTTGGGGAGACCCCGCACTCTTAGACTGGTGATTACTTCCAGAGCTCTAAGTTATGTTAATGTATTCATCTCCAAAAGCATAGTGATTATTTAGAGTTCCTCAGCAACTGTTGTAGATTTCTTTAACTTGCCATTTTATGCAAAGGAGCTTCTTTTTCTTTCCATTTCTTTTTTTTTTTCTATCCCCCCTTTTCTGAAGCAAGCAAAGTGCGGTCGTTGTAGATAAGGGGTTCAGAGTGAGAGTAAGAAATTTTAAATCTTTTAATATTTTGCCAGTTATGTTAATGTGACCTTGATGTACGAATGAATGCAAATGAAAATGTATAGAAGGAAAGAAAAGAAAAAAGGGAACAAAATACGATGGAAATCTGATGTTGCAGTTTCACTAAATTACAGGAGAGGAGAAATCAGCGTGCACAAATCGTACTACTCTCGTACTTTCTCTCTTTCAATTTAAATTACTGTGGCATCAAGATGAGATATTCGTTTTGAGAAGACTCTTACTTTCCCCCTTCACCTAGACCATCAAATTAGAATGGGCTCACATTTGTCTGTCCTAAAAGAATCCCAGAATAAATCCTCTTTTTAAATGTATAATTTCTCCTGTAGCTGGGTATTGATCCAGTAACATGCAGTAAAGCTTAACCAGATGTGGGGTGTGTATTATTGGACACCATTGATCTATTTGTCTGGTGATAATAAGGCTAGTAAAATTTGGAGAGATTAAAAGTTAAACTTGGCCAAAGAAGTGCTGAACTTTTGACGCATGGTGTGACATTGGCAGGGCAGAGGAAATCTCAGTCTAACACCGTGTGAGGTCACGCTTTACACTAGTGTCCATTATACAGCGTAATTAACCCTCAGTTGACCTTGGCTACTGTTGCTAGAGCTGACAATCTTTATAGAAAACCCCATTGGACTGAATTAGAGATTTCTGTGAACATGTTAAAAAAAAAAAAAAAAAATAGATATAGTTCTTGTGTGGGTTAAAATGAAGTCTAATATTGCAAAGCATTGTCTGCCATTTCTTTAAATACTTTTAGTTAATTAAATAACTGTAGATCATAACAGCCAAAAAAAAAAAAAAAAAAACTGGAAAAACTCCACAGTTGATAAATGAACACAACAACCGATACTTCTGAAACATTAAATGTGCAGCAGTAGTTTGCTCATTAATTATTTATTCAATAATTAATTCATTTATATAATAATAATCATATATTTCTATGATGGCAAAGCTGAACTTTCAGCTGCAATTTCAGAGTAAGAAATAAATTGTGCTTCTTTTGAACATTTTATGCGGAGCCCCGCACATGACATGCAGTAAAAACTAGTAGGCCTGCGCATGTTTTACTAATTCGTTCCCTCAAATTGCTAAATCGTGCGCATGATTTACTATTTCGTTCCCTCGATTTATAAATCGTGCGCACGATTTACTATTTTGTTCCCTCGATTTGCTAAATCATGCGCATGATTTATAAATCGAGGGAACGAAGTAGTAAATCGCGCACATGATTTAGCAATTTGAGGGAACGAATTAGTAAAATGTGAGCAGGATTTATAAATCGAGGGAATGTTTCTAAGTTTAAAAACATAAGTTTCTTATGTTTACCAGTTTTTTTTCTTATTTGATGAAAAATACAGTAAACGGTAATATTGTGAAATATTATTACAATTTAAAATAATGTTGTTATTTTTTTCTATTTGAATATTTTTTAAGAGTAATTTATTCCTGTGATCAAAGCTGAATTCTCAGCATCATTACTCCAGTCTTCAGTGTCACATGATCCTTCAGTAAACTCAATAAACATTTCTTATTATTATCAATGTTGAAAACAGTTTACTATTTTACTAAGTTGTGCCGCTTAATATTTTTGTTAAAATCTTGATACACTACAATTTCAATGTTAAATGTTTAAATTTCAAATGAACTTGAACTTTCTATTCATCAAAGATCAGAGTTTCACAAAATATTAAGCAGCAAAAACATTGATAATAAGAACCATTATTGATAATTGAGCAATAAATCAGGGGCCGTATTCACAAAACATCTTAAGGCTAAAAGTAGCTCCTAACTTGCCAATTTAGGAGAAAGTCTTGAAAATAAGGGGCGTGTCAGTCCTTTTTGAAATGTTTAAGAGTATTTCACAAAGCATTTCAGCACTAAACCCAGCTCTTAAATCTGTGAAAAGTTTGGGGTAGTCAAGAGGACTCCTAAGTCACTAGTAAGACCAAATCACAAACAATCCTAAAATGGATGCTGCCGGCAACCTGCCTCTGCAATCTGCCCAAAGACACTGTACACCATTGCGGCAACAGGCGACAGGTTTCCTTGGGTGCTGAGCCTTTTCTTCATAAATGCAATACATATTTTGATTTATAGACAAAATATTCCAGTTCCAGCTAGTAGACCTTTCTCTCTCTGCTTCCTGCCTACTCACTGTCCTATCATAATAAAAAGGCAAAAACACCAAAAATAAATCTTTGAAAATAAATCAAAAAGAAAATAATGTCTGATTACCTGTGGCAATTGTTTTCAGGAGTTCACACTTACAAATGACTGAATAGAATAAAATAGTAAAACAATTTATTTTGTATTTGGCGTGCCCGAGGGGAGGCTCCGAGCTGGGAAATTTAGCCCAAACCCAGAGTACTCCCCCGTATCCATGGCTGGGAATAGTAACCAGCCGAGAGTGAGGAGCTGAGGTAGTGGAGGGATGCAAAAAAACTGTTGAGGTAACTAGGTGAGTTAACTAGCCTCCTCTCAAGCTGATTAGATTACCATTTGAACCTGCTCCCCCCGAACTTTGTTTTTAAAACATCATTTGACAATTATCAAATCTTTATTTGCATATGGAAACATGATACCTCGTTCTACGTCTATGATTAAATCACTGACAGAGACCTCTCCCCCATCAGCCAATCACTGTGTGCATAGTTAATAAGCGTGATGACATCATCCGTAATAACGAGGTCAACTCCGCCCTTATTCTTAGCTTAAGACTTCTCTCTATTCCTTAGTAAAAGTCGGTCTCAGCAGTTTTGTGAATAGGTTTTTAGAGGAAACTCTTACCTACAAATATTTACCGCTATTTAGGAGAACTCTTAAGGCTGATTTATACTTCTGCGTCATACCTGTGCCGTAGCCTCTACGCGTGGGATACGCGCCGATTTTCATTTATGCTTCTGCGTCCTTGTCCGCGTTGACGTGCAGTTACACATGCAGAGGGAGCATGTGTACCCCTGAGGGAGGGGTTCTGGCAGACCAATCACAGCGCTTACAGCCCGCGTAGAATCGACGCATTGTTACGTTTTTGGAGAGGTGCACGTCAGAGTACCGGAAAAAAACGGAAAGTGAGCACACATTCAAAAGTGATTTCAATACTGTGCATATTGATAGCGGCTACCTGATACCAGCAAAAGGCAATAGACCCCCTCCCCACCCCCAAACAAACACAAACAACCCGGTCTTATCAGTAATACCGGTGTTGTTGATAGTTTATTTACTGGTGTGAAAATTTCCTTACCATGACATCTCTAACACACATGTGTATCTGTGGTTGACTAAATGAGCACATTCTCTGGTTTAGCCAGACCTGCACAGCCCGGCGGATCTCTGACCTCAACCTGAGCTCATGTGACCAGAAGACACGAACATGCAAGGTCCAGCACACACACACGACACGCTGCTGGTTTGAGGCTTGGCTGCGTCTGCTGCGACTTTTACAAGAGAAGGCGCGGAAAATCAGCCTGGGAGCAGATGGAACGGGATGGAGCACGTACGCAGTAATCCCAAACACGGTGTAATCGGAGGAGACTGCTGCTGCTCTTAACGGCTTTGACAGCCTGGAGCCCAGAGACGTTCACCGGTGGGAAGACGAGAAGGAGGGGGCGAGAGTCACGGACGGACACACAGACAGCCGGATAGATGAATGGAGTGAAGACGAGGGGATGAGGATGGAGAGAAAAGAAAAGTGGACTAGGAGCAGAGAAAACAGATTGATTGAGCAAACGATTGAATTGGAAGAGTACTCGGCACAAAGACAAACGGCCGTCAAAGACAAACAAAGACTATGGACGGAGAGAACAGAAGGAAATTAAATAAGAAAAATGAAAAGGGGAAAGAAAGGAGAAGAGGAAAACGTGGGGGGAGATTTAGGCGGATTTAGGCTGTGGGGATTTGTAGAGAATTTGCTGAACGATTACGGAAACTTCTCATGCATGGTTATGACAGCGAGCTGTAATATTAATTATAGTAAAAAGTGTTGAAGGCACACTGAGACTCCTTATACCCCTGTATATATAGATCCCTCCATGCCATTTATTACCACCTCTTCATCTTCTTTTCAGCAGTCAGAAAACTATAGGAAGGTTTCCGGGAACCAGTTTCAGCGTAATTGAACAGGAAGGAAGATAATGAAAGCAAACACGTCCTCACACACAGTCATTATTATCATGTGTCCAGCTAAATAAATGATACTGGAGAGAGAGACCAATTACAGCACATTAGAACTGTGAAGCTAGTCATGTGTGCATGATCAAATCAACTGGCTCTTTGTCACTTATGATGTCGCTGATCTCATATCGCTGAAACAGATTTCTTTCAGAACAGCTTTACATCCAGCTGACGGACCACAGAGGACAGTTTCCCTTGATATCAATCTGATGATGCAACTCGACCCTCTATTGGCCTACTTCAAAAGACTGATTGAAGCTAATTTAAGTCTGGGGATTGGGTTCATATGTTCATAAATTCAAGGGTTTTGGACCAAAATATATTGCAACATGATTAAATAATATCCATCTGACCACATAACTTGCTTATCACTATTTTAAAAGAGAAACACTTCCAATATCTTTCTGTTGACAAGGATGTCAAATTAAACTCTATGGTATTCTGATACAAAAAACAAACAAACATACAATACTACTGAAGGTCATAAAAATGTGTTCCTTTGCAACAGTGATAAATTTGGTTTACACCGATGAGCCAGAACATTATGCATAATATGTTGTTGGTCCTCCTCATGCTTCCAAGACAGCGCTGACCCGCTGAGGCATGGACTCAACGTAAGTGACGTAAGCGAGTTCACAGACGTGGCGCTTTGCTTCATCAACACGCTTACAGAGCAAGCCACGCAAACAATAACAATAACGTCCTTCTCAAATCAGAAACCGTGGGTGGAAAATTCAATCCATGGCGTGTGAGGCATGCACTGCTGCTTACAACGCCGGTCTCCATTCAGGGAATATGAATGAATACAGATCGTCCTGCTATGCTCTCAGACGAGCAGTTAAAGCCGCAAAACTCCGTTATAAAGACCGAGTGGAGTCTCATTTCCAACTCAACGACTATCGCGCATGGCAGGGTCTGAGGTCCATCTGCTCCTTTGATCTAAATCCTCTGCAGAGGCTTGATCCGTTGCTCGTGAAGTTAAACTCTTTCTATGCTCGCTTTGACTGTAACGGCAACAGCGACTCCGTAAGTGGCGCGTTAGAGAAATTACTCAGAGCAGCAACAATCACGTGATCTCTGTCTCGGAGGATGAAGTTCGAGAGCACTCAAAGCGTGTGGACGTCAGGAAAGCTGCTGGCCGGATGGTATTTCAGGTCGTGTTCTGCGGTCCTGTGCTGATCAGCTCACCGGGTTGTTTACATCTATCTTTAATGAGTCCTCGCTACATCTGTGGTCCCCACCTCCTTCAAAAATCACCATCATCCCTGTCCCTAAGAACAGTAAACCCTCTTGCCTAAATGACTATCGTCCAGTGGCTCTCACGATAGTCATGAAGGTCTTTGAGAGACTCATTAAAAACACCATTTGCGCCTTCATTCCTGACACTTTGGACCCTCTTCAGTTTGCCTATCGTCCCAATAGATCGACTGAAGATGCCATCTCTCATGTCCTCCACTCCTCCCTCACTCACATCGACAGCAAAGTGGGAACTACGTAAGACTGCTATTTATTGACTATAGCTCAGCCTTTAACACCATAGTTCCCACCAAGCTAACCTCCAAACTCCTGGATCTCGGCCTGAATCCTTCTCTCTGCCACTGGATTGAGGACTTCCTCACTGGCAGGCCTCAGGTGGTGAGAATAGGCCAGTCCACCTCCACCTCCATCACCCTGTGTGTGGGAGCTCCGCAGGGCTGTGTCCTGAGCCCCCTGCTCTACTCTCTCTACACGCATGACTGTTTGTCCACACACAGCCCACCTCTATCATCAAATTTGCTGATGATACTGTTGTCCTGGGCCTCATTTCCAACAACAATGAGACGGCATACTTGGACGAGGTGGAGCATCTAACATCATGGTGCCAGGACAACTGTCTCTCTCTGAATGTTGGCAAGACCAAAGAAATGATTGTGGACTTCAGGAAGAGACAGCAACGGACATACTCCCCCTCATGATCAGCGGGTCACCAGTAGAGAGAGTGAGCAGCTTCAAGTACCTGGGAGTAAACATCTCCGAGGACCTGACCTGGACTGCTCACATTCAGACACAGGTGAAAAAAAGCCAGGCAAAGACTGTACCACCTGCGCCAGCTGAGGAAATTCAGGGTTTCACCAGCTATCCTGAAAACTTTCTATTTAGGGGCGATAGAAAGTGTTTTAACTCAGTGCATCACAAAACGTGGTATGGGAACAGCACCAGTCATGACCGCAAAGCCCTGCAAAGAGTAGTGCGCTTATCCAGCGTATCTCAGGGTCAGCTCTCCCGTCTCTGCAGGACGTCTACACCAAACGCTGCAAAGGTAGAGCTACCAAGATCATCAAGGACTCTAATCACCCTGCAAACCCTCATTTCACGCTGCTACCATCTGGTAAGCGCTTCCGGCCCTGATGGCCAAAACTGAGAGACTCAGGAGGAGCTTCTTCCCCAGGCCATCAGACTCCTGAACTCAGTCACTTAACATCACGTGACTTCCGTCAGGATAAACATCGATACACTGACATTGCGCTGCACTTTCTGTTCTCGTTGTTACTGTGTAACAACCTGTCATAAACCTGTTTGCACATTATACTCTTATACATTTGTTAACCACATATTTATAAGTCTACAGTTTACTCACTGCACAGTTTATTTCACTTATTTTATTCCACTTTATCCTTATTTGTTACCTTTTTTTTCTCTTGACTTGATTATTTATAATTCTACAGATATAGACATATATATATATATATATAGATAGTACTTTTTTTTATATCCTATTTCTATTATAATTTCTTCCTTGTGTTTTTAACTGTGAATTTGCACTGTCCATGGAGCGGACCTGTTTACATTTCACTGCCGGTTGTATATTCTGTATATAACTGTGTATGTGACAAATAAAACTCTTGAATCTTGAATCTTGAATCTTGAACTCTACAAGACCCCTGAAGGTGACCTGTGGTATCTGGCACCATGATGTCAGCAGATCCTTCAAGTCCTGTAGGTTGCAAGATGAAGCCGCCGTGGATTGAACTTGTTGGTCCAGCACATCAAAGATGCTCATTTGGATTTAGATTTGGGGAATTTGGAGGCCAGGGCAACACCTTGAACTCTTCATCGTGTTCCTCAAACCATTTCACAACAATGTGTGTCAGGGTGCATTATCCTGCTGAAAGAGGTCACTTTTAACCAGGAACACCATTGTTATGAAGGGGTGTACCTGCTCTGCAACAATTTTAAGGTAGGTGGCACATGTGAAATTCACGTCCACATTAATGGCTGGAATCAGAGTTTCCCAGCAGAACATTGCCCAGAGCATCACACTCCCTCCACAGCTTCATCGTCGTCCCACAGTGCACCACTTCCCAGGTAAATGGTGCGCATGTACACGGCCGTCTGCTTGATATAAAAGAAAACAGGACTCATTGGACCAGGCAAACTTCTTCCACTGCTCCAAGGTTCATTTCCCATTGTAGACGCTTTCAACAGTGGACAGGGGTCATCATAGGCACTCTGATTGATCTCCGCCACTTCACAGCCCCATAAGCAGTAGAGTGCGATTCACTGTGTGTTGTGACACATTCCTTCCAAAACCATCATTAAAATTTAGTGTGACTTCTGTTGGCTCGGACCAGACACCCTTGTCAAAGTCGTTCAGATCTTTATTCCTGCCCATTTCTCCTGCATCCAACACTTGATTAAGAGAACAGATCGTTTGCTTACCATATAATCTACTCAGTCTCAGACCTTTATATGTGGCCTTGTTAGGAGATGATCAACGATGTTCGCTTCACCTGTGATTGGTCATAATGTTTTGGATCATCAGTGTATGTCAACTACAAAGTGTTTTGTGCAGTTAGGTATTGGCTGCTAAGAGCATGGAAACATCAACAATCTTAGAAACTTAAGTTGTCAGTTTTCCTATTCAGCCTGTCATGTTAATAATTCAGTTCAGTTTCATTGTATAGCACTTTTCACAATACATATTGTTCCAAAGCAGCTTCACAAAGAACCGTGCCTTTACAAACCCTCAGGGAGAAAGCCAACGGTGATATTGGCATGAAAAACTCTCTAAGCTGTTAAAGAAATCTTGGAAGAAAGCTGAGCTGAGGAAGGCCTTGTCCTCAGATTGCCACATATTTAATCAAATATATATAAACGCACACTACCATTTAAAACATTGGGATCTGTATTTATGGAAATTAACAGACCTATGTTATTTCAGAAAGGATGCATTAAATCGATAAAGAGTGACAGTAACAACATTTATAACATTCCAAAAGATTTACATTTCAAATAAATGCTATTCTTTTAAACTTTCTATTTATAAAATAATCCTGAAAAAAAGCATCATAATTTGTAATGGTGGCGGGCCCAAAGAAAATTTGAATTACTTTACATAGTTTGGGCGCCAGACAAGCTCAATCTTGACAAGTACGAGTCCCGTTTTGTTCTCTTCCCCCCCAATTTCACCAATGTGTTATTCAACACAAAGGATAAGAAAAAAAAGAAAGAAAAAAAAAAAGTTTGGTGCCAATGAGGTAGAAGTATTTTGTTTGAAAACCTCGTCGGATTCAACAGATTCAACACATTCAACACTTCATTTCTCAACACGAGCGAGAGAAATAGCAAGTAAGGAAAATGAAACCATTCAACAGTTCTTACATCACACCAATATTATATGTAACAAAAACAAAACAAAGCAAAAAAATTTATCCACACTTCAAACAAAACATCAGGATCAGAAAATGTCTCACGAATTGGCGTGCATGCATGTTTAATTATGTTTGCTTTGCGTGAGGCCAAACGGTGTGGGTGTGTGGTGTGTGTTTGTGTGCATGGGAGAGGAGCGCTGAGCTCTGGCCGATAATGGTAGGGAGGAAAATGTTTTTTTTAATTATTAATTCTTTTATTATTTTATTGGATGGAGTTGTTTAACTAAGGGCTGTAGTAAAACAGGAGTTCACCTAGACAGCTCACTGGCACTCGTCAGCCGAAAAGACTACTTCATTCAGCAGCCAGCATCCGAAAGTGTAACAAGCCGCACAACAGTGAAGCCCCGGCAACTCACGTCCGCTTTAGCGATCCAGCCTGGCCCAAACACAGCAGCGATGCATTCAGTCTCACCACCTAGGTGGTTGTCTCAGGAAATATGTTTTTCCCTTCCCCTTTTTCATCTTACAACTCCTCCTTATATATGCATTATATGTGTATATTATATATGCATATGTATACGCATTCCTACTTCCGGATCATTTATTTCCCTCCTCCATCCGGCCATGCAGCATAAAAAAATAAAAAATAAAAATAAAAAACTGCCACAAGTACTGCCACAAGTTTTCAAAAAACATTTTAATCAACACAGCCGTTTTCAACAGTTTTCCTGAGCAGAAAATCAGCATATTATAATGATTTCTGAAGGATCATGTGACTCTGAAGACTATAAAGTAATGATAGGAGTAAAGATGCTGAAAATACCAGCCTGGTCTCATTGTTAATAGGTGTTAATATGTAACTTTTAAAATATTATTCATTTTAAGGATCAGTGCCTATTTCATCATTGCAACATTGGCCCCGCCCACTGGCGTGTTAGTGAGATGACGAGGAGAGAAGAAAATAGCAACAGAGAGGTTCTGGTATGACGTCACTTTGTAGGCCAACCGGCAGTTAAACTCACACTGCTTCCTTTGACAAAAACCCAATGGGATTTTCCCATAGGCTTTTGGATTATTGCTAAAAACAAGCTCTGTGATCAACAAACATTTATGATGATAATTATCACAGATGAACACAACCTTTATGAATTTTGAAGCCTAAATGCAGTCGTCAGAAGTAAAAGGCTAAAGGTAGGCTATAAACGAACTACACCACGGTCCCGCGATTTCAACGTCACCATCACTAAGCTTCCGACAAGTCTTTCAGTCTTTATCTCAAAACATTTTCCCAGAATGTTTGAGTTAGAATATTTTATAAGAGAACAATCATAAGCATAATGAGGCTGTAAAAGTGGACTGAGTTACGTGTTCGGCGTCATGACGTTTAATCTCTTCGACAGCCTCTGTAGTCCCATTTAGCCACTTGCTAGCAACCGCCTTTTTCAAGACACGTAACAGCTTAAAAAAAATCACGAGTGGGCTAATACTGATGTATTTTAATGTCATAGAATAAAACGTGAAAGTAAACGACCTTATCAAACAGCACAAGTTTATCAGTGAATGAGTTATGGACTCTTGCCAAATCTCACGTATTAATCAGTGAATCTCTTATTTACACTGTTAGTTATGATGAAAGCATTTGTTAGTGTGCAGGAATCGAGTTGCAATGACATTCATGCACTCAACATATCTGTGATCAGCTACAATGCTCATCACTGCAATCTTTCATACCACAATATAAATACAATGCTATAATCAACACTTTTAGTTAACCTTGAGAGCTGTAATAGTAAAATCGTGCTAAAATTTTTTGAGAGAGTTCCACATAGCTAATACTAGTTATTTAATATGCAAAGACGTTAGCCAATCACAGCAGGGGGCATTTACACTGAACTCTCACAGCAGACACGCCCCTTCAAACAGAGTTCAAATCAAAGGCTAAAATCGGGGTAGGAAAAATGCATTTTTGAGGTAAAAACAGTATACAGTAAGTGCACCACAGGAAACATAAAACAATAAAACAATGTGCATTACCCCTTTAACTAGATAACCAGCAGTATAGGTTAATCACTCTCTTCACAACCACTTCCTGACCAAGTTGTTGGTTCTTGGTCAGAATAAGCTGCAATGTGGGCCAGACCTCAAAGGTTAAAAAGCTTAGAAAGCTTAAAAAAAGTGATTCAAAATGCTAATTCCATTCAACTTTTCAGCACATATAGGCCAAATCTAACACAATTATCTATGAATACATCAAATCGCACCAAAAGAGCTCAGCCATTTCCTTGAAGCACTGCGAATGACGTAATTGAGTTGGTCTCCCTCCCAAAATGCTTATATATATAAAAAAAATAAAAATAAAAATAAAAAATAAATAAAATAAAAAAAAACACGGTCAAATGACTGGCAGCAGCGGCTCCCAAACAAAAAACATAATATTAAAGTAAACTATCTTAATTTAAATAAGGAAAAAATCTGTACAATAACTGTTTTCTCTAAAGCTTTTAATGTAAATTTCTGTAAAATTATTGTTTTTGCACTTTATTTGAATTAAGATATTTTACTTTCATTTTATGGTTTTTTGTTTGGCAGCCGTAGCTGCCAGTCATTTGACCATTTTTTATGATTTTATTTTTGCAGTATAAATATAAAACTAATATTTAAAATAATAGATTTACTTTAAAATTACAAATATTAATGTTAAATTGTTAGTATGGACATAAACCTTTAATGTAATGAGCTAAATATTTTATTACAGATTATTTCTGTAATTTTACATACATTTGTATGTAATTTAAGAAAACAGAAAAATACTGTATAAATAAGAGTAATTTTTTCTGTATAAAAAATGAGAATTACTGTAATTTGTCATTAATGATACAATCCTTAAAATAATGGTCAAATTGTTAATTTACAGATATTGTTTGTAATTTTACAAGCATTTGTATGTTATTTATGAAAACGTCTTGGTTACGTATGTAACCCTCGCTCCCTGAAGGAGGGAACGGAGACGTCGCCGGAACTGACCGACGAATTGGGATCTGTTTTCAGAGACCAATCTGCTTCGAGTGTTTCTAAACGAGCCAATATCGATTGGCATGCAGTCCACGCCCGCCGCTGTGCGGTATAAATACGAAGTGGAATACCGCATCCTCGCTTTTCAACTGAGGAGCCGAAACAAGTGGCTCGGCCTTCAGCTGAAGCACAGCACCTGGCGACGGACGTGCGCCTCCGCTCCCTCCTTCAGGGAACGAGGTTACATACGTAACCGAGACGTTCCCTTTCAGTCGGTCACGTTCGACGTCGGCGGAACTGACCGACGGAATTGGGATCCCTACCAAAACGCCAGGATGCTGGCCCTTCCAGCGCCCTGCTTGAGCTCACTGGACCGCTCCTTCATTGGAGAGGAAGTCAGGGCTCCAGGCAGGGAAGGACAGTCACTGCTGTTCCTGCAAGACCCACTCAGAGTGACTATTGGATAACGCTGGGAAAGCGTGCCCGTTTGGGAACGGAACGCTGCGAGGGCCACGTGCCTCAACGGAGGAAGAGGTGGCAAATTACGCATAAGGACTAGCCTATCAGGGTAGTACAACATATGGCAGTCTCTGGGGTGGATCCAGCCTGATCCCAGGGGGGAAGAATACCGCCAGAGACGACGGAAAGACACGGGGCTAGCCGAGTAGGGTAGCTGGTACTGTGGAGAATACACATATGGGGTTGCCGTTAGGGAACCGCTACATATGGAACCCAGCCTACACACACGTTCCACAAGCATACGGGTGCAGGCCTGGCGCCAGATGGCCGCAACGTCTGACACCGAAGGGGTGACGGAGGAGCTCGACAGGGTTCGCCATTTTACGGGAACACGACTGGAGATAAATAACGCACGCATCCGGCCCAGGGGCAGGAATGGCGGCGCAAGGCCGACACTAGAACGGGCACTTCGCGCTACTGGCCACTGGGGCGAGTACACGGAAGATACTGGCTCTACACGGAGGCTATAGAATCTAGCTTAACGTGTTAGGTGTCGCCCAGCCCGCAGCTCTACATATATCTGTTAGCGAGGCGCCTGAGCCAGCGCCCAGGAGGAGGCTACACTCCTAGTTGAGTGCGCCGCAACCCGAACGGGCAGGGCACGCCTTGGGACTGGTACGCCAAGACAATAGCATCCACTATCCAGTGGGCTAACCTCTGCTTGGAGACAGCCTTTCCTTCTGCTGGCCTCCGTAACAGATGAAGAGCTGTTCTGAGGTCCTAAGGCTTCGAGTTCGGTCCACGTGAGGCGCGGAGAGCGCGGACGGGACAGAGCAAAGCCAGGGCTGGGTCTGCCTCCTCCGAAGGCAGCGCTTGCAGGTTCACCACCTGGTCCCGGAAAGGAGTGGTGGGAACCTTGGGCACGTATCCGGCCGGGGTCTCAGGACAACGTGAGAGTTACCTGGCCCGAATTCTAGGCACGATTCGTTGACCGAAAGTGCGTGCAGGTCCCTACCCTCTTGATGGAGGCCAATGCAACCAAGAGTACTGTCTTCATGGACAGGATATTCAGCTCAATGGACTGCAGAGGCTCGAAGGGAGGGCTCTGGAGTGCTCTCAGCACCAGAGCTAAGTCCCAAGAGGGTACCGGGTTTGACGAGGAGGATTCAGCCTCCTCGCACTCCCTGAGGAACCTGACGACAGGGTCGTGCTTCCCTAAGGACTTACCATCAACTGCATCGTGATATGCCGCTATTGCCGCGACATACACTTTAAGGGTGGAGGGAGACAGCCTTCGCTCCAACCCATCTTGCAGGAAGGAAAGCACGGCGCTAACCAAACACCTTCGGGGGTCTTCGCGGCGAGAAGAACACCACTCAACGAACAGGTTCCACTTCAATGCATAGAGGCGCCTCGTAGAGGGGGCTCTAGCGGAAGTGATGGTGTCCACCACTGCCTGTGGTAGACCACCTAGAACCTCCGCGTCCCGTCCAGGGACCAGACATGGAGTTTCCAGAGGTCTGGACGCGGGTGCCATAGTGCGCCCCGTCCCTGAGAAAGTAGGTCCTTCCTCAGAGGAATGGGCCAGGGAGGTGCTGTCACGAGGAGAGTTAGTTCGGAGAACCAGGTCCGGTTGGGCCAGTAGGGCGCAACTAGCAAGACCTGCTCCTCGTCCTCCCTGACTTTGCACAGTGTCTGTGCGAGAAGGCTCACTGGGGAACGCATACTTGCGTGAGGCCCCGGGCCAGCTGTGTGCCAGTGCATCCGTGCGAGGGTGCCCCGGTCAGGAGTAATACAGCTGGCAATGGGTCGACTCTGGAGAGGCAAACAGGTCTACCTGTGCGGCTCCGAAGAGGCCCCATGTATCAGCTGGACCACCTGGGGATGGAGTCGCACACTGGCCCGGAGGTGTCGGCTTCTCGCACAGCACACTGAGAAAGTCGTTGTCGCTGTCCGGTTGTCCGGTTGCGCACCTGGGATGTGAATGGCGCGAAGCGACCTCAGATGCTTCTGACTCCAAAGGAGGAGATAGCGGGCGAGCTGGAGCATGCAACGGGAGCGTAGACCACCCTGACGGTTGATGTACGCAACGGCCGCAGTGCTGTCCGTGCGGACCAGCACGCGCTTGCCCTGTAGCGGCTTTTTTAGGCGGCCCAGAGCAAGACGTGCTGCCAGTAGCTCTAGGCAATTGATATGCCAATGCAGTTGGGGCCCCGCCCACAGACCCCAAACTGCATGCCCGCTGTTGTACATGGCCCCCAGCCGGTGGATGAGGCATCCGTGAAGACCACAGCATGCCTGGACACCTGTTCTAGGGCACTCCGCCCGTAGAAACGGCGGGTCTGCCCAGGGCTGAAGGTTTGGCGGCAGTAAGGGTAACTGAGACCCGGTACTTGCCGCTCTGCCACGCCCATCTCGGGACTCGGCCGTGAAGCCAGTGCTGAAGCGGTCTCATATGTAGCAATCCGAGCGGGCGTTACGCGGCTGCAGATGCCATATGCCCCAGGAGCCTCTGAAAGAACTTCAGTGGGACCGCTGTCCTGCCTTTGAACGTATTCAAGCAGTTCAGCACTGATCGAACTCGCTCCTCTGTGAGGCGCGCGCAGTTCGATTGACCGAATCAGCTCCATACCGAGATAAGAGATCCTCTGTGTGGGACAGAGTTTGCTCTTCTCTCGGTTGACCCGGCCCAACAGGCTGAAGTGACGGAGCACCAGGTCCCTGTGTTCGCACAACTGCTCTCTGGACTGGGCGAGTATGAGCCAGTCGTCGAGGTAGTTGAGAATCCGAACGCCGCGTTCTCTGAGCGAACAATGGCTGCCTCCGTGACTTTCGTGGAAAACACGGGCGACAGGGACAGCCCGAAGGGGCAGGACTTTGTACTGATATGCCCTCCTCGAACGCAAAGCGTAGGAACGGTCTATGTCTCGGGAGAATGGAGACATGAAAGTACGCATCCTTCAGGTCGATCGCTGCGAACCAATCTTGGGGACGGATGCATTCGAAAATGCGCTTTCTGCGCCAACATTCTGAACGGGAGCTTGTGCAGGGCCCGATTCAGGACACGCAGGTCCAAGATTGGTCTCAACCCACCCCCTTTCTTGGGTACAATGAAGTAAGGGCTGTAGAACCCTGACTTCATATCGGCTGGAGGAACCGGCTCGATCGCGCCCTTCGCCAGTAGGGCTTCGATCTCTAACCGCAAGACATGGGCATCGCAGCTCCGCACAGAGGTGAAGAGGATGCCCTTGAACTTGGGAGGCCAGCGAGCGAATTGAATCGCGTAGCCGAGTCTGATGGTACGGATGAGCCAGCGAGACGGCCTGGGGAGCTCTAGCCAGGCCCCCAGGAACCGGACAAGCGGGACCATCGGCACCACAGACGTACCCGGGGTGGGGCAGCGAGGTGGGAGACTCAGACCCGACTCGGGAGGTCCGAAGGCGGCCCGGAGTGTTGTCTGAGCCTCCCCAGGTGGAGGCTTGGTTGCGTCCTCGGTGCCCACTCTGCTGCCCCCTGCCTGGGGAAGGCAGGAGGGAGGAGTACTCAAGTTCGACCCAGGAGGCCCGGAGGCGGCCCGGAAAATCGACTGAGCATTCCTGGGTTGGACAGAGTGTGGGTGAGAAGGCCTGGTGGCGTCCTCGGTGCCCACACTGCTGCCCACTGGTGAAAGGAGGGGAGGTGAGGAGTGGCAAGGCCCGGGGGGCGTCGCACACTGCCTGCCTGGGCCTCCTGGAGCCCAGGAAGGGAGGAAACTGCTCTCTTAGTGAGTATGTGGGTACCGCTAGTCTCCGAAGAGCCAGCGGCAGGGGTGTTGTGTGTGTGTGTAGACCCCCCGGTCCTCCTCCCGGGGGGGTGGGGAGAGGTGCAGACACCACCTCCCGTCGAGCAGTCCCTCTCGTCCCTGGGCTGCCCGTCTCAGGGCCGCTTGCCCCTTACGCTTGCCGGCAGGCTTAGCGGAGCCCTGAGCGGGTTGGGCGCCCCCTTTCGTCCGGCGCCCTGCTGCCCGGTGGAGGCTGCTGCTTGGGCTTAGCAGGGGCGGAGGCGGACGCAGGGGGACGCCCTCGGCGACGAGCAGGCGGAGGCGCTGCAGCCGACGACTGGGTGGAGGCAGCAGCAGGTCGTCGGGGCAGGATATTTTTGATCGTTCAAAAATGATAGTTCCTGCATAACGCCTGGGTCAGAACTACCCTCGTGCAGTTCGTTGAGCGCTTTGGCTTGGTAAACCTGCAGGAGCGCCATGGCATGCAAAGCCGACGCGGCCTCTCCGCAGGCTGTGTAAGCCTTGCCCGTCAGCGCGGACGAGAACTTACACGCCCGGGAGGGGAGACGTGGGTTACTCCGCCAGTCGGTGACGGTCTTGGGACCGTTCGACTGGGGGGATCCCCACGTAGCCCTTAGCCGCGCCGCCGAAGGGCGCCAGCCACGACCTCGTGAGTTCCTGATGCACCTCCGGGAAGAATGGAACCGGGCCGGGGCACTGAGAACCAGCACGGGCCGCTCCGAGAAACCAATCATCCAGCCGCGAGGGAGGGTTCCACTCGAGCCCGACCCTCGCGGCGGCCCGGGAAAGCATAGCCGTGAGCTCTGGATCAGGCTCGGGCAATGCTACCACACCCGAAGGGGGCAACGCAGCCGAGTCTTCATCTCCAGAGTCCATTAGCTCGTCCCCCGATGCAGCAATCGACATCATGTCCTCAGCCGGAGCTCCAAAGGTAACGGCTTGTCCCCCATGGGAGGGACCAGGACGCTCCTTTGGAAGCTCCACCGGCGCAGCGGAGGGGGGAGGGTCCCGAGGGGCTTGGTGTCCCGTCGGGGGTAGATTCAAGATTCAAGATTCAAGAGTTTTATTTGTCACATACACAGTTATATACAGAATATACAACCGGCAGTGAAATGTAAACAGGTCCGCTCCATGGACAGTGCAAATTCACAGTTAAAAACACAAGGAAGAAATTATAATAGAAATAGGATATAAAAAAAGTACTCTCTCTATATATATATATATATATGTCTATATCTGTAGAATTATAAATAATCAAGTCAAGAGAAAAAAAAGGTAACAAATAAGGATAAAGTGGAATAAAATAATTGAAGTAGACTTTGCAGTGAGTAAACTGTAGACTTATAAATATGTGGTTAACAAATGTATAAAGAGTATAATGTGCAAACAGGTTTATGACAGGTTGTTACACAGTAACAACGAGAACAGAAAGTGCAGTGCAATGTCAGTGTATCGATGTTTATCCTGACGTGAAGTCACGTGATGTTAAGTGCCTGAGTTCAGGAGTCTGATGGCCTGGGGAAGAAGCTCCTCCTGAGTCTCTCAGTTTTGGCCATCAGGCTTGGAAGCGCTTACCAGATGGTAGCAGCGTGAAATGAGGGTTTGCAGGGTGATTAGAGTCCTTGATGATCTTGGTAGCTCTACCTTTGCAGCGTTTGGTGTAGACGTCCTGCAGAGACGGGAGAGCTGACCCTGAGATACGCCGGATAAGCGCACTACTCTTTGCAGGGCTTTGCGGTCATGACTGGTGCTGTTCCCATACCACGCTGTGATGCACTGAGTTAAAACACTTTCTATCGCCCCTAAATAGAAAGTTTTCAGGATAGCTGGTGAAACCCTGAATTTCCTCAGCTGGCGCAGGTGGTACAGTCTTTGCCTGGCTTTTTCACCTGTGTCTGAATGTGAGCAGTCCAGGTCAGGTCCTCGGAGATGTTTACTCCCAGGTACTTGAAGCTGCTCACTCTCTCTACTGGTGACCCGCTGATCATGAGGGGGAGTATGTCCGTTGCTGTCTCTTCCTGAAGTCCACAATCATTTCTTTGGTCTTGCCAACATTCAGAGAGAGACAGTTGTCCTGGCACCATGATGTTAGATGCTCCACCTCGTCCAAGTATGCCGTCTCATTGTTGTTGGAAATGAGGCCCAGGACAACAGTATCATCAGCAAATTTGATGATAGAGGTGGAGCTGTGTGTGGACAAACAGTCATGCGTGTAGAGAGAGAGTAGAGCAGGGGCTCAGGACACAGCCCTGTGGAGCTCCCACACTCAGGGTGATGGAGGTGGAGGTGGACTGGCCTATTCTCACCACCTGAGGCCTACCAGTGAGGAAGTCCTCAATCCAGTGGCAGAGAGAAGGATTCAGGCCGAGATCCAGGAGTTTGGAGGTTAGCTTGGTGGGAACTATGGTGTTAAAGGCTGAGCTATAGTCAATAAATAGCAGTCTTACGTAGTTCCCACTTTTGCTGTCGATGTGAGTGAGGGAGGAGTGGAGGACATGAGAGATGGCATCTTCAGTCGATCTATTGGGACGATAGGCAAACTGAAGAGGGTCCAAAGTGTCAGGAATGAAGGCGCAAATGGTGTTTTTAATGAGTCTCTCAAAGACCTTCATGACTATAGACGTGAGAGCCACTGGACGATAGTCATTTAGGCAAGAGGGTTTACTGTTCTTAGGGACAGGGATGATGGTGGATTTTTGAAGGAGGTGGGGACCACAGATGTAGCGAGGACTCATTAAAGATAGATGTAAACAACCCGGCGAGCTGATCAGCACAGGACCGCAGAACACGACCTGAAATACCATCCGGCCGGCAGCTTTCTGACGCCCACACGCTTGAGTGCTCTCCGAACTTCATCCTCCGAGACAGAGATCACGTGATTGTTGCTGCTCTGAGTAATTTCCTCTAACGCGCCACTTGGCGGAGTCGCGTTACGCGGTTACAGTCAAAGCGAGCATAGAAAGAGTTTAACTCGTTCACGAGCAACGGATCAGCGTTCACCTCTGCAGAGGATTTAGATCCAAAGGAGCAGATGGACCTCAGACCTTGCCACATGCGCCCGCGAGTCGTTGAGTTGGAAATGAGACTCCACTCGGTCTTTATAACGGAGTTTTGCGGCTTTAACTGCTCGTCTGAGAGCATAGCAGGACGATCTGTATTCATTCATATTCCCTGAATGGAGACCGGCGTTGTAAGCAGCAGTGCGTATGCTCACTGCCGCGCGGATTGAATTGTCCACCCACGGTTTCTGATTTGAGAAGGACGTTATTGTTATTGTTTGCGTGGCTTGCTCTGTAAGCGTGTTGATGAAGCAAAGCGCCACGTCTGTGAACTCGCTTACGTCCAGCTGAACTCGCTCGAACATGTCCCAATCCACATCGCCCAGAGCTGCCTGTAGCGCGGTCTCTGAGTGGGGTGACCAACGCTTAACTTCCCGCCTCACCGGGGTTCCTGGAGGAGCTTTTGTTTGTATTCGGGAGTGAGGAAAATGGCGGCATGATCCGATTTGCCAAGCGCTGGAAGTGACCGCGCTTTATAGGCGTTCTTAAACGGAGAGTAGCAGTGATCCAGTGTGTTTGCTCCTCGTGTGGGACAGGAGACGTGCTGGTGAAAGTTTGGCAGGACTTTCTTTAGGTTTGCTTTGTTAAAATCGCCACGACAATGAATGCCGCGTCGGGATGTTGGTTTATGACGCCGCTGGCAACATCATGAAGGCCAGATAAAGCCAGCGCTGTGTCTGCCTGCGGTGGGATGTAAACGGCGGTCGCGACAACCGCAGAAAACTCCTAGGCAGATAGAATGGGCGGCAGATGATTGTTAAATGTTCCAGATGAGGTGAGCAGGACCGCGAGAGAATGGTGATGTTCCTGGGATCGCACCATTTCTTGTTGATCATGAAACACACTCCACCGCCTTTGGATTTACCGGCCTCGGCTGTTCTGTCCATCCGAAAAACAGAGAAGTTCTCCGACGGCGTCCACAGCTGTGTCCGGGACCGCGGGCGTGAGCCATGTTTCAGACAAACAATAGATATTACAGTCTCTCATGTCCCGTTGAAAACTTATCCTGGCTCTAAGATCGTCCATCTTATTATCCAAGGATTGAACATTTGCTAGAAGAATGCTCGGGAGAGGAGGTCTGAATGCCCTTTTCCTCAGTCTGTTACGGATACCAGCGCGTTTCCCACGGTGTTTCTTTGTTTCTACGCCGCTGGCTCTGTCCATTGTTCAACTCGGCGTTCGAAGAATCTCAGATGGCCACAGAGGATCGGCGAAAGTGTCCTGAAACAGTCCAGTGTAGAGGTAACCAATGTCCAAAAGAGTTTTGCTGTCGTAGTAGATCAATGCAGATGATAAGTTTGTAAAAACTGAGAGTAAAAGAAAGTAAAATAGTAAATAAAAGCACAGTCTTCGCGGAGCGACCTGAACGGCGACCAAACACAGCGGCGCCATTTTGTATCCAGTGCCCTCACAGTTACCCTCAGGTCTCCACCAAAGGCATCAGCCAAAGTAGCAGCCCTCTGCTTTGCAGCGGGAGGACCACTAGATCGGGGGATGCGCAATGGGACTCCACCCCTTTTGAGGTAATCGAGCCTAGACCGTAGGACTGCAATGGTCATGTTCCCGCAGTGGGAACATGAGTCGTTCACAAAAGCTCCCTCAGCGTGCTGAACACCCAAACACGTGAGGCAACGATCGTGACCATCAACTGGGGACAGGAAGCGACTGCATCCAGAAACACACGGTTTGAATGACATCTTGGAGATGCAGGGTCAAACCGTGTTTTGCTCTTTTAGAGGGGAAAGAAAGCTCTAATAGTGCTGAAGCACACAGGGGAGATGGCCGCGGCTCACAGCAGTTCAAAGGTGCAAGCCTGCTGTGAGCACTCAGAGGACGCCCAGGCAGGCTGAGAACAGCTGATCCTCGAGAAGCGACCACCCGCTGAATCGCGCCCGTCACACCCGCACCCGGAAGTCGAGCGATCCTTCCCGACTCGTCTTTTTGAAAGAACACTCTTCGCAAGATACCCAGCGTTAGACTAACAACAGGGTTCGGCTCCGAAGTAGAAAGCGAGGATGCGGTATTCCACTTCCGTATTTATACCCGCACAGCGGCGGAGCGTGGACCGCATGCCAATCGATATTGGCTCGTTTAGAAACACTCGAAGCAGATTGGTCTCTGAAAACAGATCCAATTAAGTCGGTCAGTTCCGACGTACGTCGAACGTGACCGACTGAAAGGGAACAGAAAAATACTGTATAAATAATAGTAATTTTTCTGTATAAAAATTAGAATTACTGTAATTTGTCATTAATGATATAATCCTTAAAATAACAGTCAAGTTGTTTATTTACAGATATTGTTTGTAATTTTACATAGATTTAAACATAAATTAAAATTACAAGAAAATACTGTAACATTTTTTGTTATTTACCGTAAAATTTGGATTATTATAATTTTTTTACAATCAAACCAAAATGTATTCAGACACATCCACATTCATATATATATATATATATATATATATATATATGAATCAATATATGAATATATTGGTTCATGGCTAATAATGCTTTAATGAAGACTACCTAAAAAACTGAATGGAAAAATTTGTTACGGAACCATCACCACTGAAAATGTGGGCAGGCACTGGTGCACTCTAGAAGTACCCTATAAGTGATATTTTCATGATAATTGTATGTTCCTATACTGGATGCCATTCAGTAAGCACCATTACGCTACTGAAACCCTCCCTGACAACAAAGCAACATCCAAACTAAGCCGGGGTGGTCGGAACTCCGGAGAAATGGTATTCTCCCATTCTTAGAATGTTTCTCCAGCACAAAACTCCTGACCTCCCAGTGGGAGCTCCCGCTTTAATTCTCTCACTGATGTTGGGATCCAAAAAAGCTTTAGTGAATAAATAAGATTAGGCTCATGGACATGCCACTAAATCTTATCGTTTTGGAGCAGAGAGTGTGAGAATGACAGAGCTAGGCTAGAGAAGAAATGGTCAGTGTGGGCCGAACCACCAGCCACTGACTCCTTCATCTGAAACAATTCTGTTACCCTCCCCAACTGGAAATAATACAACAAAAAAAAAAAATCATCTCCGTCTGTCCTCCCTCTTGCCGTTCTTTCTCTCGCCCATTCTTTCTTCCGCGCTGGGGAGATAGCGGAGACAGCTTGTCCTCCTCGCCACCCAGTGAGACTGAGGGATAAGCACTTCTTGGAGCTTGGCAACAAAATCGTCAACTTTGCTGTTTTAAATATGCTTGTCCTCAGAGTGAAGAAGATTTCGAGGGCTGAGGAAGAAGAGGGTGGGCTCTTTTTGTCTGCAGTGTGGGGTAGTGTGGCACACTACACTGGGATACTGAGCTATAATGGGTATATACTGCAGGGCAGATGATTATGGCGCATTACAATATATCATGGAAAAGCAATGACACTTCGCTGGCCAGACTCTGACAGTTTATATCAGGTGACGCTGTTTAGCAAGTGAGAGCGCAAAAATTACGTTAGCCGTCTAGCTAAATAAGATTTGGAAGAGATGAATAAGCCAGTGAGGCAGAAGAATCACCAAAGGTTATTAACTGTGCATATTGCTAGCATTTCATGTTGGGGAATCATTGACAGAGTAGCAGTTACTACAGTTGAGGACAGTAAAATTGTTCGGTTAGAAAGTACTTTTAAAGCACGTCACTCGGCAATCATCTTGAAAACGCTCTTGTGAAGCTATGTAGGGAATAGACATGCAAAGTGCAACTGCTGTCTACTTAACTGGGGGGATTGTTTCAACAACATTTCAGGTCAGACGGTAAAATCTGACAATGGGATTGTAAATTTTGCTCCTTCAGCCAAAATCATGTTACAACACATTTTTTTCTCAGGCTCGTCTAGCTAATGTTGATGTGCATTCTTATGGCACAGATGCTAACTGAATCACAATCTTCAGTAGCAAGACAGCAGTCCAGCGTTTTTAAGAATAGTAGAATAGCTTTTACATTAACAAGTTACTTTTTTTTGCCATATTCTCTAATATGCATCACCAATGTTAGAGAAGCTGAAATAACTTTAGTGTAGTGGTTTGTTGGAACCGTTCATGTAAATGAACTGGTTCAAATGAACAAATCGTTGATTGATTTGTCTTTTTTTTTACCAAAATAATTAGTTAAATGCAGCTATTATCACCACATTTAAACTTCTTTCTAGTCTTATTCACTGTAATATGTTTAAATTCATCAGTGTAATTTAATTGTCACTATAATTGAGATCTTCATTTTGGCAGATAAATCCTGCTCATTTTGCATATTTAAAAATAAGTATTTAAATAAAACATCTAACTGGAATTTTATCTGATCTGCAATTTAATGTTGCTCAAAAGTAATTAGCTCTAATATTTCCAACATTAACTCTCAAGATCAAGATTCAAGATTCAAGAGTTTTATTTGTCACATACACACTTATATACAGAATATACAACCGGCAGTGAAATGTAAACAGGTCCGCTCCATGGACAGTGCAAATTCACAGTTAAAAACACAAGGAGGAAATTATAATAGAAATAGAATAAAAAAGTACTATATATATCTGTAGAATTATAAATAAATCAAGTAGAAATTAAAAAAATAAAAAAATAAATAAAGAAGTGGAACAAACTGTGCAGTGAGTAAACTGTAGACTTATAAAAATAAATAGTTTTCTCAAATAGTTTTAGCATGTTAATGGAAATAGCAATGTTAATGTATTTGGTCTTAGTGGACTCGATTGGCTCTGCTCTGGTACTGCTGTTGATTATTGATGCTGCTTCTGCTGCAGAGCAAGTGGACTTGCTAATGCTAATAGACACACAGACATGTTGCTGTGAGCATGTAAGATATGATGTTTCTGCGTGAATAGACACATAAATCCCGTAGCAGATCTATGCAGGTGGAGCTGGGGAAGGGGGAGGGTTTCAGAGGAACTGCAGGACCAGCCCACAGAAAACTCTGAACCAGACTATTTAAATAGTCATTTCCTGTAGCTCAAACAATAAGAGCGTGGTACTAGCAACGCCAAGTTCATGGGTTCGATTCCTAGGGAAAGCAAGAACTCACAAAATGTAAAAATGTGTACCTTGAATGCAATGTAAACGTCTGCCAAATGCATAAATGTAAAATGTAAATGTAAATGTTGACAACGCAATCTCATTGGCTGCAGGATCAGCAGAGGCCAATCAGCTTGTGCCATGTGGTAATGATGTGATTGCTGGCCGATTGCATGTAAAGGACGTATATCAGCCTGCCCCCTAGAGTTTCATGCCTGAATTAGATATATAATACAATTAAAGCTGTCCGAATTAGCACATTAATGCATGTGATAACACCTTAAAAATATGTGTCGCACTTACCACAGCACCCGTTTTTTTCATCCGTTGGCTGCACTACAGTATATGATCAGGCTATCATTCAAGCGCGATACAACGCAAAAATAAGAACTGCGCGTCTGTGAATCTCCTCCCTGTGTGACACAAACAGGACTCATATGAGGTCGCATTGACTTCTCTTTCGCGCTTGAATGGACAAAAACACACAAAAGCATCCTCGTAAGCACAGTCTTAAATCAGTTAACTAAAGTCTTAAATGCCCATAAAGAACTGTGAGGACATCGGATGCACGTCAGATCCGCGTCATGTGCGGCAGATCTTAAAGTGACAGCAGCCTAATAAACCAGTTGCTGTGATGTCTGTCATTAATGTTAATCAAAGAACAAAAAGACGAAGAGAAAATCACTTTTGCAGCTTTAATGAGGATTAATCGATATTTAATTTATAATTTATGCAGTGAAGACTGAAGTGTTTGATAATTTATTCAATTTCTGTAGGCCTATATTTCCTACCTGTTTTTTCTTTATGTTATTTCTACATTCATTTGGGGATTGAGTGTGAAATTATTACAATATAAACATATATTAAATACATTCAAATATCATTCTAATATAATATAATAAAAATAATATATAATATAACACTTAATAGACATTAATAAGCAGTTAAATGCTTTATTCTTGATTTATAAGCATATCTATAATGTGTTTAATAATTGTATTATATACTTTATTAATGATCAGTTCATCATTTCTAAATGCATTATTTGCAAACCAGTTATTTAGCTGTCAGTGACTCATAAGATCATTTAGAAAGTGTAAGTACATAATTACATGAAACTTACGTACATTTTATGAATGATTATTAACATACATTTACACATCTTATTATTTAGAAATATAGTAATAGTTAGTGTGTTAATAAATGCTTTATTAACATGTATTCCTACTGTAATTCATGATTAATTCAGGTACTTATGAAACATTTAGTAGTTGTCAGTGAGCTGTTTCTAAAGTGAGGACTATTTATGCCTCGTAAAGCTTTTACAAAGGAGATTATGTCTTTTAATGCTTTATAACGATGAATTAATGATTTAATCATGCTTAACTAATGATTATAATATAATATAAACAATTGCAGCTTGTAGTGCAGCTAACTATTATAAAGTGGAGTAGCTTGGGAAGTTACCATTTCAAAGCAGCATTCCTAACACTGGGCCAGTAACACTCTAACCAGGTTTTAAAAAATGTTGCTATTATTCAACTTTCTAAGACAACGACACAGCTTCCACAGTGCGTTACAAGCTGGGGGCTTCAGGGCGACAATTATACTACATTTGTCATTGTAAATATGCGTTTAATGAGCAAAGCTTGGTGAAAACGTAGCCGGGGATTGTGCTTAAGAGCGAATTCCACACTAATTGCACTTTGGAGTGTAAAAAGATATGTGCGCTTGTGTGTGTGTGTGTGTGCGTGTGTGTGCGCGTGTTGAAAGCCAATAACCAGAATTTAGGGTTCACATATGGCATGGATATGATGCTGACGGGTGGGGAAGTTACCTAGTATTAGGAACAGACTTGAGACCGGCGGGTTTAATGCAACCGAATACAGTAAGAGCAGGGAGAAACGAGCAATCAGGCTTATGTTTGAGGGGGAAAAGATCTAAACAAAATAAACAAAACATTTGTTAAATTAGGCAAGGAAAAAGGAAGTGCAATTACTTCAAAGGAATTTGTGACGAATTCCAGACAAACACAGGAATAGGTTAAAGCTTATAACAACCAGCAGTTATTAGGTCAATCCCTGGTTGTGAGACCAAGTGATTAAGGATTGCCAATTTAGAGGTTTGAGATGTATTATTATATTATCAGATACTATTATATAAACCATTATCAAATAGGGGAGAAATGGATCCAAATGCTTTTTCTATCCAACAATATGATGGACATCATTATTGTAAGGCTAAAAAATGTAAAACATTGCACAATCTATATGGAGAATCTAGCCAAGTGACATGAAAACATGCTGCATTATGTAAAGATGACAGCAAAACAAAGATAGACGGATGATAAAAAGAACACAAATAACAATTGGGATCTCTCCTACGACATAAACAGCCCAAACAAAAAAAGGAAAGAAATGCTAAGCTATTTTTTTTCCGGTTTCTCTGTGTGTGACAGACGCTGATCTTCACAAATCCCAGCGTATCTCACGATAAATCTGCATAATGTGGATTAAAAGCTGTTGAGATATATATATAGTTATATCAGAGGAACAGATTGGACCAGACCTTGCCACCAAACAAATCCTTTGCACCATGCCCAGAAAGACAGGGAAATTACTCCAAATTAAGGTCGAGACTAACTGCCACCCACCTACCATCCATACTCACCCTTTCTGTCTGTTTTTCTATCTGTTTAACTCGCACACACATACACACAAACATACTCTAGCTTGTAATCCAGGCTTGCTCTGGCCTCCATCAGCTCCTGTCCATTAGGATGTTTTTCTTTTTTTTCCCAGCATGCCCCCAAATCCCCTCCACTTTGCCTTCATCAGCACATAAAGAGCCACAGCTGCTTGTCTCTGTACAACATTAACACACATTCAGACTCACAGCAAAAAGCAGTTACAAGTTTGATGGGTGAGGCACCTTCAGTGCAAAACATCAAATTGTGAAGTGTCTCTGCAACTGCAAAAGTGGTGCAACAAAGAGTAAAGTTATTAATCTTACTACATTCTGTAGCTCATACAGTGCTGCTTGAACATTTGTGATAAATACATTTTAACAAAATAAGAGATGCATGTTATTTGTTTGTTTTTTTTTATTTAGCACTGTCCTGAATAAGATATTTTACATACAAGATGTTTACTGGCCAATGTTCTTCAGAAAAAAAAACCTGCAAATTCTTCAGTTTTCCAGCATCTTTTGCATATTTGAACCCTTTTCAACAATGACTATGATTTTCAGATCCATCTTTTCACACCGAGGACAATTGAAGGGCTCAAACACAACTATTCAAAAAGGTTTAAACATTCACTGATGCTCCAGAAGGGGGTGAAAACTTTTGAACAGGATGAAGAGTTCCAATTTCTTATATATATATACGGAAGATACTTGTTTTACAGAAGATTAAGTACAATTTACCTTGATCTTCAAATTCTAAAATTCTTAATGCATTGTGTTTCCTCCTAAATAGTTCCTCCAAATGTCCTCAGTGTGAAAAGATGGATCTCAAAATCAACCATGTCCTTGACTCGACACACAATATTAAGAATCAAGGATACATACATTTTTGAAAGGGGTAGTTTTCATAAATTCAGCTATTTTTTTGTTCTTTCCTTTGGACTACAAGTAAACACCTTTTATGTAAAATATCTCATTCAGGACAGCACTAAATAAAAAAATAACAGTTTTCAATTTGTATGATCTCATATTTTAATAAAATGATTCACATTTTCACAGATTCTACAAGGGGTTCACAAACTTTCAAGCAGCACTGTATAATAACTGATCATGTTGAAGTCGCCTGTACAGTAGCTGTAGTTTGCCTTTTTACCAACATACTTTGTCAGATAATATCCAAGTTTAGTGTTTTTTTTGTTTTTTTTTCTTTAAAATGAATTTCTTTGTTATTGTGAAATTTACTAGCAATTTGTGAATGAAATTTGCTTCTACAACAATTTTTGTTGAGTGTAGCTTAGCTCACATTTTCTGAGTATCTTGTCCAACACCACGTTATAGAAATGTAAAAAGAAGTAGACAGTAAATAGAGAGAACCTCAGCAGTCTTGGTTGAACTAGACACCATAGGCAAACAACATAAAACAACAGCAATGAGAAGATATGTCGCATTATACCACATGATATGTACGATTTGTAACGTTATACCACATAATCAATGTCAATGAGTGAACAGTTAGTGATATATAGTCATGCTGTAACCCCCAGCATCTACTTTCACAGGGGCAGGTGAAATGACAGCACATCAGCTCATTCAGAGAGATGGATGGCTGCGGATCAGCCCAGCGACTGACATTTATCTCAGACTGAATGTGAAACTTATATATTAGAAAACTACTTCACTGATTTATGTTACACTTATTGACGGGACAGGCCCCCGAAGCACAAGTTATTAAATGCTGCTATCAAAGACAATTACAGCTGAGCAAACTATCTAGGTTGCTCAACCTTCAACCTTGGAACTTCCAGCCCAAATCCCACTTTGTCAATACACTAAATGTCAATCATTTAATCCTTGGTTTCTCCAAAGCACTGAGTGAGTCTCAGTCGGCTACTTAGTTCAATGGTTGGTGCACTGGCCATTTCTACAACGTTCTCATTGGGCCCTATCATACACCTGGCACCAGGGGCATCAGACAGGGGGTAATAGAGGAACTGAGTAGGCCCCTCGGTCCCTGTTATTAAAATATAATATTAAAATATTCATTTTAATATTAAAATGACAAAATTACATAGTTGTTAGGAGCCCACCCCTTGGTTCTGTGACCGGGGCCCAACATTTGGTGCTACACCTGTGCCTGGCATAATCATAGACTGTAAAAAAATATTGACGTAGTGTCCATGATGTCACCTGTAGGTTTCTGAAGAGCAGTTTTAAAACCTCAAAGTCGGCCGTTGCCATCTTGACAGTGCATTAATGCGCGTCACTCCCGGATGACAGAAAATGGGAAAAGAGGCGGGACGTGGGCGGAGCTGAGGTGACGTGATGGCTACCAGACAACAGACAAACGACAATCTACCGGTCACTCAAAGTGGCCATGCACTTAATTATGCAGAAGTTTAAGGCTTTATATAATGTAAACAAATGAGTTATAAAAAAATTCACCCCCATCACAGTTGGCATGAAGGGCAAAATTAGCTGTATAGACCAAAACCACAATTTGTACCAGGCGGTAAACATGTTTTTTTTGGGGGGGTTTTCTGCTGTAAAGTTGGGCATTTTAACATGGGGTTCAATGAGATTCTGCTCCCTTCTGGAGCCTGTCCCTAGCGGCCAGTCGATGAATTGCAGTTTAAGTCACTTCCGTATTGACTTAAAGAGAAACTGGGGGAGGTTGCCGCTTGGGCGCAATGCGACGGCAGACGTGACGCAAGTGTTCTTTGCTAATTTCAGCCCAACGCAGTTATCATTTCCATGTCCAGTGCCACAATGTTTAAATAGCAAATGCACTCGTGCCCTGCATCTGTTCGCCCATGGGCGTGCTAGTCTGAAAACGAGGTGTGTTCAGGCGCATTGTTGGCACATTGCTATTTTTAGGGAACTGAAAACAACTGTGCCATTGACCAACAAAAACCTGGTCAATAGCGCAGTATTTTTTGTGTTATTTAAAGGGTGCGTTAGTAATGTGCGCCTATAGGCAGGTGCACAACGCACATACATTCTGTATTTTTATGCACAGCAGCATACAAACATTTTTAAATATTAAAAATAAAAGGATTCCTCTCTGTAGAAGCATTCAGTCTTTCCACTTGCAGATTCTACCATGTAAATAGCAATCCGCCAGATGCAAGCACAACTGGCTTTTAAAGGAAATGGGAGATGAGACATTGACTGATTTATTGCACGTTATGCCCAAAACACACCCATGACTCATTAAGAGACTAGGTACAACCCTTTTAAAACATGCGCCTGTCGCACCAACCGTTTTTTTGTTTTTTTTCGGTGTTAAACTAAACCTGCACCATGCGCTCAGAACGTTAAAATGGGGCTCATTGTCATTCAGTGCATTGAAACATTCAACATTCATTGAGGTGCAACCAGGTAATTGTGGAGCAGGACGATGTCTGGTGGATCAAGACTCTTGCCAGCGCCTGAAACCATTGTTTATAGATCTAGGGAGCAGAATGAAATGGCCATCATCTACAAAACACAATCAATATAAAGCATGATCTCTATAAAGTGGCCTCAAAATGTTTTCGGACATTAGGGTACTTTCACACAACCAGAGTTCGATTGCTCCCCCTTCCCCCTGCTCCCACTGGATTGTGTTCACATTACATTATTTGGGTCTGAACTGTGGTGCGTTTACATCATCAAAGCAGCAGCTGTTTACCCCTTGTTGCTTGATAACGGTGATGCAGGTGAAGGCTTCAAAATGCATAGCATTCCTCACCTTACTTTTATGTCTTGCTTTTTGAACATTTGGTTTTGTTTTCAAAGTGTCAGCACATAACAGCATTTGTATCTATCTGCCGCAAATGTACTGTGTTCTGCAAAAAAAAAAAAAAAAAAAAAGCAGAATCTAATTCCATCAGAAATTAGATATACAATCCCTCTGCTTGTTGTGTGTCAGTCACGATTGTCAGGAAAGTGAGTGAGAACACACACAAACACATATGCTGTGTCTGACATCACATACTACTGAATAAGGGTCTTTCAGTGTTTTAAAAGAACCATGTTTTCCTTACTGGGAAGAACATTCTAATCATCTAAAAAATAAAATAAAATAAAAACATGTTCACCTATAAAGACTTTTGCACAATGGAAAGGTTCCATTGATGTTAACGGTCCTTAATGGAACCCTCAATGGTAATAAATAACCTTTATTTTTAAGAGTGTGAATGTGGGTAGTCTGAATGAAATTCAGACATACTATATCCGCCATGTTGTTACTGTCACATGACCTACCAGCGTCAGTTGCGCCGCTTCACTTCCATTCATAAATCCTCTCCCGTGGCCTCAAGGGATAGTAAAGTTCCAAACGTATCCACACTTCAGAATGCATTCATATCAGCATCAAACTGTACCAGAGTTCACATGAACCGTACTCCAGACCAGTGTTGGGGGTAACACATTACAAGTAAAGTTATGTAATCAGATTACTTTTCCAAGTAACTAGTAAAGTAACACATTACTATTAAATGTACAACAAAATATCTGAGTTACTTTTTCAAATAAGGAACACAAGTCAATTTGTTTTTTCATTTATTGACTGACAGCTCTCCTGTCCCCATGTTGAGAGAAATCGGGAGTAAGTGCAGAGGCGTTGTGTGCGCATGATGGTTATTGTAGTTCTAGACTAAATGTGAACATGCATTTACTAATCTCACTTTCATAAAAACATATTCAGTATTACTAATTGCATAATAAGTAATATTAGTATTATTACATAATTACATAATACACAAATATACTTTAATCTCGCTTTATTAACCAATGTCTTTTCTGCTGACTTTTGATGATCCTGTCACGGTTTTGGGTTTTGTTTGTGTGCATGTCTTTGTATTTATGCGCATTGTCCTTCAACTTCATGCAGCGATGCGCAGAGCGGCGGGTGACTTGAAGCAGTGCATGCCAATTAATAATAATAATAATAATTATTATTATTATTATTGTTATTATTGACATCAGAGAACCGCAAACAAGCAAATGTACTGTTAAATTACTGAAATATTACCTTAAAATCTCTAGTACTTCAAGTAAATGTTTTACAACTAAGGAGTTTGGCTGACAAAATTTGGGAACACCTGGCAAAACTAATAAAATATCAAGTGGAATCTGCAAACAATGTTAAAACGTTTCTCATAAGTTATAACTACTTTCCACTACTGTCTGCCAAGCAAAAATTGTCCGAATGCATTTTAATTTGAAAATACCTATTTGAATATTCAGATATTTGAATATATATTATTTGCCATAAATAATAATTTTGTGGGTCACTGTAGTTTGGATAAGTCTGCAATCTCGTTATAAGCAAACCAGGTTTTTGACCATAAGGCCATTCCATTATACCATTATAACATGTATACCATTATACCACATGAAGCCGTTTTCTATCTTATTGCAGGAGTGGTGCCTTGAAGCAACCAACGGTTTAATGACACTCTCACAGACAAGTGACTGTTGAATTAACAGATTCTGTAAAGCTCAGATGACATGTCTTGTAACGCATATCTCTGTCAACACAAAGCCTGTAAAACACGATGGTCTTGATTAAAAACGCTGCTTCTACTGTTACTGTCTTGTTGCCAGTAAATAGCCTGTCATATAGGATACAGGTCTGTTTTACTCAAAAATTCATGAATAGATAAACAAAAGCATCCTACAAACATCCTGAATAAAATTTCTCAAACCAAAGATTTTTCTTTTTCTTTCCCAGAGAGCCCATATGTTCATCTACCACCCAAAACAGGTGTAGCAAAATAACAGATTAACACTCATTCCCAAGAGCCGTGGGCCGCTTGTTTTCACTTTACTTAAACGCCATAGCAGCTGTGAAAAAGAGACCATCAGTGGCGTTTGAAAAATCCCAGCTAACACCAAATGCACAGGATCAAGAGACCAAACCACACCTGGGGATACAGGCCTACTTGTCTATTCTATTTTATTTATTTATTTTAAGCACAAGGCCTACATTAAGTTTTTTGAGCACACTCGCATGGTCTCGGGGGTCTTAATTGGAGGTGGCCAAAACCAGTGAAATCTAGTTCGGTCCCAAGGTTGGAACCATCTGCATGCAAACTCACCTCTGCAAAGTAGAAATGCATATTAAAAACTCAGAAGCCACGTGTGATGAACACCTGCTCAGTCTGGGGAATATCTGTGTATCATTCTGCGGTGATTTCTATCTCCATCTAAATAAACAGTAGGTTGGAAGGGGTGAGTTTTTCCTTTTTTTCCCTTCCGTCTGTCTGAACATCAGCCCAGCGCCGTCAAGGCCCGGCAGCTGGTGGGAGTCTGGTAACATAAGGGCCGGGCACTAGAAGAATAATGAATGTAACAGATTTGTGAGCTCCAAAAACCCATTAGGATAACGCTATTAACGATACTGAGGAGGGGGTCTGTGACGCTCACGCCACGTTTCCCTCTGGAAAGCTATTTTTTGCTACCTTTTTAGCCTTAAATGATGATTGAGAGATTCACATCTTGGAGAACACTTGCAATGCTACCTTTCCAGCTTATATTTTATGAATGAAATGGTGAGATGCACATGCTAATGCTTGTGGCTTGCGGTCGGAATAAAGAACGACTGGCTTTCGGATTCCGGGCGTGACGCACACAAGGCTGTGTGAGACTAAAATAAACATGAGACCCGCTAAACTCAACACCTCAGAGCGTCCACTAAAACCTCCACTCACCTTCACCTCGTACTCATAAATACATCCTCCTCCATCCTTCTGCATTCAGAATCCTAACGGTGCAGAAGAGCAGAAAATTATGTTCTTGGAATTCGTTTTAGAGCAACGGTTTCTTGTTATTTAAATTCCTTGGACTAATTTAATTCAGCACGCTCAAGCATTCGCACGGATGTAAATTACAGCAAGACTATAATGGACTCGTTATCAGGGTGGGAAGCTCAATATCGTGGTTTACGTTTGGAAAACTCTCAAGACCACAGAAATGTCTTGTTGATGGAGTTTTGGCCTGCGTGGCCCCAGGCTGGTCGGAGCGCTGGCGTATATCCTTAGCGAAAATCCCTGTAGTGGAAAAACACAGCATTTTCAGTTAGGGGCATTGAAATTTTACAGCATTGCACATTAGAGCTGTAAAACTAGACCTTTTATGAATTAGTTCTACTATTAGTTTCCTATTTAACTCAGTGATGCCTTCAAAATGAGTTAATCTAGCAGCGCTGCAGCATATTATAAAAGACAACACTGACCCAGAGCAAAACTGTAGATAAGCATAATTCATAAGACTTGAGGGGTCGGGTCAGAACCTGGACCTAGACAACATCGGTTAGAGACTTGATAACAAGTTCAGCGAGAAACCACAAAATACTGAACCTAATATAATGCACTTTTGCACCATATCTAACCTTTCTGCCAAGAGTGGGTTGCGAGTAAGCATAATAAGCTGGATGTAGTGGTCAGATTGAATAAGGCTCTTTGTCTGCACTTGAGAGGGCTGTGTTTATAAAAGCATCTTCTCAACGCTGAGATGCATAGATGAAATATGAGGACTCTTATTGAGTAGATGGCTAAAGACTCTGAGGTAATATAGCAGCACTAGACTGATGAAAAATTCATGCTGATAAGTTGGGCAGGTGAAAGCGTCGCTCTTCAGGTTTTCATTTTCTCTGTTTGATTTCCTTATTGGCTGCTTGACTTCTCACTGCATCTTATTCCGCTCCTGAAAGTAAAGGGCTCTTATTTGTCCATATACCCATAAGGAATGTTTGCACGATTGGGTGTGTGCGTGACCTGCCACGTATATGGTATACTTTGATGTTCCATGACTTCTAAAAACACAAATCCCACGTTGTTGTGAGACCTAATAGTTCGTCAAACGTATCTAACATTAAATGAATCTAGCATGAAACGAAGCTTGAAAATACACCAAAAACTTGCATCCACCTGATCAAATAAAATAAAATAAAATTACGGTGTGGTTGTCTTAGTGAACAAAATGAAGAATCAGAAGATCAAATCAAATCCAAACAAAACATTTATTTAATTCTGATACTCAGGAACAGGCAGACAGGCAAAGAAACACACACTAACACAACAGTGACTGGACAAAGACTGAAGGTAAGGGTGTAACTAATGCCGACTGGTCGGATCACTGCTTTTTTCAAACTGCATGACTATTTGGGATAGTATTCAGTCGCTGCTGTGTTCACACTGCATGATGGATCGGCGACAGGAGGTTTCACACTGCATGACAATAGGAAGAATCACTGACAACTGTCTCCGGTGCGCAAACTACATTTATAAAAGATTATGGCAGAGGAAATGATTGGGGCGACGTGGGGGAGCAAGGATTGTATTTCGTAAAGAGAGTTAAATAAATATAAATAAATCATTTTACAATGTGCTGCTGGTCAAGCAAATGTCTGTGCTTTGTTTCTGTTTGATAGAATTGTAAATATATCTATTAAAATACAGATATTCTGGTCTATAAATCCTCCCTGAACCTCCCGCTGCCCTGTATCTTGCTCTCTCACTGGCTGTAGGTCATCACCGATGTCATTTTCAGTCAGAACTCATTTCACACAGCACGATTTTGAATCGCAGACAGGTCCAAATATTAAGCATGCCAAATATCTCACGGGCGTCAGTGACTCGTCTGCGATTCTCTCAGATCGCGTCTTTGATAACTCACACTGCGTGATTGTCACGCGCTTCAACGAGCACCGATTTGCCTGTAATTTCAGGCATTTGTCGACGATTTCGCAAAACCTGTCGGCGAGTCAGAATCGGGGCTAAAAGCGGGCAGTGTGAACTCGGCATTAAGTAGAGAACACAAACAAGGTAATTGACTAAACACAGCTGAACTGAACTAACTAATGAAGGTAACCATAGAAACAAAGGAGTGGCGGGAAACTAAACAAAGGAACAAATCAAACACAAGTTACAAACACAACTCTGACAAAGATATGTCCCATATTTTGTGCACAACCCTTCTACCGCATGGTAAAAACACTAAGTTCTCCATTACAAAATATTGTAATACACAAATTTTTGCATTAATCAAGCTCAACCAATCCACCCTGCGAGTAACTAAAAAAGAAAATATGTTTTTGACTGTATTTATTCATTTATAGGAGAATGCATTAATCAGTACCTACAAAACCAACTAGCCCCTATTGAATGACAGATCAATATAACTGCAAATCTTTCACCCATTCTAGTGTTTTAAAATGAGTTATTAATTATCAATTAAATTTTTAAAATACATACATTTTCATACAGGTTATTTTAATGTTTATTACATAAATTATAAAATTACACTAAATAAATATATAATGTAACACAAACCCGATTCCAAAAAAGTTGGGACACTGTACACATTGTGACTAAAAACAGAATGCAATGATGTGGAAGTTTTAAATTTCAATATTTTATTCAGAATACAACATAGATGGCATATCAAATGTTTAAACTGAGAAAATGTATCATTTTAAGGGGAAAATAAGTTGATTTTAAATTTCATGGCATCAACACATCTCAAAGTTGGGACAAGGCCATGTTTCCCACTGTGTGGCATCCCTTCTTCTTTTTATAACAGTCTGCAAACGTCTGGGGACTGAGGAGACAAGTTGTTCAAGTTTAGGAATAGGAATGTTGTCCCATTCTTGTCTAATACAGGCTTCTAGTTGCTCAACTGTCTTAGGTCTTCTTTGTTGCATCTTCCCATCTGCCCATGCCACACACACTCATGCAACCCCATACCATCAGAGATGCTTCTGAACTGAGCGCTGATAACAACTTGGGTTGTCCTTGTCCTCTTTAGTCCGGATGACATGGCGTCCCAGTTTTCCAAAAAGAACTTCAAATTTTGATTGGTCTGACCACAGAACAGTTTTCCACTTCCACAGTCCATTTTAAATGAGCCTTGGCCCAGAGAAAACGCCTGCGCTTCTGGATCATGTTTAGATATGGCTTCTTTTTTGACCTATAGAGTTTTAGCCGGCAACGGCGAATGGCACGGTGGATTGTGTTCACCGACAATGTTTTCTGGAAGTATTCCTGAGCCCATGTTGTGATTTCCATTACAGTAGCATTCCTGTATGTGATGCAGTGCCGTCTAAGGGCCTGAAGATCACGGGCATCCAGTATGGTTTACCAGCCTTGACCCTTACACACAGAGATTGTTCCAGATTCTCTGAATCTTTGGATGATATTATGCACTGTAGATGATGATGACTTCAAACTCTTAGCAATTTTTCTCTGAGAAACTCCTTTCTGATATTGCTCCACTATTTTTGGCCGCAGCATTGGGGGAATTGGTGATCCTCTGCCCATCTTGACTTCTGAGAGACACTGCCACTCTGAGAGGCTCTTTTTATACCCAATCATGTTGCCAATTGACCTAATAAGCTGCAAATTGGTCCTCCAGCTGATCCTTATATGTACATTTAACTTTTCCGGCCTCTTATTGCTACCTGTCCTAACCTTTTTGAAATGTGTAGCTCTCATGAAATCCAAATGGTCTCACTTTCAACATTTGATATGTTGTCTATATTCTATTGTGAATAAAATATAAGTTTATGAGATTTGTAAATTATTGCATTCCTTTTTTATTCACAATTTGTACAGTGTCCCAACTTTTTTGGAATCGGGTTTGTACAATAATTAATACATTAATTTATTAATGAATTCATTAGCTTCGGCACCTTCTTTCACTGACATCTGTTACAGTTATTATTACTCAATATAAGCAATAATTTATTTTTTGTACCATACTTCTAAAAAAGTGTCACATGCTCGAATGAAGACATTTCTTAATTAATTTGACAGTGATTAGTTAAGCATTTGTACTAGTTCTCATCTACCCCCATGTCCATGCACGCAAGCAGTGAAACCCTGTCAAGACAAATGCGAGAGGCAACCGTGTGTGCATTTGTGCATGTGTGTCCACGCAAAGCAGAGGAATCGGATGCCTGCGGAATCTGGAATAGCGGGGCTGTCAGTCAGACAAGTGTTGGAGAGCTTGTTGGGCTCTGATAAGTGCATTTATGGAAAAAGCCAGCCTGCCTTTATCTCCTCATTGCAGGTTAGATCACCAATAAAAAAAGGGCTAGGTGAAGAGAGAGGGAGGAGGGTGTCAGATAAGTGCGCTCCGTCGCTCTACCTGCCTGTGGTGAACCGAACATCTGAACCCTTTGCTATACAGATGAATTGGAAATGCCCATAAGCCACACTCATCAACAGCTGCCAGCCATGTGGGTCTCTCGCTCTGCGTCTGGCTTCAATCCGAGCGCCATATCATCCTCGGACTGCATTTTTCCTGTAAACAAAGGTCTAGCAGTCAGGTTAGGTTACCTCCTCACTCGCAAGCCATCTATCTTTGCCCCTCCGTGCCAATTTTCGAACCCTCGTCCTTGATTATTTCACTTTTTCTGACCCTTACGACCTCTCCTACTTTTCGCTTTCCCTTCCCATTGCTTTCTTCCCCCATATCTGCGGCGAGCTGGAACCTGGAGCTTAGGGATGATGGAGTATGTTTAGCTCGCCTTGGGCTCCGTTCCTTTCAAAGCCGCATGCAGAATGGCACTATCGCTTGCTAGCTAACACCTCACTGCGCAGGACAGGGTACCGTGAGGAATCACTGTTTGCCTAGCCAAAGCCTAGCACAGATAAGTTTGCCCGATTCTCACTTTTAAAGTATGAGATAGTGAAGAGGGAAAAGGGAAAAGCCGCCACGAGCTAAAAGCATGCTGGCACACATCCTCTCATAACACCACATTTATTTGTGTTTCATGTTTTCCATCTGCAGAATTTAATTTATGGGCATGACAGCGTGCGCGTGTGTGTGTGTGTGTGTGTGTGTGTGTGTGTGTGTGTGTGTGTGTGTGTGTGTGTCTCACCACCACGCACAAACACATTCACGAACAACAAACATTATATAGTCAACTACTGGCTCAAATCCACAAGACATGCCCAGAGAAATCAAAAACTTGAGCAAAAATACACCATCGCGCAGGCAAGCATCACAAATTTGCTGTTAATTTTACCTGGCACGCATCTCAAGCGATTAACCATCAGGTAATTTTCTAGTTCTTTCTCTCTCCTGATTTATTTCCCAGTCTCTGTCTCTCTTAGAGACCCTGTGTCTTACACTGGAATCCATTTAAAAATCCAATTTATTGATTTCTACACTCACTTTTTTTCTTGTGACTTGACCCCCACAGTTAAATATTCATAAGGCATTAAAAATAAAAGATGCACATTTTGTACGTCTGACCTATTGTAATATACAGCGGCAGCGGCTGTAATCTGCTCCATCCGGCGCAGCGAGGGGAACCTGGCAACATAAGAGACAAACAAAACCATCAGCGTCCCACATGCTCAGCGTTGATTAGTACGCCACGAAAGAGACAATGCAATTTTCCCTTTTGCCAGTGCAGGGGCCTCCATGACTACCTTCATAACATTATGTTGTTGATGATGTTCTTATAAATGGCTTTTTTTTTCCCTCTCTCAAAGCCAAACTGGGGAAATTGGCTTCCATTATGGCTTTTAAATAAAATAAGCGCAAAGCAATAAGAACTGAAACTTAGGAAAGCCATAAAACTGCTAATTAAGATGCGGCGTGGCTCTCACCGCCAGCGAGAGAGATACAGTAGAACGGAGAGTATATTTTTTGAAAATCCCCACAGAGAGAGGAAAAAAGATGGGGGAAGGGGGAAGGGGGCTGGCGGAAAGAAAATAGAGAGACGAGCTTTATTCCCTGGGTGAGGCTTAGTCAATCTGTCCTGTCTGGATCCAATATAACGCATTAAAACAGAATTATACAGCAACGCTCGGTGCATTTACTTTAGAGGTAGAGGAAACCAGGGGACAAGCGGGTGTGAGTTACTCTTTTTTTCCTGCGCCAACCCGTGACTGTTCCTATCTTTTCTTCCACCCCCAACCCCCTTGCTCTCATCATTATTTCACAGAATGGTTTACAAGGCCTGTGATATGTGAAAAGGATGGCATGTTGGCTCAGTGTGGGCCCTTGCATCTTCTGAGAGGGAGGAAGAGAAGATCCAAAGCTCCCTTGTGCAGCCATATGGACGAGAAGGCAGTGTAGAGGGGTCCCTGACAGATAGGAAGAGGCTCCCCCTGCGTCGCTGAAACGTCTCAAGGCAGGCTATAGAAAAAGGGCTTTAGGAACAGTAGGGGTCCCTCGACGGGAAGTAGGTGGTAAACGTTTTAACTACGACAAGATGCTCCACAGGAGCCTAAGAAGTGAGGAAGATGAGGATGAAGGCATTCGGAAGAGACAGATTTCACATGGAGGTTAACGTGATATTCACACACGGTTTATTAGTCTAGGAATCCTATTTTTTTTAATTAATTTAAACTGACAAAGACTTTTACAAAGTTAAATAAAGGATTTCCATTTTTAAAATATATGCTGTTCATGCAAACTTTCTATTAATCAATAAATCCTGAGTGAATCACGGTTTCCATAACAATATAACCAGTGTTTTCAACATTGATATTATTAAAAAAAAAAAATATTGAGCACCAATAAATATTGGAGAAATGGCTGCTGAAATATATATACACTCACCTAAAGGATTATTAGGAACACCGTACTAATACTGTGTTTGACCCCATTTCGCCTTCAGAACTGCCTTAATTCTACGTGGCATTGATTCAACAAGGTGCTGAAAGCATTCTTTAGAAATGTTGGCCCATATTGATAGGATAGCATCTTGCAGTTGATGGAGATTTGTGGGTTGCACATCCAGGGCACGAAGCTCCCGTTCCACCACATCCCAAAGATGCTCTATTGGGTTGAGATCTGGTGACTGTGGGGGCCATTTTAGTACAGTGAACTCACTGTCATGTTCAAGAAACCAATTTGAAATGATTCGAGCTTTGTGACATGGTGCATTATCCTGCTGGAAGTAGCCATCAGAGAATGGGTACATGGTGGTCATAAAGGGATGGACATGGTCAGAAACAATGCTCAGGTAGGCCGTGGCATTAAAACGATGCCCAATTGGCACTAAGGGGCCTAAAGTGTGCCAAGAAAACATCCCCCACACCATTACACCACCACCACCACCAGCCTGCACAGTGGTAACAAGGCATGATGGATCCATGTTCTCATTCTGTTTACGCCAAATTCTGACTCTACCATCTGAACGTCTCAACAGAAATTGAGACTCATCAGACCAGGCAACATTTTTCCAGTTTTCAACTGTCCAGTTTTGGTGAGCTCGTGCAAATTGTAGCCTCTTTTTCCTATTTGTAGTGGAGATGAGTGGTACCCGGTGGAGTCTTCTGCTGTTGTAGCCCATCCGCCTCAAGGTTGTGCGTGTTGTGGCTTCACAAATGCTTTGCTGCATACCTTGGTTGTAACGAGTGGTTATTTCAGTCAAAGTTGCTCTTCTATCAGCTTGAATCAGTAGGCCCATTCTCCTCTGACCTCTAGCATCAACAAGGCATTTTGCCCACAGGTCTGCCGCATACTGGATGTTTTTCCCTTTTCACACCATTCTTTGTAAACCCTAGAAATGGTTGTGCGTGAAAATTGTGAAATACTCAGACCGGCCCGTCAGGCACCAACAACCATGCCACGCTCAAAATTGCTTAAATCACCTTTCTTTCCCATTCTGACATTCAGTTTGGAGTTCAGGAGATTGTCTTGACCAGGACCACACCCCTAAATGCATTGAAGCAACTGCCATGTGATCATTGCATTAATGAGAAATTGAACTGAATTCCTGATTATTGGCTCTGCAACCTCAGTAAAAAGGAAAGACCTGTCCTTTGAAATTGATGGGATCTATGTTAAGCCTTCTTCATCTGTCCGTAATCTTGGTGTTGTCTTTGACTCATCTCTATCTTTTGCCTCTCACATTTCTTCTGTTGTTAAAAACTTTTTTTTCCATCTTCGTAATATTACACGCCTTTGATCTTCCTTCACTCAGGCTGATGCTGAAACATTAATCCATGCATTAATCACATCCCGTCTGGATTATTGCAATGCTCTATTTCTTGGTCTTCCTAAAAAACGTATTGCAAGGTTACAATATGTTCAAAACTCAGCAGCCACAGTTCTCACCTCCACCAGGCGCTCTGCTCACCTCTACTGCATGATCTTCACTGGCTACCTGTGGCATAATGTTTTCACTTTAAGACATTACTTCTAACATTTAAGGCATTAAATGGTCTTGCACCTCCATATCTGGACTTAGTCCAACTCCAATGGACTTACTCCATCACTACTCTCCTTTCCGGCTGTCCACTGTGGGTGGTAGGTCATTTAGTGTCAATGCTCCTAAATTATGGAATTCACTTCCTCTACCGTTACGTAATATCTCATCTCTGTCTACCTTCAAGACCCAACTAAAGACATACCTATTTAATTTGTATTTTGAATAATATGGCTATATAAGACCTGTGCTTGTATTGTGTATGTGGATGTGTTATGTACTATTGTGTGTTGACAAATGTGCTGTCTAACACTATGTAAAGCAGCCTTGAGCTATGAAAAGGCACTATATAAATAAAACTTCTTCTTCTTCATACATACAAGCAGTATTACTTGGATTTTAAGAGTTTCATAGCACTTTGATCAAACAGGATAAGGGATAAATCCCAAACCCATGAAGAACCAGCAGTTCTTTATCAAATAGATTAGGAGATGAGCTTTACTATTTAGGCATTATGGGAGATTTGGTCAAAAGTGTCACAGTTCTAATGTGTTGCATCTCTGTTCCTTTTACTCTGCCCAGTGACTGTGGAGAGGTTGCTAAATGGTAAATCCGCTCATGCTGGAATGGATGATAAAGTCATATGTTATTCCTTTCCTTATTGTGGTAACAAGTACTGCTTGAAACTCCTGTTACTTACATATAAAGTCTAAAACTAGCATGGATGCAACTATCCAACAGAGACAAAAGACAGTGACCAGAAACGATTAGGGAGAGAGAAAGAATGTGATCTGGACTCAGTCCTGCATGAAAAGCATGTCAGAAGCATGTGCGCTAACCGCTGTGCTCCGGCTACAACAAAGATAATATTTTATGGTTAAGATCTAGTTATATCAACCCCCACCTCTTGTTGTTTTCATTCGTGTCCTCCTGCTTGCTTACCCACTTCTAAATGTCAGGGGTCTCATCTAATGGAAAATCAGGCTGTAGGCTATTGACTGACACGCGACAGACGGATCAGTAGCAGATAACTGAGGGTCAGATTGAGAAGTCAAACCCAAACAGACCTCGTCTTCAAGGCCTGGAGGAGGGGAATTATGTCTTATTAGGGATTTATTTTAAGATACGCAAGTAATTACACCACTGACAACAACAAAAACACACATAATACAAGCACACTATAATGAAAAAACAACAACAACTGATATGTAAAAAAAAGTTCAATGACTGTTTTTTTGTTTTGTTTTTTTGACAATGATAACAAACACAAAAAAGGTGCACTATGACAGCAATTAAAATGACTAGAAAAAGTAACACTGCAAGATATATATATATATAAAATGTAGAAAGAGCTAATGCAAATAATTTAAAGTATGTGTCGGGTTGCTGAAAGAGATAAACTGCTGAGATAAACTCAGATAAAAAAAAGAGATCGATTTTTTCTGCCAAAACAACCCTGACCCGTCGAGGCATGGACTCCACTAGACCCCTGAAGGTGTGCTGTGGTAAGGGTGGTATCTGGCACCAAGATTTACATTTATGCATTTGGCAGACGCTTTTATCCAAAGCGACTTACATTGCATTCAAGGTACACATTTTTGTCAGTTCTTGCTTTCCCTGGGAATCAAAACCATGACCTTGGCGTTGCTAGCGCCACACTCTTATTGTTTGAGCTACAGGAAAGCTGTAGATGTTAGCAGCAGATTCTTTAAGTCCTGTAAATTGGTTCAGCACATCCTACAGCTGCTCGATTGGATTGAGATCTGGGGAATTTGGAAGCCAAGTCAACACCTCAAACTCGTTGTTGTGCTCCTCAAACCATTCCTGAACCATTTTTGCTTTGTGGCAGGGCGCATTATCCTGCTGAAAGAGGCCACAGCCACCAGGGAATACCGTTTCAATGAAAGGGTGTACATGGTCTGCAACAATGCTTAGGTAGGTGGTATGTGTCAAAGTAACATCCACATGGATGGCAGGACCCAAGGTTTCCCAGCAGAACATTGCCCAAAGCATCACACTGCCTCCACCGGCTTGTCTTCTTCCCATAATGCATCCTGGTGCCATGTGTTCCCCAGGTAAGCGATGCACACGGACCCGGCCATCCACGTGATGTAAAAGAAAATGTGATTCATCAGACCAGGCCACCTTCTTCTATTGCTCTGTGATCTGATAGCTTTCTATCAAAACCAGCAATTTGAGCTACAGTAGCTCGTCTGTTTGATCGGACCACACGGGCCAGCCTTCGCTCCCCACGTGCATCAATGAGCCTTGGCCGCCCATTACCCTGTCGCTGGTTCACCATTGTTTCTTCCTTGGGCCACTTTTGATAGATACTGACCACTACAGACCGGGAACACCCCACAAGAGCTGCAGTTTTGGAGATGCTGTGATCCAGTTGTCTAGCCATCACAATTTGGCGCTTGTCAAACTCGCTCAAATCCTTACGCTTGCCCATTTTTCCTGCTTCTAACAAATGTTCACTCACTGCCTAATATATCCCACCCACTAACAGGTGCTGTGATGAAGAGATAATCAGTGTTATTCACTTCACCTGTCAGTGGTCAATGTTATGCCTGATCGGTGTATATAGAATCACTGACCCTTGAGATAATGGACAAAACATGTCCTACAGAAGCCATATTTAGGTTAAAAATTATTAAATTCATCAAAATAAAAAAATAAAAAAATACTTAAAGTTACATCTAAAGGAAATCTGGATACTCAGGACATTTATTTTGTTTAATAATTTACATATTTAAACCATATTTTTGCATATGGGGAATTATTATAATGTTGTTTCATAATTATATTTAGATATATACATTGGCCTGATTTACATGCCCTTAACATCTTTAATTTTTAATATTTTTAATCTTTGTAATAAATTTGTACACATCTTTTTTCTTTTTTTTTTTTTTTTTTTACAACCTGTCATGAGATCACAGCGATAGCAAACCCTGATGTTTATAGATAGTGAACATCCCATTGCTTAAGTCATGTGAGTCAGACACAAATAAAATTGAACTACATGATGTTAAGTCTGATTTACCTAAAAACTTTGGTTAAGTATGTTTAATATTAAAAGGGAGGGTAGAGAATTAAGGAATTTAGGAACTGTATTGTTCATAATAACCCAACCCAGGAAAAAGAAAATGTAGAGAATGTATTTTGTCACTTAGTTCCTTTACTGACCACTATTATTACACAGCTGTATGGATGGATCCAATTAAAATATCAAGCTTTTTAATACGTCAGACGGAGTTGAAACAAATTAAGCTTAATTTAAGGAAGTGAATAAATTTTAAAAAATAAAATAAAATAAAAACATATTCAGAAAAACCTGTTCCTTTACATGGTTCATTAGTTGAAACCTTTGTCTACAAATATATCAGTTTATAAGAATGCATTAATAAATAATAAAAATTAACTTCTAAAACATGTTTTGTCCCTTATCTCAAGAATCAGTGATACACACACACATGCATGGTTGTCACCTAAATTAAAACTAAAACTTTTTGTATTGAATTGAATTACCGAATTAAAATTGAAGGACTATTTTTTTACTAAAAGACAAAAACTATGAACCCATTACTAAGACACAAAAAGTGTTTTTGCTCCATCAATAGGTCCAAAATAAAAACAGAAACAAAAAGTACAGATTCTCATGGTGAAAATACAGATTTAAGTAGCCATGTTGTTTCTAACCCTAAATGCTCATGAAAATCCATTATCAGCCAAGTCTTTTTAAAGCATACAAAAAAAAAAAAAAAAACAGTTACAAAAGAATGTAGCTGGCAGAAACAGCCCAAAGCTAAATCTAATTAGCTTCTTGGCAGCTTGGTAGACTTTCAAAAGTGAACATGACCAAATATGTCACGTATTTTTTTTTTTATTTATTTTTTTTTTTTATTATCATTATAATATTTTGGGGTGCAGAAACTTGGGATTTCAAACTTATTCTGAAAGACTATAAACACTTTCCTCTCTTGATAAAGTACTATTGTTGATCCAATTATCTGAGGTTGCACAGTGTACATTGACATGATTGTGGCCCGTTTCCAGTTCTCATTTTGGACATTTCGCTGGGATGTACAATTGTGTGATGCTGCCGACCGACTGCTGTGTTCATGTTGGGGAGCGTAAAGTTGCCATTGTGGCAACGTGCTCGATGACACCATCCTCGCCAGCAAATTTGCCCCTGATTCCCAGATCCCAACTAACCCGCCCCCATATCAAAATAGGTCACATCCAAGTGAAGCCAGTTGGCAAACAAAATAAAACAGACTATCCAAGCTAAAATAAACAACAAATATAAAGAAAAAAAGAATGCACGAAGAAGATGAGATTAAAAACCGTCGCTTTTATTTGCGACTTTGTTGTCTAAACCCCCAAATGCTGAAATTCCCAGACTGCAGTGGAAGGAATTTTGCTGTTGGGGAGCAAGAGCAGCATTGTCTTTAGGCAGGATGTTAGAGAAGAAAGCCCAACATAGCCTACATACAGCCAGCCCACAGTGAGCGCATGTAATCCACCCAAGACATAAGCTGGAGGGAGGGATGTAATTGAAGCTGCCTTGACAGGAGCAAGGAAACACAAGATTGGAGATTTGTAAAGGATGGAGGGGGGACCTGGCTGCGGAAGGGTGTGTGTGTGCGCGTGTTATGTGGTCACAAGAAACAGCAGATGGTTCATTTCCTGTGTTGATTTGGGGGGCAAGACAGACAAAGCTAATGATGACTTGTTGGGATATAGCAAGGAAGTCCATGAGGCCATACACTCACACGCCAAATACTTTCACATGCTCGCACGAGCATATCCAAACAGGGAGATGTCCTTTCTTTGAGCTGTAGGAGAAAAAAACGGAAATTCTGAAGCATCTTGGATGCACGTCTCTGGGGGGAAAACATAGGTAATTTCAGGAAGTGAAATCTACAGAGGAAATACTGGCACTAAACATACACACCCAGTTTGTTGTACTTTGTCTTGTTTTCTAGTGAAAATATGTCAACATCCTAAAACGGGATACATTTACTTTTAAAGGATGTGGGATAGTCGTGTTTTCAAAGATGTCAATTTTTGTGAGGTCTATGCATAATATATATGTCCTTGTATATAAAATAAATTGTCATTTTGCTTTAAATGTATGTTTTTTAGTTTTTTTTAAGAATGTTGAGATATCAATAATAGAAAACTGAAAAGACATTTTACTGTGAATGTCTTCATTTAAACCTTTTCTGAAGCACCTAAGACAATTTAGGAGGAAGTTTAAAGGTTTAGTTCACCCCAAAATGAAAATTACTCCATAATTTACTCACCCTCTAGCCATCCTAAGTGTTTATGGCATTTTATATAGGAGTTATATTAAAAATGTCCTAACTACTCCAAGCTTTATAATGGCAGTGAATGGCAGCTCAAAATCTGAAGGGCAAAAAACGTGCATCCATCCATTATAAAAGTAACCCACACGGCTCCGGGGGATTAATAGAGGCATTCTGCGAAAGCGAATCGATGGGTTTTTGTTTCATTTTTGGGTGAACTATCCCTTTAAGAGATGTCAAAGCAGATTTGATACTCATCAATAGCACAATTGTAACTGTGTCCAAATGTACAAATGCACAAATGTAAACACAATATGCAAATAATATACGACCTGATCTATGAAACCGAGGTAGTCAAACGCATGACTTGTTACATGTACTACACTGACAAAGTGAGAGATGTACAAGCCCGATTCCAAAAAAGTTGGGACACTGTACAAATTGTGAATAAAAAAGGAATGCAATAATTTACAAATCTCATAAACTTATATTGTATTCACAATAGAATATAGATAACTTATCAAATATTGAGACATTTTGAAATGGCATGCCAAATATTGGCTCATTTTGGATTTCATGAGAGCTACACATTCCAAAAAAGTTGGGACAGGTAGCAATAAGAGGCCGGAAAAGTTAAATGTACATATAAGGAACAGCTGGAGGACCAATTTGCAACTTATTAGGTCAATTGGCAACATGATTGGGTATAAAAAGAGCCTCTCAGAGTGGCAGTGTCTCTCAGAAGTCAAGATGGGCAGAGGATCACCAATTCCCCCAATGCTGCGGCCAAAAATAGTGAAGCGATATCAGAAAGGAGTTTCTCAGAGAAAAGAGTTTGAAGTTATCATCATCTACAGTGCATAATATCATCCAAAGATTCAGAGAATCTGGAACAATCTCTGTGCGTAAGGGTCAAGGCCGGAAAACCATACTGGATGCCCGTGATCTTCAGGCCCTTAGACGGCACTGCATCACATACAGGAATGCTACTGTAATGGAAATCACAACATGGGCTCAGGAATACTTCCAGAAAACATTGTCGGTGAACACAATCCACCAGTGCCATTCGCCGCTGCCGCTAAAACTCTATAGATCAAAAAAGAAGCCATATCTAAACATGATCCAGAAGCGCAGGCGTTTTCTCTGGGCCAAGGCTCATTTAAAATGGACTGTGGCAAAGTGGAAAACTGTTCTGTGGTCAGACCAATCAAAATGTGAAGTTCTTTTTGGAAAACTGGGATGCCATGTCATCCGGACTAAAGAGGACAAGGACAACCCAAGTTGTTCTCAGCGCTCAGTTCAGAAGCCTGCATCTCTGATGGTATGGGGTTGCATGAGTGCGTGTGGCATGGGCAGCTTACACATCTGGAAAGGCACCATCAATGCTGAAAGGTATATCCAAGTTCTAGAACAACATATGCTCCCATCCAGACGTCGTCTCTTTCAGGGAAGACCTTGCATTTTCCAACATGACAATGCCAGACCACATACTGCATCAATTACAACATCATGGCTGCATAGAAGAAGGATCCGGGTACTGAAATGGCCAGCGTTTTTTAAATGTTTTTCTCAGTTTAAACATTTGATATGTCATCTATGTTGTATTCTGAATAAAATATTTACATTTGAAACTTCCACATCATTGCATTCTGTTTTTATTCACAATTTGTACAGTGTCCCAACTTTTTTGGAATCGGGCTTGTATCTGTTCACAAAATCAGGGAACCTCCCCTCAATATTTGACCACAAATGGTCACAGGAGACACATTTGAAATACAAGTTACTTCCAGGTGTAAACAACCATGTGTCTTGCCTGAGACAGATGTTACTAGTAGGTGTAAACAGAACCAGATCAGCATCCCTGGGAAGAATGATGAAAGTGATTCCCTGGTAAGTAGGCTGTGTTCTTGGATCAACATATTTGTTTGTCCTAGTCAGTTATATTTCAGGAATAGGGGAGGTTTAGGGCTGAGGTTTGAACAACATTCTTATCAATAATTTCTCTCAAATTATAGTTTATGTCAGTTCATGGTTAGCAACGGGGTTAGCAATGTTTCACTGACAGAAACGTTTCACCAGGACCAACAAAATACACTGACCAAGGAACACGTTTGGAATGCTAATGTACTTTATCAGGTTTTTGTTTTTTTGTTTTTTTTCTGTACACTGCCTACCATTCTCTTAAATAAAAATAAAAAATTGTTTGTTTAACTTAAAAAGTAAGTAACCTGGAGTTCATTGAAATAAAAATTTGAGTTAATACAATGAAGGAAATGGGTTTAATAAATATAAACATTATTGTTATTGTATCAATATTATTGTATCTGAACCACATAAAAAAATAAATCATGAAAATAGCACAATTCGGGATGTTTCACTGCATTATAACAAATAAAACACAATTACGCAATATGCTTACAAAATCTTTTAATACTATTTGAAAAAAGGTGATGTCAATTCTCAAAAATGTTAATTGTATTAACTCAAATATTTAATTTCAATGAACTAAAAATTTTAAGGCAACCAGCTAACTTACTTTTTAAATATTTTTTACAGCGTAGCAACTCTTATCAAGTAATGTGTCAAAATGGATATGTTAAAAGTATACTGCTTCCAATTTATTCATCATACTAGGATTTAGCAATAAATACTAATTTTGGCAACTAAAAATATTCTGGCAAAACTAACCACTTTCGGTTTTGGAGGACCAAAATCATTTACCGAAACAGTTAGCACTTTGTGTTATTTGTATAACATCTTAATCTTTAATAATTCTTGCCAAAATAATGTGTCAAAGGATATGCTAAAATCGTACCGCTTCCAATAAAGTACATTCGTCATACTAGAAATTAATGATGCGCACAACATTTTGGCAACCAAAAATAAATGTCAGAAACAGAAAAAATAAAATTCAGTCAGCGCCTATTTTGTGCACACAGTGTGGATACAGTGCATCCGGAAAGTATTCACAGCGCTTCACTTTTTCCACATTTATTTATGCTACAGCCTTATTCCAAAATGGATTCAATTCATTATTTTCCTCAAAATTCTACAATCAATAGCCCAAAATGACAATGTGAAAGAGGTTTGTTTGAAATATTTGCAAATATATATATATATATATATATATATATATATATATATATATATATATATATATATATATATATAATAAATAAATGTTAAAAAAAAATCACACGTATATAAGTATTCACACACTCAGCCTGTCTATATAAGGTCCCACAGTTAACAGTGCATGTCCGAGCACAAACCAAGCCATGAATTGTCTGTAGACCTCCGAGACAGGATTATATTGAGTACAGATCTGTGGAAGGGTACAGAACAATTTCTGCAGTATTGAAGGTCCAAATGAGCACAATGGCCTCCATCATCTCTAAATGAAAGAAGTTTGGAACCACCCGACTCTTCCTAGAGCTGGCCGACCGGCCAAACTGAGCAATCACGGAAACAGGCCTTAGTCAGGGAGGTGACCAAGAACCCGATGGTCACTCTGACAGAGCTCCAGCATTTAACTGTGGAGAGAGAAGAACCTTCCAGAAGAACAACCATCTCTGCAGCACTCCACCAATCAGGCCTGTATGGTAGAGGAAGCCACTCCTCAGTAAAAGGCACATGACAGCCCACCTGGAGTTTGCCAAAAAACACCTGAAGGACTCTCAAACAAAATGTTCTGGTCTGATGAAACAAAGATTGAACTCTTTGGCCAAAGGTGCGTCAACAAAGTATTGAGCAAAGGCTGTCATTTTTTTTATTTTATTTTTTTATACATTTGCAAAGATTTCAAACAAACTTCTTTCACATTGTCATTATGGGGTATTGTTTGTAGAATTTTTAGGAAAATAATGAATTTAATCCATTTAGGAATAAGGCTGTAACATAAAGTGAAGCGCTGTGAATACTTTCCGGATGCACTGCAAGCTACAAGAGGTAAAAATGTCAGAAGTGCGGACACATTTCATTGTAAACAAATATGATTCAAGAGTAGCAATACATATCTGTTCGGCTGAAATATCAAGTGGCAACTTGTTTCTGAAGAACTTTATTACAGCTGAACAGCATACAGTTCAATTACTAAATTACCCAAAGTTAATTTAACATTTTATTTGGTTTTAATTTTCAGCTAAATAAAAACTTCAAATGGTTAGTTCACCCAAAAATGAAAAGTCATTAATTACTCACCCTGTTTGTTCAAACACATAAGACCTTTGTTCATCTTCGAAACACAAATTAAGCTATTTTTGATGAAATCCGAGAGCTTTCTGAACCCCCAAATCAGCAACGTTATTACCACTTTCAAGGTCCAGAAAGGTAGTAAAGACATCATGAAAATAGTTCACACAAGAACCACGAAGCATGCATGTCGTAGCCGCCGACCAGTCATTACTAGATAGTTATTGTGTTTTTCACTTTAGAATACTGCTCCAAATAATTAGTAATTCCTTCTGAAGGATTTGGTAATACTTGAGTCATTACTAATGGGTTACTATGGCCTTCACTTTAGAATTAATTATATATTATGCATTATTCACATTTATTATGAATCTGTAGTTCTTAGTAGTTATTGATTATCTAATAGAGAACTCAGTTTCTTGTCAGGTAATAGTAGTTACTAGAGTCTTAATAATGCATTGCTCATTTGTTCCTGTGTAGTTATTCATTAATGACAGAACAGTATTCTAAAGTGGTACCAGAAATTGTTGACTAAAAATACAATTTTTGGGGGGGAAATACAAAAAGTATTCTCGGTGCTTCATAACACTGAGGTTGAACCACTGGAGTCACATGGACTAATTTAATGATGTCTTTACTATCTTTCTGGGCCTTGAAAGTTGCAGTAACGTTGCTGCCTATGGATGGTTCAGAGAGCTCTCGGATTTCATCAAAAATATCTTCATTTGTGTTCCTAAAATGAACAAAGGTCTTGCGGGTTTGGAATGACATGAGGGTGAGTAAATAATGACAGAATTTATGTTTTTGGGTGATCTAACCCTTTAATTTTGGTATCTGTAAAAAAAAAAAAAAAAAAAAAAAACTTTCGGAGCATAATTACTAGAAATGGCAGGTTAAGAATGCATTGTGTGATATAGTATCTCAAAGTGAGCTCTGGTTGTATACTGCACTTCTGGCAAATTCATTAGATTATCTGTGTAGTTTAGTGTAGTATATCCGAACATACCATCTCTCTCTCTCTCTCTCTCTCTCTCTCTCTCTCTCTGTCATTCTGATCTTGTTCAATCTCACTGTGGGATTTGTGCGAAAGTGGTCCACTGGGGGCCTGGCGCACCGGCACACTCGATACTCTTGCCGTCTGTTTACACGCAAGTCCAAGAACATAATTGAAATCAAATTCCTTTCTATTCGTGGGTAAGATAATACACTAAAAGATATGTTTCACACTGCTACATGTGGTGTATTGTTTTTGTATATGTAAATAAGCTATTAAACACCACCATCAAACAACAGATCAAATCATCACAGAAGAAGCCCCATAGACAGAGCATTCATGAACATCTGGAAATGAAGTTTGCTGATGTAACCGGCACTGGAGAGGAGTATCATTCAGGGAGATAACGATCCTCGTGATGGCCAGAGATATAATGGTGGTGGCGATGATGACGGTTATTGTTCTTTGTTGTCTTTTTTGCAGCTGTAAGGCGGCGATGAGAATCGATCCCAGAGTCTCAGCTTGCCGCCGGGGCTCTGAGGAGACTGCGGCACTGAGAGGGAGATAAAGGAAAAGAGGGAAGATAAAAGATAACAGGAGATAGACTGATTCTTTTCTCCTCCTTCTGTCTCCTCCCTTCATTTGATGGCTGGCCTGCAGCTCTGATTGCTATCTGTCGCTAGTTTAATTGATCTCGGTCATGCTTCCACGCGAGCCGGATTAGCGCTTATCAGAGTGGACGGGGGTTTCTTGGGGGAAGATCGCATTTGCTGATGATCAGACCCTGTCACCCTCCTCGAAACAGATCCGGTGTGTATGTGTGTCTAAGAGCGGGCCTCGAGCTCTGGGATTAGTCTTCTTCTGCGTCAATAGCGTGCGATAGACGTGGACGCGTGCTTACGAGAGAATCCTCAGCCAGACCACTGGCTATTTATGGGCCTCGGTGGAACTGTAGCTATGTCTTTAATCACCGGCTGTTATATTGACCTGATTTACAGGGCAAACACTTCATCTTGTGGATCAGAGCAACTCAAAGATGGACCACAAACGGAAGGGGGTCCCTCTGGGGCAGTGGTTTGAGAACAACTGGAACAGTAAAGGTTGATTTTGACTGCCTTACCTAAAAAAAAAAAAACAACAGACAATTTTTCCTTGCATACATACAGACTCAGAATTCTCACCAGACTCTCTAATGACATTAATGAGGAGACTCCAGGGCTGATAAGGTCAATCAAAGCACAGGTTCAAACGTACCGAGGCGGCATGCGTCCTTGCACCTCCTGTGACTCAGGCGCTGGAATTAAACTTTCAGCCAGGCCAATTTTCAAAGCCCTCATATTCCGTTGCCAAATGCCAGAGCCACTTCAAACACGTCTGATGGAGAGACAGTGAGAGAGGGGAGGGGGAAAAAACACGACAGCTGGCAAAACTGGTACAGCTTCAAACTGAATGAGGGGACAGTCTTTATGCCTAAGAGGGATGGCAAATCCCTGGCTTTACTGTGGAACAGGGGATGTTAGGGATTTCTCTATCAAACGGCAACAGTGCAGAGGCAGGCTGGGAACAAAGGTTTTTTTTATAACAGGGAAATGTTCAGTATCAAAGGGGGCACAGCAAGACACGGACCGCTTTTTGGACCAGCAAGACTGACAGATCTTTTTAGCGTAATGACTGTTTGTTCTGTCTCTTCTATTTTATGTTTTTTTCTTACATAGCAAGTAAACCCTTTGGGTCCAATTTGCATGCGAGTCTACTGAGAAGACAGAAAGCAGACCCAGGAGGGCCATAGACCTAGAGCGGGTAGGAGGATATGGGGCAAACTGTGCAATCCCCCTCAGTTTCCTTGTCACCCCAATGGCATTTGTTGTTCAGGACATGACAGACAGGACATCTTAAACTAAAGAGTTGCCTTAGTCATCATTCTTCTTACCTTTTCGTTTCAAGACATGTCACTCTGAGTATAACGGATGAATCAATGTTATCCGACTGCTCCATTGCGCCGCATGTCTGGGAAGGGAGGAGCCGGCACGCAAACAAGACTTGAGCAATGACAGTCATGTCTGACTTTACACATGGCCATAAAATGTAACATAATCACTACAGACAGAACACGTCTTTTCCTGCTGGTGTGCTTTGAGTTGGAGCAATCAGGCTGTGTTTGATCACGGAGCCTTTGTTTGTGTGGCTAAATAACAATTGACTGGCTATTGATTCTCAGATGCTGAAACAAATTAAATTAAAACTGCTTTATGACTCCTTATATAAACCATTTCCTCTTGTGGTCCAATATGTGTCTATATATGTGTATGCAACAAACACCCTTTACATTCAGACACACAGCAGTAGCACAAGTCCACTATAAGAACATATTTATGAGCATATGAAACCACCCATACATACAATTACCTCTTACCTCTCTGTTCCACAGCTTGCATACACAAATCAAAAGTTAAAGTTGAGAGAGTTTAGGATGGGCCTTACTTGTCCAGTACAGCTCAATGTGACCTGCTCAATCATTCTGAGTCACTTTCACCTAGAAACACATTTCAAGTATTATGCACTAATGTATAGTTATTTTATTTGTTGTCACAGTGTGTTTTGGTTTTGTTTCATGTTCATGTTTCAGGTTTCTTAGTTTGCCATGTTCACTGTCTTGTTTCAGTGGGCAGAGGGGCAGAGGGTACCTTGATAAGGCCACGAAGGTTGTGCCTCTGCAGCCTCCTGAACTATCTGCACGGCCATGGTCCCATGAACTGCCTGAGCCTCCATAGCTACCTGAACTGCTCCATGGCCCAGGTCCGCCAATGCCGAGTTCTGTCATGTCAAGTCTGTTTCAAGTCATGTCTAGTCATTGTTTATTTTGGTTTTTGTAACAAACTGTTACTGAACTATAAGTATTCAAAACTGTCAAAAACTGAAATGCATTAGAGGAAGAAAATAACTGCACATTTAATTAAAATGTAATCAAATTAAAATGAATTGTACATTTGAAATTTAAGTTTAAAAGATTTGAATTTAAGTAAAAAATTGTCCTGTTCATAAGTGTTATAGGCCTTGAAGATAGAATGATGGCTAGAGTAAAAGTTAATAAAATACATTTAAGTAATTTACTTAAAATGAAGACTACCATTTGTAAAATCTAGCTCCCTGTGTGAGTTCATAAAAGCCCACTCAAAATGTCCTTCCTCCCCAAAAAAAAATAAAAATAAAGGAAGAGCTGATCTATGGGGTCATTTTCTGCAAGAAAGCATGCATGTAGGTTTACGCAACCCACCCCACTGAGAGCTGGGAATTTAGAGCTCTGGTTGCTAACAAAAAACACCAGGCTGGCACATTGAACACTGCCAACTGAACAATCAGCGATCACTTTCCAGGCTGGCACTTTCCTCTCTCCATCTCTCCTAATGTCTGCACCATGCCAGCTGCTTTGCTAAATAAGCAGTGCAGAGGAACACACACACAGAGACTCGCTTCCATGCTTTGTACCTGAGCCCAAAAGAGGATGCATGGGCATTGAGCTCTGTAATGATGAGTGGGGGAATCTGGGAATGAGCATCCACATGCCTCAAAATGTGAACAAATACATTGAGAGTGTATACAAAATTTTACACATATTTCTTATTTGGTGCTCATGTATTTGTATATACAGTCAGTCAAAGAATCAAATCCACTAATGAGTGAAAATGTGTGTTGTCTACGAATATTTGTGTACAGGCAGATCTCAGTTCTCATTCGAAAACGTCTCGATAGACTGAGCAGCCATCGATGTGGCTCCACACACATAGTGGCGTGAGCAGATGGCAAAACAGATGATCTGCTTTCGATTGCCCCTCTACCGTGCATATTTATTTTACACTGACTGGCTACGGGTTTCCCTCCACCTACATACACTCCGACTGCACCAGCAAAGCCATACTGTTTACCGCAATCTCTGATTAGATGACAAAAGAAGCGTGAAGACGAGTGTGGACGAGTGTGGAAAGAACATCAAAAGAGAAAACTAGCTGTACATGAGGCCAAAGCCAACACAAACACACATTCACAAATAAAATGAAATAAAATCCTAGTTCACCCAATGGTCAGCCATCAAAGTTCTTAAATAACTTAATATTGATCAAAGCAAGCAGCAAATCCATGAGTTGTTCTGAGCTACTGATCATGAGTAAAGTTCGGGTCGATGGCGTCCAGCGTGATTTATACAGCTTCCTGGAGTGCCGATAAATGAGTGGACTGATTGGCCAGTGGAAGGAGGAGGAATAGGAGGAGGAATGAACTTGACAGTTTACTCCTTTTGATCTTGCGCTACTTCCTCTGGAAATGAGAACGCTTGCTTCAGACAAATCCTCAGCAAGACATCTCATTTGGCTTGGGAATTCGCCAAAGCTTAGAGGCTGAAAATTGGTCTTCATCTCAGCAGCTTAATGGAACCCCTGCTTTTTTTATGTCACCGAGGCAAAAGGAGAACATCAGTTGTCACAGACTGATCCATGATGTTCATCACTGTGCAGTCTTCACTTTTGTTCATTTGCAGGAAAGTTAATGTCAGCATCTATTTTTTGGATAATGTATCTTATCTACCATCTAAACAGAAACCAGCCCCATAACAGTTTTTTTATTTATTTACTTGAGAATGTCTCTGAATATTCAGAGGATTCTGGCTTGAGAGGATCTGGCAGCATTCCTACGCAGTGACTGAACTTGCGGTTGATCATCGGAAGTGACATGGCGGGTGTCCCTCAAGGCCTTTGGCTGAGTGAGCAACTCAATTAAAAGCGGACTGTAGGGGCTCCGAAGGGGCTGCATTCCCCCGCCTCACCCCATACCGTCCTCGAGTGAGCCCGGCGTGCTCGTAGCCATCATCCAGAGCTCAGCTGACCATTTGCTCCAGTTCACTGACTTAAGATGACTCAATGCCTGACTAGACCCTATGATCACATCGTATCATGCACGCTCAGATATCACTCACAAACACACATTCGCATCCACAGTGCAGCAGATGTCTGTTTAGTCCTATTCAATGCTAGTCCCCCAGGGTGCATGTGCCAACATTCATGGAGTTTTCCAAAGGCAATCTGCTCTGTTTGGAAGCCATCTTAATGATCGCCGACAAAGCGTAGAAGACGTATCGGAGGGAGTCTTCACTTTGGTTCAAAGGTATATGGCCTAAAATCAGTCATACACAGAAGATGGTGGGCCACCATTAGAGAGCCAAAACTATTTAGACTCGACAAACAGTCCAGCACCATCATTAGAAGGCTTTGGATTGAGGAAAGAGTCAACAACAAGTACTAAACAAGCAGCTGCCATGGTGCAAGGTTGGGAGCTTGTTAACGCTGAGAAAAATAATGTGGCTTCATTTGTAGGATGGAAGCAGTCATGTGGTGGAGATAGCGGAAATGAGGACAGGATTGAGTTTTACAAAACTGTGGTATACTAGCATGCTCTCACCTACATAAACTATTAAACAATTACACTTTCAGATCCTGAAAATACTGTACTATTTTATAAAATAATAATTTAGGTAATTATTCAGGGGATATAACAGTCAAAATGTGTTCACTCACTAGTCACAAACACATTGAGAGTGCAATTATGCAATGGTTCTAATGAGTTATATACGGAAGGAAGAAGCAAAGTGTGTACAACTGTGGAAAAATAATTGGAAATATTGAGTAATTAGAAGTAATACGATTTCATTGGGCAACAGACCCTTTTAGTATTAATGTCCCTGAGCCAGTAGCTTATTTTAAATTGAATTATTATAATAAAAAGAAAAGGAAAGTTATTAAAAGATCTAAGGCATATTCCTCAAACTGGTTAAACGTTTTGTTCAGCCCAGAGGTTTAGCACATACATCGTTATGCATCCAGTTACTTTACCTCATGAATAATCCGTAGACTTTGTTTACTGCCAGGTGAAACAGGGTGTCATGCATCTCTCAGCCATCAAGGTGTCCTATCAAAGAATTGAGTCTGGGCTACGTGTTTGATTGATGCACGCTGTCAAAAGCGTGGGGTGCTCGCAAGCGTCATTGTTCAAGTTGTTTTTGTCTGAGCCTCTCTGTCTCTGTCTCTGACCCTGAAGAAGACATAACAGGGCCGTGACCAGCAGGGGCAAGCACCTTTATAAAACCACGCGGACAGTGACTCAGAATGTCCCCACCGACTCAAACACATCTATCAATCTCTGTCTGTCTGCCGTAGGGGCTGTCAGCCTCGCTACTCTCTGTAACTCTGTCTCAGCGCGTCTCTCCTTCTATCTTTTTCCTTCATTCGATCACCCCACTCTGACAGAGGACTTTGTTCTTAGGAAGCCACAGGACTTCTTGTCCACCTCACTTACTGCAAACAACTGTAAAGGATATTGAGGTTGATGTAGATTCAAGGTTATGGCCATTCAGAATTGAATTGAGAATGCCTTATACATTCCAATTCAATTCCCAAGTTTGATTGGAAGTAGAAAACAGGACACAGAACTGCAGTCTGATTTTATGGAAGTAGAATTATAACGGATTTAAGACAAATTTTAAATGTTTGGTTAAAGCCTTGTTTGAAAATAGCCCTATTCCTAAAATGTTCTATCCACAAGGTCTATAAAAGTTAGGGATAGATAATTTCTTCAATCTGCAATTCAGTGCATTCCACTTCCAGTCATTCCAATTCAACTTCCTGTGAGGAGTGGCCAATTCATTTCCAATTTCCACTCATGAAACACCAGTTCTCCACATTTTTTACACACCCTGAGAACCATCACAAAGAAGGAGAGAGAAGTACAAGAGCAAACAAAGTCTGATCAGTGACACAGTGTAGATGGAAGAGTCGTCGTGGCAAAGAGAAACAACAGCTGCTGACGGATTGGGGTCATTGTTGTGTGCTTCTACCGTGACTCCGTCCCTTCAGCATACATGATGAGCTTCATTAGAGGAGAGGGATGCGAGATGCTTCAGTTGCCATGCGAAGTGACTGAAAACAGCACCGTAAACAAGACAACTGATTAAATGTCAACCGCGCGTCCACAGGAATTAGGACCGTTCCCCAAAGTGAAACGACTTTGGAAAGTGACACGCATGCACACACAACTCACCCTTTCATACAGTAAGTGATGTTCAGGAAGATAAGATGGGCAGAGCTATGATTCAGCCATCACAAAGTTGTCACTTCTCTCAGTCGAGGGGGACATAAAGGGGACCGAGGGAGGCAAAAGTTGCCCGGCAGTCTATTTTATGAAAGGCAGGAAAAAGAATGTGATTGTGAATGTGTGTGATTGTCTGTAGACCTCTTTTCTTGTGTGGGTATGTGTCGGACAGGGATGGAAGGACGGTTGCCTCACAGCAGTGGGACTTGTCATGCCCAAATGCTGTCAAGCGTGGACTCCAGTGACAGGCATGTCACACCCAGGGCAAGCTGGCTCGTCCCCTGCCAGGGTGAAGATTACAATGATCACTGTCTTCAGCTGCACGGAAACCACCCGGGACTCCACGTCTCACGAGTTGGGAGTCTGTCGAAATACCTCTCTCAATCACCAGGCTCACTTCTCCCTGCCGCCCTCATGAATACAAAGATGCAAGTGTTTTCAGTCAGGATACATTACATGGAATTTAAGTTTTGCTGATTTGGGTAAACAGGTCAGCTACCATCTAAAGCAGCATCCGGACAAAAGTAAAACATCTCAAAACTGAAATTAAATGTTTGACAAAGACACCAAATCCAATCACGCAAGCACACCACACACACAGTGCTCTTCATACAAGAGAAATTCAACACTCACAACTGATTCCAATAAAGTATGATGTTGCTAAGCTAATAATTCAATACTCTATAGCGCAATACATCAGAAAACTAACTACCGTTAATTAACTTAATTACATATAATTTCTTATAATGTCTTTTATTCAGAACAAGCCAGTTAAATTGAGACGACAAATTTTTGTTGGATTAGATGAAATTAACATACTACAGAAGTTTTAACTGAACTTCATTTTATTTGTCAAACTTTTTAAGATTACTAAGGTTTATTAAATGTGCAAGCTAAATATACATGATGTATGGGAGGAGAAAGAACAGACTCTTCACTGCACTGACATTAGCACAGTACTGACTGAAGCAAACATGTAGCTGCCCACATAAGCACAAGCTCCACTCAGAACAATGGTAACAAAAACTCCAAAAAACTGAAACATTCTTACATATACAACATAACTGAACGCTAAACACTCTTTCCCATTATTCAAAAACACATTATAAAACCCTTAAGTTCAACTTCTACACCTACATCCCATCCCGGAATCTAGAAATCCACTGTAAATGTTTATTTTACAAATTTAAGTGCATTGAATATAATGAAATGAACATGGAATATTGACTAGAATTGTGATGCTGATGTAGATATTTTTGAGAGTTAAATACTATAGGGCTGTGCAATGAATTGAAAATGAGTTTCGATTTTGAATTTGCCGTCCAGCGAAATTAAAATATGATAATCGAGATAAAACACCCTTAAAACTTAACGTGCATATCAGTAAAATCGTGAAACATGACTTTCGTAAAATGGAATGTGCTTGATATTAAAAAGAGCACAAACAAAAACGCGCCCAGGGCTGTTTTAAACGAAAACATTAGTATTTTCATCCCCAAAAATCTTTTTGAGCCAGTTATTTAAATATTTTTGCTGTAGTGTGTCAGTAGGAAATATCAGTTTACATTTCCAAACATTCCTTTTTGCATTAATTGTTGTTAGCAGAATACTTATAGACTTGCATGAAAAAACTTAAAGCACTGTTTGTTTCATTTATTTGTATTTGTCATATTGTTTGTAGGCCTAATATATATATATATATATATATATATATATCATATTGTTAAATAAATTACTTAAAACTAGGTTTTAATAAATATGGCCCATACACTCATAATCATGTTAAATAATTGTGATTGACCGAAAATAATCATGATTCTGATTTTAGCCATAATTGAGCAGCCCTTAATCAAATTAAAATTAGAGCTTCTCTGTGAAGGCTACGTGTGATGCCTCTGGCTAAAACAAGGCATCTTAGTTGGCAGCATAATTCTGCTGCCTACTGTTTGGAATGGCCTGTAGTGTTGGTAGAGTGCCTATGATGACTAGAAATGCTGTATAGGTACTCACTAGGGTTTGGAACAACGCCTAGAAGTGTCCTTTAACTTTGTGCAGTGCACTAGTCTTCCTATAGTACACACAAGGAAACAGATTTGTTTGGCAGGTAGATGAGCCATGACATAAGTAAGCAGTATTGGATTAGAAGTCATATGGCCAATCACACACACACACACACACACACACACACACACGTGTGTGTGTGTGTGTGTCTGTGTGTGATTGGCCATATGACTTCTAATCCAATAAAACAATAATACAGCTTATAGATTCACTCTGGAAGTAGGTATCTAAAGGTTGAATATACACTCACCTAAAGGATTATTAGGAACACCATACTAATACTGTGTTTGACCCCCTTTTGCCTTCAGAACTGCCTTAATTCCACATGGCATTGATTCAACAAGGTGCTGAAAGCATTCTTTAGAAATGTTGGCTAATATTGATAGGATAGCATCTTGCAGCTGATGGAGATTTGTGGGATGCACATCCAGGGCACGAAGCTCCCGTTCCACCACATCCCAAAGATGCTCTATTGGGTTGAGATCTGGTGACTGTGGGGGCCATTTTAGTACAGTGAACTCATTGTCATGTTCAAGAAACCAATTTGAAATGATTTGAGCTTTGTGACATGGTGCATTATCCTGCTGGAAGTAGCCATCAGAGAATGGGTACATGGTGGTCATAAAGGGATGGACATGGTCAGAAACAATGCTCAGGTAGGCCGTGGCATTTAAACGATGCCCAATTGGCACTAAGGGGCCTAAAGTGTGCCAAGAAAACATCCCCCACACCATTACACCACCACCAGCAGCCTGCACAGTGGTAACAAGGCATGATGGATCCATGTTCTCATTCTGTTTACGCCAAATTCTGACTCTACCATCTGAATGTCTCAACAGAAATCGAGACTCATCAGACCAGGCAAAATTTTTCCAGTCTTCAACTATCCAATTTTGGTGAGCTTGTGCAAATTGTAGCCTCTTTTTCCTATGAGATGAGTGGTACCCGGTGGGGTCTTCTGCTGTTGTAGCCCATCCACCTCAAGGTTGTGCGTTTTGTGGCTTCACAAATGCTTTGCTGCATACCTCGGTTGTAACGAGTGGTTATTTCAGTCAAAGTTGCTATTCTATCAGCTTGAATCAGTCGGCCCATTCTCCTCTGACCTCTACCATCAACAAGGCATTTTTGCCCACAGGACTGCCGCATATTGGATGTTTTTCCCTTTTCACACCATTCTTTGTAAACCCTAGAAATGGTTGTGCGTGAAAATCCCAGTAATTGAGCAGATTGTGAAATACTCAGACCGGCCCGTCTGGCACCAACAACCATGCCACGCTCAAAATTGCTTAAATCACCTTTCTTTCCAATTCTGACATTCAGTTTGGAGTTCAGGAGATTGCCTTGACCAGGACCACACCCCTAAATGCATTGAAGCAACTGCCATGTGATTGGTTGATTAGATAATTGCATTAATGAGAAATTGAACAGGTGTTCCTAATAATCCTTTAGGTGAGTGTATACTGTATTTAGCTTTATGCCATATACGGAGTCTATTCCAAGTACAAATAACGTTCTAGTCACACTAGCTCCGCCCTAACAATGCCTGGCATTGATAAGGATTGGCCAAACAAGATATAAAAAAACAAACAAACAAAAAAAACAAAAAAACACTTGTATTTCAATGTCTTGGTTCAAATCAGTGGTTCAATCAGTAAAGTGTAAGACTTAAGGATCTTTGTTTTGACGCAATCGACCTGGGTTCGAATCCGCCTTTTGCAGAGCTTGCTCTTATCACTTTTATCATCACAAATCACATCGGAAAGACATTTACTTTCAATAAAAATTAATAAAATGTTCTAAATATGGAAATAAAGTGCCTAACGAAATGTTTAATAATAATAAAAGCATTTATTGGGTAGGTTTAGGGGTAGGTGTAGGGAGGGCTTTTATTGTCCCATTAAGGCGGCAACCATTTAATAATTTTAATAAATATAATCATTTACACTCTAAGTTATTATTGCATCCTGTTAATGCACAACAATACTGAGGTACAAATAGTATGTATCTGTCAATATAAAGTATAAATTCATTACTAGTCATTACTATTTACACATATTGCAAAGAATATTGCAGACATTGCTTTTATATGGTGTAAATAGATCACTATTTTCACTTAGTGTGCTATTTCACTTAGTTTATAGCATTTATAGTATGCACTTAGTGTAAATAGCATCTATTGCTAAGAAAATGTTATTTTCACTTGGTGTAAATAGCATCTATTTCTAAGAAAATATGTTATTTTCACTTAGTGTAAATATAATCTAGTTGCTATTAACACGGTGTAAATAGCATCTATTGCTAATAAAATATGTTATTTTCACTTTGTGTAAAAATAATCTAGTTGCCTTTAACACTTTGTGTAAATAGCATCTATTGCTATTTGCACTTAGTGCAAATATATATCGCTATTGCACTTCCATAGCCGCTGCCTTATGGAAGCCAGTTTCTGCCTTCTCAGTAAAAACTGAGATATTTAAGTAGTTACATTCAGAGATATACACTACTGTAATTTTACATTATATTGATCAAAAGTGACAGTAAAGACATTTACTTTGTTACTTCCTGAATCCTGAAAAAATGTTTCAGGGTTTCAACAAAAATGTTAAGCAGCTCGACTGTTTTCAGCTGATCATAATCATAAATGTTTCTTGAGCAGAAAATCAGCATATTAGAATGATTTCTGAAGGATCATGTGACACTGAAGACTGGAGTAATTAGGCTAAAAATTAAGCTTTTATCACAGAAATAAATTACATTTTAAATAATATAATATAATAATCTGGCTTCTATAAAAAGCAAATCTTTATCCTCATTCAAAACCAACATGACTTCCAACAACAAGTAATTGTGTGCAGCACTTTCTCACATAAACATTCCTGATTTTATCTTTAATTTCCTTCATATGAAATTTCCAGCCATTTGTCAATCAGAAACCTAACTAAGAAAACTAGAGCTGAGCGACGTTCTAAGCAGCTCTGTTTATTTATCTGCCATTTAGAAGGGCAAGAGAAGAGGGTTCTGGAAAAGGTGAGCCCTGATCAAATAACATTTTTGTAAAACAAAACAATTGTCTATCTCCATTGTGTCTGAGTAAAGGTTAACGATGTTAACAGCCACTGGCTGGGGCTGAAGGACATTAAATGAAATACACACAGCCAGATCTCGTTGATTGTGAGTATCAGCACCACCATGATAACATGCCATTAATTAGCATTAACATATCAGAGAGACACAAGCAGACGGGAAGTGCGCCGTCAAATGGTCCCTGAAATAACCATGATGTGTGACATTTGATGCACCACACTTTGCCACTTTCATTGCATTGTCCCTAAATTAGCCATGAAAGGCGTGTGTTCCAGGGGCTTGAAAAGCCAATCCGTTCACATGTGCAATATAAATACCAGATTCTCCTCTTACCGTGAGATTGATTCATGCATTATAATATAATATAATATATATAGTCGACCCAAGCATGTTGTAAATGCAAATGTTTATTTTACGTTGCAGACAGACAAATAATACGTCAGCTAAAAGTTTACAACTCACTATAACACACAAATATGACGTATTTGTTAGTAGGGCTGGGTACTGATACAAAATTCACGATTCACAAGCTTGAGATTCGATTTGATTCCGATTCAATTAGATCCCATTCGATATTGATTATTTTATATATATATATAGTACAGTACAAATTTGCTGGTGAGTGGGGCACAACCTAACGCACAAACACGCATGGTTTAAAACTTTCCACACATGCCAGGATGATGAAACTTAGTGTATTTACTAGTTGCCATATCAACATTATTTAGAGAAAAAAATGCACCAAAATTAAAAAATCTGGAAGATATTACAGAACATTTATTTAACCATAGCAAAAGTACATTTCTTACTTAAGTTTATTTTTCATCTCTGTTTTTTGTGTTTATTTAAAATAAGACAAATCTGATATTATTGTAATCTTCTATCTGTTATTTAACAGTTGAGATGGTTCTTTAATGCTGATCTAACAGCAGAAGACACGAGCATGGTTTAAATCCCAGTTGAGCAGGTGGGGCATGTTGTCACACTGCGTTACAGTAAGCCCCTATTAGAACTATGATATTATATTCTAAACTTTTATGAATTCTTTTAAGAAACCATGAGAAAAGGGTGAATAAAGACTGAGAGTCAATGTTCAGAAATGATTCATTATTATTATTATGTTTTGAACTATGCTGTATAGCTGTATTTAGCCATGTGTTTGTTGTCAAACTCATAAATTCATTTTTTTTAATGATTACAAAATGCCATTATTTTATTTTAAAAAGTTAATAATTGTGTTTTATTCACAAAATATTTTAGTTTATCTTGGATATTTTTTGATTATATCAGATCACATTTTAAGCTGTCTGTTGGTCATGTTACAGTGAACCCCACCTATGGGGCATGTTGTCACAGTTCACTTCCATTCTTTCGGGGTAAATCAGGAAAAAGCTTACACTGTATTAATGAAACAAAACCACGTAATTGTACTCGACGTGTGCAATGAATGTGGGAAAAAATAAATACTCTGAACCACAAATGGATTTACACAAACTGAGACAGTCAAAAAGTATTAGGCTGTGCCCCGCTCTCCCCTACACTTTACACTCAATGAAGTTTTTATAGTAATAAAGTTTTAATACTAACTTTACAATTCCATAATTATATTTCTACTCCAATTAGTTTAATATATATACATTTAAATGGTGGCTGTCATAAAAACTTGACGGATTTATTCAAGCATTCATTAAATATTGAAGAACATTAAAAACGATCCTCTCTAAAGTAATTTTTTTCTAGCTAACTAATGAGTTTATGGTCACTGAGTATGTTTTTTTCTGAGGTAAATGTGACGTTACATGATTGTTTACAAGCTGTTTTACTGACGTCTTTCCGCGTTTGAAACACTGATTGAACGATTACATGACACATGATATGGATTTCGGTAAGTACTCTATCTTTTAACATACCTTAGATGTTCATTCATGTTTATTTTGCTCTATAACTGCATGAATGCGGAAGAGATGATCGGTCCACGTGCGCTCCGCGTTTCCGCTTCTCTTGAACTGAGGGCTATAGCGATCTGTCACACCACATTAAAGAGCGCCAATTTTTTTTATTTTATTTTTTTTATTCCGTAATAAAATGGACAGAATTTGAAATCTGAGACTTTGTTTCATATCAAAAGTAAAGCACAAAGCTAAATTGTTTTTGGGATTTAAGAATCGATGACGGTTTGTAAAAATGAGAATCGATTAAAAATTATTAAAAGAGCCCTAATTGTTAATCATTGTTGATATTGCATGCTAACGGGATAAAATATTATGCATTACAATCTACCCCAAATATATTGCCACAACATTACAAAATACATTAAAAGTTTGCAAATTTTAGATCTCTCATTTCATAATTATATGATCATATGACATACTCCCTGTTTCACAGACAATTTAATCTTAAACAGGTTTAAGCTAGTCCCAGACTAAAATGCACTGACATCTTACTTGCACTGACATATGACACTGTCAGTGCAAGTAAGATGTCAGTGCATTTTAGCTTGGGACTAGCTGGGACTGTCCATTGTTTTGTCTCAAGATGAACACTAGTAATGTTTTTTTTGTTTTTTTTTCTCGAAGGCACGTACTTAAATGCCCTAGGTCTAATCCTGGCTTAATCTAAGAATTGTCTGTGAAACCGGGCCACTAAGTGCCAAAATTACATGCTAATGTTTCTTTACATCGCAGCACGGGGCGTCACTTAGCCTATCTATTGGAAAATACAGTACTGTGCAAAAGTCTTAGGCACGTTGGTATTTTCACACAAAAAATGTTTTTAAGTCAGTTATTTATATCTTTTACTGTAGTGTGTCAGTAGGAAATTCATTTTGAAATTAATTGTAATAATCCAGTGAGATTTTTATTTTATTTTATGCATAAGAAGTCTGACAGCAGCCGGTATGATCTGATCTCATCATCATCGAGTCTGTCTGTGATTACATGAAGAAACAGAAAAAACTGAAAAACTAAGGCAACGTCTCCAGACACTTGAGGAAACTTACTGTGAAAAGTTTAGGCACTTGTCAGAACGCTTTAAAGTGAGAATGCTGTCAAAAATATTAACATAAATAGCTTTTATTTATGAATGAACTTCTATGAACTAAATCAAATCGATATTTGGGGTGACCACCCTTTTGCTGGAAGGTTTCTTCAAGTGTCTTGGAGACGTTGCCGCAGTTCTTCTGGATTTAGTCCATCTCAGTCTTTTATGTTTCTTCATGTAATCACAGACTCAATGAAGATGAGATCAGATCTCCATGTGGAGCATAGAGACTACTGCATACAAAAATCTCTGGATATTTATAAATGTAAACTGATATTTCCTACCGACACACTACAGAAAAAAATATAAATGACTGGCTTAAACCCACTTTTTGTGTGTAAAAATACTAGCAAGCCTAAGACTTTTGCACAGTACTGTATATTGCAAACTTTTAGCTAACTACTTATTTGTCTGTCTGCAATGTGAAATAAATGCATCGTATAACGCTGTTGGGTAGACAGTTTTTAGCAGTTGTTGCTCTGAATGTGAAATAACAAGAGCGTGACTGGCCCTTCTGTCTGGTTAAGCCTGAATGCTGATTTGATTGTTAAGACAATCAAATTTAAACATACTAATGACTGCAGGACGAAGGGTGTGGTACAAGCATTACCTACAGAGATCAGTGAAACTGAGGAAAGGATATAGCACCCCTCCCTCAAAGACACACACACACACAAACACGTATTCAGCGTCAGCCCTCTCGGGGGATGATAATAGGAAGCCACAGTGGGGCTGTGATTGCATCAGCGCTTTGATCTGACCGCTAATTGCTGGTGACAGACAGGGGTAGCGACAGCGCCACTTCCCTGCTTGATGCAGGGGCCTCTTATTCTCAGAAAAAGAAAAAGAGAGGCTGGGATGGGCTTTAGGAAGCTCGATTTAATCAGGGCCCTCACGGGAGTCCAGATAAATCCACATTAGCTTGGTGCAGGATTAACTAGAGAAACCTGTTATCTGTTTATCAGCTGTAAACCTGTTAAGGTGGTAGTACATAAGAAAGGCTAAGACCTCCGTTACCTTTACAGCGTGAAAGACACGCATGAAAGAAAACAAACATCAACATACTTAAGTGGCATCAAACATCACTGATAATGTACTTTATAATAACAAAGCCAATGTCATATGCAAAACAATAATCCACAGTCGGCTGGTCATTACTGCAAAGGGCCTAGTATCAGCCTGAAGGGGTTTATTTTGTGATAATGACTGGCTGACTGCACATTTCCCCGCTTGGTACACAGCTACTTGCTGTATAAATAATTAAAAGGACATGAACTACTAATCTGAGTTGAAATTCAGAGACCACAGAGTGCTGGAAGAAACATGAAACTAGCACAGCTATGTAAGGAATCAGTTGACTGGTACAACGGTCAATTATATCATTTAAATTATACAGTTTAATAAAAACTACAGTAACAGCACACAATAGAAAACTGCATAAATAATGAAACATAGGTTTACAGTGTATAAAGGATAATTGAAACAGTCTACAAAATCAGCGTTAGCTTTTCAGTTTTTTAATTTGTCAGTTAGCTAGTAAACATTTACATATTATTATCAAAACACTGCCTGCAAAGCCTGCGAAATAGCATATAAAAGTGAAAAAGCCAGCAGAAGAGCAATATGCAAAACTGACCAATTCAATAATATTTGATCTTGATGACATAATAACAGTTGTTTTTGATTATAGAGATACTTGAAGTGTGCAAAATAAATACAAGATTGTCACCTGGCCTTATATTTTTATATATTTTTACTTGAGTAAAAGTAAAAGTACTACCGGTGAAATATTACTCTGTTAAAGGAACACGCCAACTTTTTGTGACTTTAGCTTATTCACCGTATCCCCCAGAGTTAGATAAGTCCATACATACCATTCTCATCTCCGCATCCCATAACTCTGTCTGACGCACCCACCGCTAGCCTAGCTTAGCACAAAGACTGGAGGTAAGCTAGCCTACTGCTCAATAAGTGACAAAATAACGCCAACATTTTCCAATTTACATGTTGTGATGTGTATAGTTACATTGTGTACAAATAACAAGGTCACATAAGCCATCTTCTATCCGTATACATACTGGGGACTATATTCTCAGAAAGCGAAGCATTGCTACTTCTGCGGAGTGATTTGCTCGCAGCACCTAAGAAGCACCGCGGTCAGAGTTGAAGTAATAGAGTCAGCAAATACTAGATAGTTTACAATCATGGGTGTTCGCTGGATTGTAAAGAGCTGTGACAATAAACAGGGTTATAATAAATAATGTTTCATAGAATTCCAATCCAAAACGCTGACCTGATGAATCTATGGCTGCTTGCTCTGGATATAGATCCAAACACACCTGTAGCCATCATCGAGTACCATCGCGTTTGCTCAGAACATTTCACTGAGGATGACTGAGGGCCACACGGACCATGAAACGTGTGCTGAAGGATATGGCCATCCCATCGATAGTACAGACAGGACAAAGTGGATCACCTGCGGCTGCGTTATTGTGTTCCGTTATGTTTTTAGATGACTAGCCTACTGTAACAGTGCCATTAGCTAGATCTAACATGACTATACACATCACAACATAGGAATATAGGAAAATGTTGGCGTTATTTTGTCACTTATTGAGCAGTAGGCTAGATGGAGCCGTTTACCGCCAGTCTTTGTGCTAAGCTAGGCTAGCGGTGGGTGCGTCAGACAGAATTATGGGATGCGGAGATGAGAATGGTATGTATGGATTTATCTAACTCTGGGGGATACGGTGAATAAGCTAAAGTCACAAAAAGTCGGCGTGTTCCTTTAAGTGAAAGTTGTAAAAACAGATTTTTACTCAAGTAAAAATACAGAAGTACTTGCTTCTAAAAGTACTTAAGTATCAAAAGTAAATTTCCTTTTTTATGTCAATGCATTATTATATTGTTGTTGCATTTTTGTACACTCTAAAAAATGCTGGGTTAAAAACAACCCAAGTTGGGTTGAAAATGGACTAACCCAGTGATTGGCTTGTTTTAACCTAGTAAATGGGTTGTTTTAACCCAGCGGTTGGGTTAAATGTTTGCTTAAAACAACCCAACCGCTGGGTTAAAACTACCCATTTACTGGGTAAAAAAAAACAATCGCTGGGTTAGTCCATTTTCAACCCAACTTGGGTTGTTTTTAACCCAGCATTTTTTAGAGTGTATGAATGCACGCTGTGCAGTTAGCCTATTGGAAAATATACTGCAAACTTTTAGCTAACTACTTCTTATTTGTCTGTCTGCAATGTGAAATAAATGCATCGTATAACGCTTACATATGCAAGTAAACATTTACATATAATTATCACAACACTGCCTGCAAAGCACACAAAATAGCATATAAATGTGAAATAAGCCAGAAGCATATGCAAATTTGACCAATTCAATAATAATATTTGATCTTGATGACTTAATAACAATTGTTTTTGATTATAGAGATACTTACAATGTGTAAAATAAATCCAAGTTTGTCACCTGGTCTTATATTTTTATTATATTACAAACCCGATTCCAAAAAAGTTGGGACACTGTACAAATTGTGAATAAAAAAGGAATGCAATAATTTACAAATCTCATAAACTTATATTTTATTCACAATAGAATATAGATAACATATCAAATGTTGAAAGTGAGACATTTTGAAATGTCATGCCAAATATTGGCTCATTTTGGATTTCATGAGAGCTACACATTCCAAAAAAGTTGGGACAGGTAGCAAAAAGTTAAATGTACATATAAGGAACAGCTGGAGGACCAATTTGCAACTTATTAGGTCAATTGGCAACATGATTGGGTATAAAAAGAGCCTCTCAGAGTGGCAGTGTCTCTCAGAAGTCAAGATGGGCAGAGGATCACCACCCCCCAATGCTGCGGCCAAAAATAGTGGAGCAATATCAGAAAGGAGTTTCTCAGAGAAAAATTGCAAAGAGTTTGAAGTTATCATCATCTACAGTGCATAATATCATCCAAAGATTCAGAGAATCTGGAACAATCTCTGTGCGTAAGGGTCAAGGCCGGAAAACCATACTGGATGCCCGTGATCTTCGGGCCCTTAGACGGCACTGCATCACATACAGGAATGCTACTGTAATGGAAATCACAACAGGGCTCAGGAATACTTCCAGAAAACATTGTCGGTGAACACAATCCATCATGCCATTCGCCCGTTGCCGGCTAAAACTCTATAGGTCAAAAAGAAGCCATATCTAAACATGATCCAGAAGCGCAGGCGTTTTCTCTGGGCCAAGGCTCATTTAAAATGGACTGTGGCAAAGTGGAAAACTGTTCTGTGGTCAGACGAATCAAAATGTGAAGTTCTTTTTGGAAAACTGGGATGCCATGTCATCCGGACTAAAGAGGACAAGGACAACCCAAGTTCTTCTCAGCGCTCAGTTCAGAAGCCTGCATCTCTGATGGTATGGGGTTGCATGAGTGCGTGTGGCATGGGCAGCTTACACATCTGGAAAGGCACCATCAATGCTGAAAGGTATATCCAAGTTCTAGAACAACATATGCTCCCATCCAGACGTCGTCTCTTTCAGGGAACACCTTGCATTTTCCAACATGACAATGCCAGACCACATACTGCATCAATTACAACACCATGGCTGCGTAGAAGAAGGATCCGGGTACTGAAATGGCCAGCCTGCAGTCCAGATCTTTCACCCATAGAAAACATTTGGAGCATCATGAAGAGGAAGATGCGACAAAGAAGACCTAAGACAGTTGAGTAACTAGAAGCCTGTATTAGACAAGAATGGGATAACATTCCTATTCCTAAACTTGAGCTTCTTGTCTCCTCAGTCCCCAGACGTTTGCAGACTGTTAGAAAAAGAAGAGGGGATGCCACACAGTGGGAAACTGTGGGATCTGTTGATGTCACGAAATTTAAAATCAACTTATTTGTCCCTTAAAATGATACATTTTCTCAGTTTAAACATTTGATATGGCATCTATGTTGTATTCTGAATAAAATATTGAAATTTGAAACTTCCACATCATTGCATTCTGTTTTTATTCACAATTTGTACAGTGTCCCAACTTTTTTGGAATCGGGTTTGTATAAAAGTAAAATCACTACTGGTCAAATATTACTCTATTAAGTTAAAGTTGTAAACTTTTTTACTTAAGTGAAAATACAGTAAAAGTACTTAAGTATCAAAAGTAAATTTCCTTTTTTTTATGTCAACATTATTATATAGTTGTTGCATTTTTGTATGAATACACACTGTGCCATGGTGGTTTAAGCCAGTCAGTGATGCTCCATCCGACATACGACTACCTTGAACTCTTTGCAATACTTGTTTAAAAGTTACAAAGCTCTTTATAAAGATGCTGTCACTTTAAGACACAATACATTGACACCAAGCAGCAACCTCCCCCAGTTTCTCTTTAAGTCAATACGGAAGTGACTTAAACTGTAATTCATCGACTGGCCGCTAGGGACAGGCTCCAGAAGGGAGCAGAATCTCATTGAGCCCCATGTTAAAATGCCCAACTTTACAGCAAAAAAAAAAAAAAAAAAACATGTTTACCGCCTGGTACAAATTGTGGTTTTGGTCTATACAGCTAATTTTGCCCTTCATGCCAACTGTGATGGGGGTGAATTTTTTTATAACTCATTTGTTTACATTATATAAAGCCTTAAACTTCTGCATAATTAAGCGCATGGCCACTTTGAGTGACAGGTAGATTGTCGTTTGTCTGTTGTCTGGTAGCCATCACGTCACCTCAGCTCCGCCCACGTCCCGCCTCTTTTCCCAATTTCTGTCATCCGGGAGTGACACGCGGTGAAGATGGCAACGGCCAGCTCGACCCTACTTTACGCTTCAAAACTGCTCTTCAGAATCCTAAGGGTGACGTCACGGACACTACATCCATATTTTTTTACAGTCTATGACTGATACACATCCGATATTCTCCCAACTCCTTACTTTCTTCCTACGTCTTCTTAAATACTCGCCAAAATGGAAATTTTTCTGTGTGCGCACAGAAAAGAGCTGAGCTCTCTTTCGCGTCGTCATGCTTTTTCATGACGTTTTATGAGACATGGAGAAAATGTTGGCTAACTTATGTCCCGCCAGGTAGATCAGCATGTTACTGTCAAGGCGGGTATGGGTGAAAAGGAGCGATGACTCATTTGCCGGAAGATTGCACCCATCTTGTTATCTGTTTATTGATTAATTTGCCCCACCTGTTCACCCTCTCACGTGACAGTTACAATTCAAATGTGCACATCTCACACAGGACATCAGTTCTGACTGGATCTCCCCAAATCGTCCCTCCCTAACATTTTTGTTTAGTTTTTATTCGCTGAAAAAATTTCAATAATTTCATTCATTCACAATAAGCCTCATTCAAAACTGGTTTTATTTAGTTGTCTCGTTTTCGTCACTGAAAAAAATAAAAAATAAAAAATTAGTCAACAAAATGAACACTCAAACTTTAAAACTAAAATCACAGACAATTCCCATTTCAAGCTTTCACCAGAAATTTTTTTTTGTTGGATGGTCAGTTTTTGAAGGCTGTGATTTGGTTCGTTTTAGGCAAACAAAGCAAACATTTAAAACAAATGAATCTTTAATCTATTCAGAAAACTGAAACATACTCTCTAAGTATGGCCGTGGGTGCGCGCACTGCGCCGAGTAACCGTTGTCTTCCATTTTGCCATTAAATGATCAGTGTTCAAAAAATGCTGGGAAACCATTGAACGTCACGACACGCGACCCAACAAGAGTAATTACTTATAGACTGTCTGCAAAACAGCCCAAACACATTATAGACTGTCTGCAAAAAAGCCCAAACACATATATATATATATATATATATATATATATATATATATATATATATATATATATATATATATATATATATATCATCCACTGACTTTCAAAGCTGCTACCTAGAAACAACTTTCAACTTCAAGGACCTTTATAGAAATGTAGTGGAGTGAAAAGCATTTGTGTTTCAAATGGAGTGAAGACAAAGTCATAAGTTTCCAGAAAAAATAATACTCAGGTCAAGTACAGACACTCAAAAATTACGACGCCTCTGAAAATTTGTCACCACAATTGCAATTGCATGAAAAAGAAAATATCTGTTGTGAATTGACTTAATGAAACACAAGGCCAAATCTCCAGAAATCTTTTGTAAACAGTAACTTCATCCATACAAAACTTTATTGACTGCAGAAAGTCACGATGGAGCAATCAAAATGAAGTACTAAAGAGATAACAAGCTCAATAAAAGCTCAACATTTAAGCGCATTGCACCCACACTGGTGCATTGCCATAGTTTTTGCATCATGATGCAATATTGCTTTGTTCTTTCACAATGGATTCGTGATAATTAGCGCATACTTGGATATCTACATGTTGACAGCAGAAAAAGCCACCAAATTGCACAAGACCACTTGAAGCTCTTGCCATGCACGATATATTTGCACCAAACAGATGATGATTGAAATCATCAGATGCCGCACTCAGTTAAACTATGCAAACGAGTATTTAAGGAAGCCTCAGAGTCTGTCCATCTCCATTATATTTCCTGTTACTCCACCCTCTTTTCCTCGTCTTGCCCTGCGGGTTTCTTGTATCTCACTGCCAATCTGTGCGCAGTTACGGGCAGCCCAGTCAAGCCGGGTGTTTTCTCGAAGTCACAACAGGTTTGAGTCGTTCTATGCATATCGAGTTAACAGCTCTCTGCTCCGGCTGGGGCATGTCATCTCCCAGGCAAGCAAATCAATCATCTTTTTTCTTTTTGAGTGATCAGGGCAAACCTCCAATGTCATCCCTCCATCTCCCCCCAAAGCACACGGTTATGTTCTCTCTTTCACTTCCTACACTCTCACATCTTTCTCTTTCGGTCTCTCCATCCCCCCTACCTTGCTCTCATTCTCTCTATTTCGCCATTTTTGTCACTTTCCCAATTTTTCTTGCTTTCCTTCCCTCCGGGTACTCTGGTCAAACTGTACAGGGAGCTTACTAATGAATCAAATGAGCTGTCAACACAGGAAAACCTCTGGTCCAAACTGCTGGTATGCAATAATTAGTGTGTTTGGGGCCGGGAATGTGAGCACTTGGGAAACACACACCGCAAACATACATCCACACACACATTCTAGCAGCAAAGGTCATTAGTTATAACTGTGCCTGAAACAATACTTTTTGGAGCACAGGTCATTACCAAGTGGTTGATTTCTCAAAGTCATTATGAAAGGCTACAAACGGTTGTGATTTAACATGAAGAAATACGATCTTGTGCAATGATAAGAAACAATGAAGCTAATTTAGGTTTTTCTGCCTCCCCTGACAGGGAGTGCTTGCTGAAATGGATCTCTCCTGTTTTAAAAGGGAGTTACATATCGCATATTGGCAGGCGTAGCGAAAGTCATTCAGCCGTTTTTTTATGCATTCATGTCTTTCATGATACATTTCATATCCCAGAACCCCTTCCCTTTCCCTTAGCGCCACGGCTGCTGATATAAATCAAATTTCTAATGCAAGTGGTCAATGTTCAGTTATTCCCGTCAGCATATTCTCAGCTGTGCATTTATCAACCTTTACGATCTATCTCACCTCTCTGTGCAAGTCCTTTTCCAAACCTCTTAATTTGTGGACACTTTTTTTAAGGAATAGTTTGTCTAAAAGTGAAAATTGTCAGCATTCTACTCACCTTAATATATGAACTTTTATCTTAGGTAAAATACAAAAGGAGATATTAGCCTTGCATCTGTTTCCCATACAAGGAAACTGGATGGTAATGCGTACCGCCAAACTCTGAAACGGTACCATAAAAGTACATGGTAACACTTTAGTTTAGGGTCCAATTCTCACTATTAACTAGTTGCTTATTAGCATGAATATTATTAGGATATTGGCTCCTTATTAGCATTAATAAAGCCCGTATTAATGACTTAATCCGCATGGCCATATTCTACATCCCTTAATCCTACCCAATACCTAAATTTAACAACTACCTTACTAACTATTAATAAGATGTAATTTTGGATTTTGAGGCAAAAGTCGTAGTTAGTGAAAATTGGACCCTAAAGTGTGACCAAGTACACATATGGGAAACACTTTACAATAATGTCCCATGAGTTAATGCATCAACCAGCAATACATGCGTTACAGTATTTATTCATCTTTGTTAATGTCACAAACACAACTATTCATTGTTAGTTCATGTTAGCTCAGGTACATTAAATAATATTACCTTAAAATTACTTTAACATTAACTATGATTAATACACGCCTTAGAATAATTATTTTTCATTGTTAGTTCATGTTAATTAACGTTAACCTATTGCAACGTGTTACTTAAGTGTACTTTACACAATGAATAAGTTTGAAAATATTAAATAAATTCTACATTTGTACAATGAGTCAAAACAAAACTTGAATATTTCTTAAGAATACATTTTTTCACTGTTTGGCAGCTTTATTTAAACTGTTGTTACTGTTGATGCTATTCATTTAGTAACTTTTTTACAACATCTGAGGTTTTCTACTAAAATTGTGTTTGTGTGCAAAAACTATTTACATTTATGCATTGGCAGACACTTTTATCCAAAGCAACTTACTCTGCATTAAAGGTATGCACAGCAAAACTTCCAGTTTTAATCAGAACTTGCTTTCCCTGGGAATCAAACCCACAATCTTGGTCTTGCTAGCACCATGATTTACTGTTTGAGCTACAGGAAGGATGCCTTCATACATTCAATGATCCATAGATTGTTACCAATGAAATTCAGAGCAATAAACAAATAATACAGCCATGCACTATACTCCAAGTGGTCTGAAGGCAGAAGATAGTTTTGCGTGTGGAATAGCATGATAATGTCAAACTTAATGAGAATAGAGCCGGCATTTGTCTTATTTGAACTAAGGCGTAGATGAGATTTGAGAGCTCCAGAGAAGAAGATTAATAGTGAATAGCTTAAATTTCAGTCTGTTCTTCACATAAAGCTATTGTAATTAGGCAAATTTTATGAAATTGTGTTATGTAATCCTTTTTGGGGGTTGCCAGTACGACTCACCAAACACTTTTGCATGGAAAAGAGCAGCACTGACATTCTGTGAACTATTCCTTTATTACAACACACATGTAGAACACTACCTGTGCTGCTTTGGCTAATGGCCCAGCAGAGCACACAGCCTGCAGAACTGCTAACTCGCAGGAGACGAGCCAGTGCCTTAGCCAAACGTAACAATCAGAGTACCAATATTTACACTGGAGGCTGAATTCTCGAAGCGTGTTCCAGAGCGGGTTTGAAGAAAAGAAAAATGAGCGTGCCTGGCAGCCATTGCGGTGAGCTCTATCTTTCTTGAGGTCGGTTGCAGCGACGATGTGTAACGTACCTCAGCGGTGCAGAGTGTAATTAAGAGTGCACCATAAGTGGAGCGCGTCCCTGCGGAAAATGAGGCCACGGCTGCAGCCACTGGAGGTGATGACGGCTGCGTGACTACAGGGCGAGAGAGAAAGAGAGAGTGCTCTGTTCCAATCAGAATCTCAAAAACAAACATACTAGTGAACCTGGAGGCCTATATTTAAAAGGCTGACAGACGAGAGCAGGGAGAAAAGGTGAGGGAGCAAATGATGAGATCTGCCTGAAAGGGGAAAAAAAATAAATAAATAAATAAATCTGATCAGGATATCCTTTAAGGAAACACGCTGAGCGAAGAGACAGACGGCAAGAAAGAAATGCTCTGCTATTATTAGCTTCTTGATAACGAAGCAAGAAATAGCAATCCCCAGCTATTCCACGGAATGATCTGAGGGCGTGTACAGAAAAAAAAAATCTGAAGTTCAGTGCATTTTCCACCACCCCCTGAGGCATGGAAACATTTTCAAAAGTTTCCCAAAATGTGCCACTTTTTATTAGCAAAGTCCTGAGGCTTAATCAGAGTCAATATTCCAGTTTTTTAAAAGGGTATTCCACCCCAAAAATGAAAATTCTCTCATCATTTACTCACCCTCGTGCCATCCCAGATGTATCTGACTTTCTTTACAAGTTTGTGAGTTCGTGCTTGGCATAAATGCCAGCACATCAGAAGCGATCATTTATAGTTTAAAAACATTTAAAGGTGCAGTAAGCGATTTCTGAGGAGCACTGTTGTTAAAATCAACCCAAAGAAACACACCCCTTCCTTCATTGCTCCACCCCTAAATGCATGAACACGCAATACAAGAGTGGATGTCTCTTTATCATAGCTGAAGCGAAGCACAATAATGCTTTGTGAAAAATAAAGCAAAGACAATGAATGAACAACAAGGAAGAACAAAAAAAATAACAGTTAGGGCTGCAATAAATTATTATTTTGATAATCAAATAATCTAATGATTATTGGAACAATTAATCGACTAATCGTTGATTATTTCTCTGGCAAATCAGTTGGATTTGATCAATTATTCCACTTTTGCAATTATTTAAAATATTTAGTTATACCTATTTTTAACTAAAATAAAAATAAAACAAGGAAATAACTTTTTATAGATTTTTAAAGTGTATTTTTAATGAATTTCAAGCCAACCGAATTGACCAATCCCTTTCAGGTTTTCTTTCCTCCTCAGAAGTCATTAATAGTTCAAATGTTACAATGAGTGGTACTGTGTTTTATTAAGTCTGGGAATTGCAATAATAACTTTTTAATAAGAGTAAAAATATGAATATGTAATATTGTGCATATTTTTGGAAAAATGCTCCTCTCTAGAGTTCTTTTTTCTTAAATTACTATTGAGTTTATGGTCATTGAATGGCTTTGCTGAGGTAAATTTAACATTTTGCGACATTGTTTGCAAGCTGTTTTATTGACGTCTTTCTGCGGTTGAAATAGGGGTGGGACAAAATATTGATAGGGCAATATATCGTTGTCCTTCTCTATGAGAACTTATACACTGGCGCCAATTATTGATATTTTAATTATAGATTAAATAGATTTCCTTGCTCCCAGCATCGCTTCTTCATGGGAAACGTGAACACAAGTTAACTAGCCTAAGAAAAGTAGTTTTTTTACAGGATGGCGTACAGCAGTGTGAGTAAAATAATAGATGCCCCAGCCACGTTTAAGTCCAAAGTCTGGAAAACCTGCACCTAACCTTTCCACGGTCATTTTGTTTTCATTGTTAGATATATACCGTGACGTAATATATTAAAGGATTGTCTAGAAATATATTGATTATCGCCGCATAGCTGTATCGTGATATTATCGGCATCGTGAGCCATGTATCGTATAGCATCGTGAGGTACTCTGTGATTCCCACCCCTAGGTTGAAACTCTGATTAAGTGATTACATTAGAGATGGATTCATTTCAGTAAGTTGTACTTTCAACATACTTTTTGATGTTTATTTCGTGCTGTAATTGTAGAAAGAGATAATAGGTTCACAAGCTGCTTGACCTGAGGTGTTACAGCGATCTGTCACACCACATTAAAGGGTGCCAAAACCTAACCTGGTTCTACCTGGTTCTACCATTCTCCATTGACAAACGTTAACTTCCTTGAAGGCGGGTACTCTGTTGAAGTTTAAAACTATTGGATCTGCCATAACCAATCGCTAATATTTGGTCGTGACGTATGTCATCTCAAACTTGCGCACAACATCAACGTCATCGTTCTCAGCCACTCCCTCTGTTCGCTGATTGGACCGGTTAAAATTTGACCGGAGAAAACCAGAATATACCGCAAACCCAGATGGAGTACTGAAGGAAAATGAAAATTGAGTGGAAGTATGTAGGAGGGCGGAGCCAGGCTAGCCAAAACCACATGTATTGTTTAAATTTCATAGTAAAATTTAAAAAGCTGAGACTTTGTTTTATATCAGAAGTAACCTGTTCTGTCTTATCTGTTGGTGCATTGTCTGTGTCTTCTTTGCTCTGCGATGAATCTTTCACTGCGTGAGAACAGTGTCAATTGTGTGAGTTTGAATGAATGAGAGCTGGTGGCCCTGCATGACAGCATTTTTTTTAAGTTATGTTAAACTCTCCCAAATTTTACGGGTTTGTCTTGAAGCACCATGTCTTCTTTTATTGGACTGGATCCAGGAAGGCTGCATTACAGTATTTTGTGTTCATCTGAAGTAAGAAAGACATACAGATCTGGATGAGGGTTAGTAAATGATGAGAACTTTCATTTTTGGGTGGAGTAAAAGACAATGAAACCATCTTGATAAGGAACAATGCAACACGTATCTCCCTCCAAACCCTCCAAAGGAACAATGCAACACGTATCTCCCTCCACTCTTCCTCCCTAAAGTGGTTTAAATCTGCTGGGCTACAAGGGGTCAAGCAACAGAGACGGAAGTCTTCCTTTTAAAATGAAAACAAGCTCTGTGTTATCCTGAAACAGAATTTTCTAGTATCCGCTGACATTACCCAGCCACAGATGCTCATCCTTTGCCTTGAAAACAAAGTAAAGCTTAACTTTTTCCAACTCCTATGAAACCACCCATTCCAGATGTGTAGCGAGGCCGGTGTTTAATGCCATTAGTGCGTTAACCCCTGACTACTTTGAAAGACCCGACCGGTTTCCTGCCCCCTCAAGGAAAAAAACAACTAAAAATGCACCATGTGGTGTTTTCCAAATAAGAAACTTATCGAAGAGATCTTCAAAGGAGTTTGCTGGAGGACTTCTGGACTATGGCAAGGTCTGACGCCAGTCTTTTTAACAACATGTGGATGCCAATTATGGATAACATACCTTGACATTTCACAACAGGTGATGAAACAAAACCTTTTTTCTAGATCTACCTCTCCGTTCTCGGTCACACAGAAGGAAGTATAGTTGCCAAACACCCCCACATTTGGCAGCCTGAACTGCAGCCATCCACGGAGATAGTATGTGTTTGCGAACGTGTGTGTATACTATCCACCAAGTGCCAATACTCTGAGATCTGGCACATCACCTGTTGCCGTGTGTGCGCTCGTGCTGCCGAGGGGAACCGTCGCTTGGCCAGTGTTTATGTTTGTATCATTTTCCTGTCCCTGAAACAGACGGCCATCTCCTTCTCCAGAGGAAACGCAAGCCAAAACAAAGCCAAACAAGGAGACTAAAAATCTGAAAATAAAGGTTCACCTGGTCTAAAAATAAAATAAACTGCAAGATCAGTTAGCTAACCTGTTCTCAGTTAGACATAAAAAAAATAAAAGCAAGATATCAAATCAAATAAATAATAATAATAATAATAATAAATTATCTCTGAATTAAACAAAAATGTCTCACTATTTTGGTCAACATGTTTTGATCTAGGATTACTGAAAAGGTGCATGTGTTGAATCAAAGGTGGATTACAACTTGGCCCTATTTGCTACTTCCAGAGATAAACTGAGAATGTTTACATGTTGTCTATATGTATGGGCTTAGTGTTAATCAGGGTTTTGCATAGAATAAGTATGCATAAGCTGCTCCATATGTCAAGATGGTGGTGAATGTCATCTACTAAGATTGCTGAAAAGCTCTGTGACTTTTTCCTTCTTCCTCTAAGCACTTCAATCTCCCATATCACAAAAAGTGTGAGACAATATTTTCTCTGTGTTTTTGTGTTTGTGGTCTGCAGTCAGGCTTTGGCTGCTGGCTCCTAAGGCCTTACGTAAACCCCCTGTCATATCCACCTTTTGCACTGAGACGGCTTGACAAATAAGTGATGACCGCTCACATTTTTAATTTAAGAGACTGATGAAAAATTCACAGTGGCAACACGAGACCTTGATTTAAAAACAATCCACCCATGCCCCGAGACTGCAAGCCTCCACCATCCACGTCTCCTTTTCTCTGTATCCAACCGATGTCGTGTCAACCTAAATCCCTTCACACATCTAGAGTGACTCAGACCACAGACAAAGCCGACTGGCTACCTGTCCAGGTAAACTCCCATTTTCTTCCCACTGTGTGAAAGGTGATCTGGCTCGTGTTAAAAGCAGAATGCAGGTGTTGTAATGGTTAGCTTGTCCTGCATCTCATTTTGGCCCTGTTTACACCTGCACTGTAAACCCAAATAAGTTGGTTAAAAAAAAAAAAAAAAAAAAAAAAAAAAATATATATATATATATATATATATATATATATATATATATATATATATATATATATATATATAGTAATTAGTTACATACATTTTAAGTTAATAAATTCAATGTTTAAGTAAGCAGACCTGTCAGATTTCAATTTTGTACTCGTTTTACAAAATTTTACAATACAATTTACAGTACATTTTACAGTACAAAAGTAATTTTGTACTCACTTACAGTACTCACTAGTTTTAATTGCTCTTAACTTTTGTTTTTTTACTTAAACATTTTGAGTAAGTTAATTCATACATGTATAACTTAATATTATCATGTAATCTCAACTTAAAGATTTAAGTAGTGGAAATTTAGCTAGCTATAACTAGCTAATTCAACACATGCTAATTAGTAACACAATGCTTTGATAGCATTAGCATAGCGTAGCAATTGCTGAAAGAGTACAGCGATATAGAACATTTAACATATACCTGTTCTCAAACCTAGCTCATGCTTCACTCGTCACCATGATAGCAAACCCCCCAAAAAAACCCACATAACAGAAACTCTTCTAAATTAGCATAGCACATTGTCCACACAGTCACCACAGTGACCACAGATTGATATATCATGTATATGCTGACCACTGAGTTCCTTTCCCTTTTGCTCCTTCTAACCAGAACTTCTACCCTACAATCCAGAGGTATAAGCCACAGTTTAAAGTGCTTTTAATGATGTGTTTCCGTGACTTAGGCAAACAGAAGCAGTCTTTGGTAGCTTCCCAGCTGTTTCAAAGGTGGAGCAGCTTCTAGCCTTCACGCATCATGCTCCAGCCAGCTGTTCTTCATCATTTTTCTCCTTATCACAGCTGCAAATGTGAATAATCCATGATCTCTCCTGTTCGAAAGGGTGGGCTTGAGCTTTCGCTCTCTCTCTGCATCACTCGCTCTCCCTTCTCTTCTCCTCACTTATCCTCAGGACAGATTTTCATCAGGCCTGCTCAATGTTTAACATGACAGGGTTCCATGGACATCACATGCAGGGGCTGCAGCGAGGCGACTGGTTTAGCTTGATGGGGTCAGATTCTGAGTCATGGCCCCTCGAGCACTCTTGCAGCACCTATCAAATGCAAGACCGGGATCGTGGCAGATGAAAATGTTTACCTTACTGCAGTGCACACATCTCTCTCTCTCTCTCTCTCTCTCTCTCTCTCGATTCTTTCTTCTTCAGGATGTTTTGATGTCAGATGTGGTCCGTATGGTTGGGGAGTCATGGAAGATATCAAAGTTTACCATGTCAATCTCCAATTCCTGTGACAATCGAGAGAGAGACTGATACTAGTACGACAGTCTGTGATTCTTGTGGTAGAACAGAGACAAAAGTAAGGTAGACTGAATGAGCGAGAGAGAAAAACCGAAGGAGAGACCCTAATAATGGCCAGGCCGTGGCTAGACGCAAGATTTAAAGTGACAGTGGACAAGTCATCCATTATTTATAGCCTACGAGCTGGAGTATTTATTTTTTTCAGCAGGCGTGAACAGTGAGGGATCGTGGCACAAAACAAGCAGCCAGTCATGGCCCATTCCCGTGACTGTCAGCTGGCCCCGCCACCACTGCTAACGTTAGCAACCGTGGCTCTCTGGAAACCATGTCACTGCAGTGCCTGTACCTCAATCAGAGAGCCAGGGGCAAAAGCCCCGAAACCCTGAGAAACAACACGCTCCATGGCCCGCTTATAAACACCTGTGGTTGGCAAAAGTACAAGGACTAAAATGTAGCACTGCCAAACGAATTGCTGACAGATTTGTTTACTTTTATATAGCATGTTTTTAATAAACTTAACAAGTGAATATTTTTCAGTGTTTTTTTTAAATAGATGCATTCAGATCTTTAAATATCTCCCATTATAATCAGCAAAGCTGTCTACACTCAAAGAAACACTGAAGATGCAACGTTTCTGTTTTTGATGTGCTGCATAGCCATCCAGGTCATTGGAAATTATTATTATATATTTTTTTAAAGAAATCATTTGAATTTTTTTAATTGAGTTTTTAAAAATTCTTTGTTTTATGAAAGCCAGCTTGTGATGATTCAGGCAGCGGATATTTGCACTAAGTGAAAATAGTGATATATTATATTTACACCATGTAAATGTAGCAGTTCTTATATGCGTAAATAGTAGGCCTAATTAGATGCTATTTATACTTTATTTTGGAAGATACATACTATTTTCACCTCAGTATTGTTGTACATTAACAGGATGCAATAAATTATTATATTTATTGAAATGATTAAATGGATGCTGCCTTAAAGGAACACTCCACTATTTTTGAAAATAGTCTAATTTTCCAACTCCCCTAGAGTTAAACAGTTGAGTTTTATCGTTTTCGAATCCATTCAGCCGATCTCCAGGTCTGGCGGCAGCACTATTAGCATAGCTTAATATAGATCATTGAATCTGATTAGACCATTAGCATCGTGCTCAAAAAATGACCAAAGAGTTTTCGATATTTTTCCTATTTAAAACTTGACTCTTTCGTAGTTTCATCGTGTACTAAGACCGACGGAAAATGAAAAGTTGCTATTTTCTAGATATGGCTAGGAACTATACTATATATTCCTGGAACTATACTCCTGCGTAATACTCAAGGAGTATAGTTATAATATACTCCTGCGTAATAAATCACGTTTAACTCTAGGGGAGTTGGAAAATGAGACTATTTTCAAAAATAGTGGCGTGTTCCTTTAATGGGACAATACAAGTCCACCCTACACATACTCCTAACCCTACCCAATAAATAACATGTCATTAGGCACTTTATTTCCACTTTTAGAACATTTTCTTCCTTTTTATTGAAAGTAAATGCTTTTCTGTGTGATATGTGATGGGAAAAGGAAGAAGAGCAATCTCAGCAAAAGGCGGATTCGAACCCGGGTCAATCGCATCAAAACTAAGATACATGTGCCTTATGCTCTACTGACTACACCACTGAAAACAGTGAGTTACATGCACCCTTTTTTAATCTTGTGTGGTCCAACCAGGCATTGTTGGACGGAGCTAGTGTGAATATCGCTTGCCAACAAGGCATGCATGTGTAAATAGACACTCCGTTAATTTAAATCTTCCTTTTATTCTGTACTGTATATGTATACTTTTTTTTTAACATTTGGCCACAACTTGATTTAATTGTGTTCAATCAACCCAATATATTTAAAACTGAAGATTGCTTAATTCATTTGTGTTGAAACTACTTGAATCATTTTCATTGACATAACTGGGCAATGAATCTGTAGTTCCCAGCATGCTTTGACTGGATTAGGAGAGTAAATTTAGGGATTAAAGTGTTATTTTATGTGTTTTACAGTAAAGGGAAAGATGCTGTTAATTAATGTTAGTGTTTAATGTTCAGTTATGTTAGAAATTTAGAGAAGTTTCTGTAATGTTTTTGAATTTTGTGGTTACATTATGCAGAAGAGTGGCGCCTGTGTTTAGGCTGTATGCTAATGCTAATGTCAGGATTGACACCAGTCTTTTCTTATCTGTTCATAATATACATTGTTTATAATGAATAATGAAACTGCTTATAATTGATTTTCCAATTAAATGCTTTAATTTAATTTTGACAAGCATAAAAAAGTCATTTTGTAAATGTACCAATTTCATTTAAACTGTATTTGATCAAACTGATTTGGACCAATTCAATTACATTATTAAAATTAAATTATTTTTATGAGTTGGGGCTACACATATTTTTCGGATGAAAATATTGCCCTAAATTAAATTGAGTTTGTCCAATGAGGTTTTTTTTTTTTTTTTTTTATGTGGATTGATGCAAACAAGTCCATGATAAATTAGCATCAAGGCTTTTAACATTTAAAGGTGCCCTAGAATTGTTGAAACAATTATTGAGTTAAATATTGAGTTGAAACTATATTTTAAATTGTTCTCTGATATCTACATAGAGGGTATGTGGCTTATTTAAGGGCAAAAATTGTCCAGATATGGTTTTACATGTCCATTTACAACCCTAGAAATTGTCCCTAGAATGAAATTGTCTGTTTTTGACTTATTTGGAGGGGTCATGAATAGTAATGTGGAGTTCTGCTCTGATTGGCTGTTTCACTGCGTTGGGACACTGTACACATTGTGACTAAAAACAGAATGCAATGATGTCGAAGTTTCAAATTTCAATATTTTATTCAGAATACAACATAGATGACATATCAAATGTTTAAACTGGGAAAATGTATCATTTTAAGGGAAAAATAAGTTGATTTTAAATTTCATGTCATCAACACATCTCAAAAAAGTTGGGACAAGGCCATGTTTCCCACTGTGTGGCATCCCCTCTTCTTTTTATAACAGTCTGCAAACGTCTGGGGACTGAGGAGACAAGAAGCTCAAGTTTAGGAATAGGAATGTTGTCCCATTCTTGTCTTATACAGGCTTCTAGTTGCTCAACTGTCTTAGGTCTTCTTTGTCTCATCTTCCTCTTTATGATGCGCCAAATGTTTTCTATGGGTGAAAGATCTGGACTGCAGGCTGGCCATTTCAGTACCCGGATCCTTCTTCTACGCAGCCATGATGTTGTAATTGATGCAGTATGTGGTCTGGCATTGTCATGTTGGAAAATGCAAGGTGTTCCCTGAAAGAGACGACGTCTGGATGGGAGCATATGTTGTTCTAGAACTTGGATATACCTTTCAGCATTGATGGTGCCTTTCCAGATGTGTAAGCTGCCCATGCCACACGCACTCATGCAACCCCATACCATCAGAGATGCAGGCTTCTGAACTGAGCGCTGAGAACAACTTGGGTTGTCCTTGTCCTCTTTAGTCCGGATGACATGGCATCCCAGTTTTCCAAAAAGAACTTCACATTTTGATTCGTCTGACCACAGAACAGTTTTCCACTTTGCCACAGTCCATTTTAAATGAGCCTTGGCCCAGAGAAAATGCCTGCGCTTCTGGATCATGTTTAGATATGGCTTCTTTTTTGACCTATAGAGTCGGCAACGGCGAATGGCACGGTGGATTGTGTTTACAGACAATGTTTTCAAGAAGTATTCCTGAGCCCATGTTGTGATTTCCATTACAGTAGCATTCCTGTATGTGATGCAGTGCCGTCTAAGGGTCCGAAGATCACGGGCATCCAGTATGGTTTTCTGGCCTTGACCCTTACACACAGAGATTGTTCCAGATTCTCTGAATCTTTGGATGATATTATGCACTGTAGATGATGATAACTTCAAACCCTTTGCAATTTTTCTCTGAGAAACTCCTTTCTGATATTGCTCCACTATTTTTGGCCGCAGCATTGGGGGAATTGGTGATCCTCTGCCCATCTTGACTTCTGAGAGACACTGCCACTCTGAGAGGCTCTTTTTATACCCAATCATGTTGCCAATTGACCTAATAAGTTGCAAATTGGTCCTCCAGCTGATCCTTATATGTACATTTAACTTTTCTGGCCTCTTATTGCTACCTGTCCCAACTTTTTTGGAATGTGTAGCTCTCATGAAATCCAAAATGAGCCAATATTTGGCATGACATTTCAAAATGTCTCACTTTCAACATTTGATATGTTATCTATATTCTATTGTGAATAAAATATAAGTTTATAAGATTAGTAAATTATTGCATTCCTTTTTTATTCACAACTTTTTTGGAATTGGGTTTGTATATTTTTTGTAACGTTTTAGCCTGGTCGCTATTCACTGCCATTATAGGGAGGAGCGCGTGCAGGACTATTTTTAAAAGGTCCGAAAAAGATGGAAGGACAGAGGGGATTGGAACAACAGCAGGGTGAGTAAAAGATGGCTTTATTTTCATTCCAGGGTGAACTATCCTTTACAGGTAACTCATAACATCATCAGTCACAACTTTTTAAAAACATTTTAACATTAATTATTGTAATGTGTCACCGTATGATTTTACAATGATAGCTTCTTCACTTTGAATCACAAACTCTAAACAGTGTACTGGGTAGCACATAAATATGATGTTTGAACAGTACAGTAGAGTACTGAAGTGGATAAAATTACTACTTACTGCTCATGGGAATAAAGTTGGAAATGGAATTGCCCCCTTCTCCAGTATCAGACGCTGAGCGAAGCCTGCTTGATATAGTCCCAGGTTAGAAAAAAACGGTCCGTGGTGAAATGGGCCAAGCAAACTAACAACTTTGAATTAAATTGTTGCGGTCAGCCATCAAAACTGTTGACAGTTTTGTTCTGTGGGAAGGGTATGAAAAGTCCTCACATCCCCTGCACAGCCTGGAACATAACATTTATTTCCATGATCTGCCATTTTCGCTATCCTCGCTTGACGCTTGTTTCTTCACAATACCTGCATAACTTCCGATGATTCGGCTGTGCAGTTTTGCCTGGCCTATAACATATGCAAATGTTGGGGACGTACATATTAATGATCCTGACTGTTGCGTCACAGTCTGTGTTATGTTGAGATTCACCTATTTTTCTGTGTTTTGTTTCACGCACAAGATTTACATATGAAGGAGGAAGCAATGGTGTTTGAGATTCACGGTATGTGATGTCCATGTACTGAACTCTTGTTATTCAACTATGGTAAGGTAAATTCAGTTTTTCATTCTAGGGCACCTTTAACATTAACAGGTAACATGTATATAAATATATAAGGGAAAGTGTAGCCTTTATGTCTTTATCTATAGCCTATATCTATGTCTATATCTATAACATGTCTTGCATCTCATGACTTTTTTTTTTTTTTTTTTTTTGATTTTAATCTGCTTTTTTGCCTAGTTACTATTAACCGGTAGAAATGTGTCAACCAGTAGAGATTTCAGACTATCATCTCTAATGCGGTTACGCGCTCATGTGATATTGCCGTGCTGTGCAGTTACAAAAGCGAATCGTTTGCGTGCGTTTTTAAGCATTGCTGTTTAAAAACAAGTGATTTTAAACCATTGAAGTGCAATAAGCAGTGAAAGAGAGCTCATTAGTGTATGTGCGCGCTGTCTGAGAGACGCTCGCACATGAAGTCGCTGCTTATAGAGTGTGATTAAAGAATTGAGTTATTGTTGCCTCCTTATTGCGCTTGAACAGTCAAATACACACACTTACGTGTCAAAATGCCCGTCTTTGTGAGTTTCCATGTAAACACAGTTATTTATTTCTTTAAGTGAACGTGGTTGAGAAAGAATAAAGCGCATGTGTATCAGTGCATTCGGTCTTAAAGTGACACCAACCTAATAAACCCGCTGTTGTCTGTGTTTTTAATGTTAACCAAACAACAAAAGATAAAGAGAAACTGTTCCTGACTGAATCACTTTTGTAGCTTGCGGCATTTTGTGCATTTAATGCTTTATGCAATTTAAATAGCCTAGAATTTCTTATTTAGTGCTTGATTTTTTTTCAGGTAGGCCTATTACATTTGTGTCTTTGTTCTATTGTAGTTTTGTCATATTGCTTGTAATTAGATTCTTTGTTCTGATTTTATCACTAACTGTTTACTTGTGTCCAGCAAGCTTGAGATTTTTTGTTTTTTTGTTTGTTGTTTTAAGCTTGAGCCTATTTGTTTTTTGTAGTATAAAAAATTGGTGATGAGAATTAAATGGTATCAAAAATGTTGATATCATAACCTTATTTAAAGCAAAAATAAGTTATTGTGATATATATGGCTAGCTTGAAATAAAAATATGATTTTGGTCATATTGCCCACCCCTAATTAATATAGTACATGCTTAATCGTGAAAGAATTAGCAAAATTGCTTTTAAAGTAGCTTTAGGTGGACTATACCATGTCTCATGACCTTTTTAATTGAAATTATGTTGATATTCTTAAAAAAAAAAAAAAAAAAAACACTACATGGTTTACATTTAAAATAAAGTAAAGGCTATACAAAGAAAATGGGCATACGACTGAAGTGAACATTAGTCCAACTTAAAATCTTCCAATGTAGATAGTCTCGTTGGGTCATTGGTTACTTGGAGTATTAGATGCTTGAGTAAGATGCTACAAAGTTCCACCACATGAATGATACATTTAGACCTTGTGCATTAGACTTGAAATCATAAACAGAAGTCTGAACAGCAGTTTTCCCAGCAATGTTCATACTGCTACTTCTTGTATTCCTACGAGAAAAAACATTTAACACTTAGCACTTGAGTTGCCACATTAACTGCCGACCTCTCTAAAGGTTTATCCAAACCATTTCTGGTCCATGTTTGGTTGACTAATTAAGAAGCCATGAGCCAGGTTGGGAATTCCCAGATGTGGATGCTACTGTTGTGCCCTCCAGCATTCTCAATTACTACAGCAAACACCCCGCTGTGAAACCAAATGCCTGATGCAAGTCACTCTCAACAGGATTGGTTTTTGAATGAACAGGTGTTATGGTGACTCATGGAAATACTTGGTAATAACGGTATCCTCAGCAGTCTTGTTCCGAAATCAATTGGACATAGAACTAACTGTGAATTAGTATTTGTGTAGTTTTACTGAATTGGTGTAATATTGGCCTCGTAATTACGGGCACTGACATTAAAAGAACCCTATAGTGTGCACAAATTCACTACAGCAGTTAAAATATGAGGGTGAAATTGTACAATATTCATGTGCCTACACGTAGTCTCAAAAAATCACTTGAAAGAGCATTTAACAACAGACGTTCATTGGCCTACAGCCTGTTTTCCATTTGTGGGATGCCGTGAAGTCATTTAGTCACAAGCTATGAACACTTAAATTACTGTATAGGTAAACCTAAATGTTAAATAATTAAATGCATAATAAATCAAATAAATAACAGAGAGTGTGTTGCAGAGAAAAAAAGACAGTATTTAAGAGATTTAAAAAAAAAAAACAGAAAAAACTGATTTGTTCAGATATGTTAAGGATCCGAAGATAATGAAATGCAAGAGTAAACTCCAAGAACCAGAAGGTAGAGGATGAGTTTTTGCACGTTTTAAGAGGAACCATTTCTCATAATTAATTTGATTAAAGTCAACAGTGGCTCGAGAGTGTATGTTTCAGAAACCATTAGACCCTGCAATTTGCAACTAAAACTGTGATCATCGTTCATCCTTAATACATCACTTTTAGGAATTTGTGAGCAATTTTTGTGGCTCATTGTGGCGGTACAGCTGAGATGTGGGACTGCTGTCGAGACCGGTCAGTGCATATCAGGGTGGCTGATCTAAATCTGTCGGCCCATCTGGGAGAGCTCGTCCAGGGATTAGGTAAGCACAGAGAGATCCAGAGTCTCGATCTGGCAACGATGCCAGTCCTGGACCAACAGCTGGTAGGGGTCATGGTTCTCTCTTCTATCTCTCTCTGACAATCTTTCACTCCGTTTACATGATGTTTGAGCAAATAAATACTGAAGCTGATATGAAACTGTTTGATAATACAGTATATCAGTTAATTTCTCTAGCTCTCTAAAGAATGACAGCGCAGGGGTGATGAACATTTATAGGAGCAGCTCTGACAGTTAATCTCAAACAACTCAAAGTCTCATCGGATGAGATTATAGAGCCTTAGTTTTCGAACTACAAAGCACTGTCTGATACTCAAGTAGATTTGATGATAAAGATCAGCTTTTAGAACTGTATATAGTATAGACCTGTTGCATTTCCTGGCGATATCGCCAAAAACACCTCTCATAACTATGATAACATCTGAACAAAGTATTAGACTTAGAGCCCCGCACTGTCTGAACAACTTGCATGAATAATGCATCAAATTATGTGGCTTACTGAAGAGAGGTGTGCTATAACTTTTATAAGTGAGCAGATTTTCACCTGGTGGATGTTAAAATGGGCCACATTTGAATATGGCAACATGATACCTCGTTCTATGTCTATGATTAAATCACTGACAGAGACCCCTCCCTCATCAGCCAATCACTGAGTGCATGGTTAATAAGCGTGATGACATCATCCATAATAACGAGGTCAACTCCGCCCTTATTCTTAGCTTAAGACTTCTCTCTATTCCTTAGTAAAAGTCGGTCTCAGCAGCTTTGTGAATAGGTTTTAAGAGGAAACTCTTAACTAAGAACTTTTACTGCTATTTAGGAGAACTCTTATACCCCTTTTCCACCAGCATGAACCGGGTGCTAGTTCAGAGCTAGTGCTATTGCCGGTTCGTAGTTGGTCCGACTGACGAGCCTTCTAAGAACCGGTTTGCCTTTCCACAGGCTAGAGAGCCACCACAGAGCCAGGTCTTACGTCACTGTATACGCCTCATCTTTCCCAGCAAACACACCTGGCTTGTTCAAGATGCATCCGCGTTTGACATCAAAGTACCGCAAGAGCAATTCAAAAGCATAAAGGAGTCATATGAAGAGTTCAGATGCAAAAGCCTCTAAGTCCGTCTGACGTTTTTCTTTAAAATAAGCATTTTTGTCAGGCTCCTATGTATAGGTTTCTACCTAAGTACCGGTACTTCTGAATGGGCTGAGGCTGGGATTTAGTGGGGTTGAAGTGAAAGTATTTTATGAATGTATACTATATGCGGAGAGCCTTCACTCAGTATTGTTATCTCATTTTTGACCAAAGTGGCTTTTAGAGGCTTTTGCATCTGAACTCTTCATATGCTCTCCAAACACTCTTGCGGTACTTTGATGTCATACGCCAATCGGTCTGTGCAGTGCCGATGCATCTCGAACAAGCCTTCCATCAACAATGACAGATGTTGCATTACTATGTTCGCTTTGTGAACCTACATCAGCATCCAAACACGGCAAATCCAACGCGTTTGTGCAGCTCACGGTAATTTGTATAAACGGAGATTACAATCAAACTGCTATTAGTTCGATTAACTGCTATTTCAAAAATGGCAGTCACAAGTTACTTGTTACATGTCTAGTCTGTTTCTGTTGTGTTTTTGTCACATGTTCCTTTGTTCAGTTTTCCCGCCACTCCTGTGTTCCCATGGTCACCCTCATCAGTTCATTTGTCCCAGCTGTGTCTTGTTATTAGTCTAGGCCTCACCTTGTTTACCCTGTGTATTTAAGCCCTCAGTTTCACTCAGTGTTTGTCTGTTGACGGTCCCTTTTACTGGTGTGTTTAAGTGTTCCTGAGGGCATTGGTGCTCCAAGCTCCAAGCTCCAAGCTCCAAGCTCCAAGCTCCAAGCTCCAAGCTCCAAGCTCCAAGCTCCAAGCTCCAAGCTCCAAGCTCCAAGCTCCAAGCTCCAAGCTCCAAGCTCCAAGCTCCAAGCTCCAAGCTCCAAGCTCCAAGCTCCAAGCTCCAAGCTCCAAGCTCCAAGCTCCAAGCTCCAAGCTCCAAGCTCCAAGCTCCAAGCTCCATCTACACTAGTGGACTTTATGAACTTCTTTACGTGTAAGATCGATAATATTAGGAAGAAAATCATAACCATGCAGCCGTCTACTATAGTGTCACATGAGACAGAGCATTGTTGTGTCACTGAGAAAAAATTACATTCATTCACTGCTATAGGAGAAGAAGAATTGGCTAAACTCGTTAAATCATCTAAATCAACATGTATGCTCGACCCTATACCGACTAGGCTATTAAAAGAGATGCTACCAGAGGTCATAGATCCTCTTCTTAATATCATTAACTCATCTTTGTTATTAGGATATGTACCAAAACGTTTAAGTTGGCTATTATCAAACCACTTATTAAAAAACCTCAACTTGATCCTACAGAATTAGTCAATTATAGGCTGATCTCAAATCTACCCTTCCTGTCAAAAATACTGGAAAAGGCAGTGTCTTCACAATTATGTTCCTTTTTGGAAAGAAATGGTATCTGAGGATTTCCAATCAGGATTTAGACCGTATCATAGTACTGAGACTGCTCTCATCAGAGTTACAAATGATTTACTCTTATCATCCGATCGTGGTTGTATTTCTCTATTAGTGTTACTCGATCTTAGCGCTGCATTCGATACTATCGACCACAACATTCTTTTGAATAGACTCAAATTATGTTGGCATTAGTGGAACTGCATTGGCATGGCTTAAATCATACTTATCTGACCGTTATCAGTTTGTAGCAGTAAATGAAGAGATGTCACACCGATCACAAGTTCAGTATGGAGTACCGCAGGGCTCGGTGCTAGGACCGTTGCTCTTCACCCTGTACATGCTACCACTGGGAGATATCATTAGGAAGCATGGCATTAGTTTTCACTGTTATGCTGACGATACTCAGCTCTATTTCTTCACGCCCTGATGAAACTTACCAATTCACAAGATTAACGGAATGCATAGCTGATATAAAACATTGGATGTCTAGTAATTTCCTGCAACTTAATTCAGAAACTGAATTTAATTATTGGACAAACCTCTGCAAGTAGTAACCTAGAATACTGTCTAACACTCGATGGCTGCTCTGTCAAGTCCTCGTCGTCAGTTAGGAACCTGGGTGTGCTTTTTGATACCAATCTTTCATTTGAAAGCCACGTTTCTAACATCTGTAAAACCGCATTCTACCATCTTAAAAATATCTAAATTACGGCACATCCTTTCAATGCAAAATGCTGAACAGTTAATTCATGCGTTCATGACCTCAAGGCTAGATTACTGTAATGCTTTACTGGGTGGTTGCCCTGCTCACTTAATAAACAAACTCCAGCTGGTCCAAAACGCAGCAGCTCGAGCTCTTACTAGAACAAGGAAGTATGACCATATTAGCCCGGTTCTGTCAACACTTCATTGGCTCCCTATTAAACATCGAATAAATTTTAAAATCTTGCTTATTACTTACAAAGCACTAAATGGTTTAGCTCCCCAGTACTTGAGCAAACTCTTAACGCATTATACTCCATCACGTCTATTGCGGTCTCAAAACTCTGGCCAGTTGATAATACCTAGAATATCAAAATCAACTGCAGGCGGTCGATCCTTTTCCTATTTAGCGCCTAAACTTTGGAACAGTCTTCCTAGCATTGTTCGGGAAGCAGACACACTCTGTCAGTTTAAATCTAGACTAAAAACGCATCTCTTTACTATGGCTTACACATAAAACATTATCAATTTCTATTACTCAAATCAGTAAATGATTGTCAGGCTGCATTAACTAGGTCAGCCGGAACCGGGAACACTTCCCATAACACCTGATGTACTCGTTACAACATAAGAAGAATGGCATCTACGCTAATGTTAGTCTCTCTGTTTATACCGAGGTTTACTGCAGTCAGCCAGATCCAGGCCGTATCCAGATCAGATGGTGGACCAGCGCCTGGACATGACCAACGCATCCCTGAAGTGTCTGCAGAGAACATGTCAAATAAACTCCCCCCGTAAATGCTGCATCGACACGACATCCTCATTAAACCCGTCTTCGGCGTGACGACTCCAATCTCTCGACTAATCTAACAAATATCAATTTGCCTAATATGAATTCAGACCTGCTATGTTGCCAGAATTATAATCATACACTGTTTGTTCGTCGGCCAGAGGAGAACTGGCACCCCGACTGAGCCTGGTTTCTCCCAAGGTTTTTTTTCTCCATTCTGACCCTGAAGGAGTTTTGGTTCCTTGCCACCGTTGCCTCTGGCTTTTGGCTTGCTCAGTTGGGGACACCTAAATTTCTTCTATATTACCGATCTGCCCGCATTGACGCTATATGATACTTGAAATTAGCTGGATAACATCACCGTTTCACCAGAACGGCTGTACAAATTCTGTTGCATTATTTTACTTTCAACAATGTGAAGCTGCTTTGAAACAATTGGACTTGTTAAAAGCGCTATATAAATAAAGGTGATTTGATTTATGTAACATTACTGTTCAGCTTGTTGGTCACGGTAACCCCGCCCGCAGCCCCTGACGCAAGCAGTTCTTACTTTAGCAATGTTTTGGTGCTACTTAAGAACCACTTTTCCTGGTTCGGAGCTGGTGCTTTGGGTGTCAAAAGGCAAAGAACTGATTTGAAACTAGGCTCTGAATCAGTACTCAAATGTCCTTGGTGGAAAAGGGGTATTAGTGGTAAGATAAGATGTTTTGTGACTATGGCCCCGGACCAGTAAGCAACCACCTAGAAATACCTAGCCACCCAAAAACACCCTAACAATGCCCTGTCAACCAACCAAAACTCTGGTAAAGAGTTGTGCATCTACACTCTTAAAAAAAAAGGCTCCAAAATAGGGTTTTTGTCATAAAATAGCCGTTTGGAGTTCCCCAAAGAACCTGTGAACTATTTTTAACAGACCATTTTTAATCTGAGAACATTTTAATAATCCAAATTTATTTTTATTTTTTTATACAAAGAGCCTTTTGTGCGACGGAAATGTTTTGTGGATGTTAAAGATTCTTCATGGAACCATAGATGCCAATAAAGTATTTTTATTTTTAAGAGTGTGGTTTGTCTTTTAACTAGGAAAAAAAAAAAACTAAATATATATATACAGTAGCTGTTAATGCTTTCCCCACCAGTGTTTTTTTTTTTTTTTTAAGTTGCCAGTCACTGCCAGCATTTTCTATCATTTTCACAAACGTTTTATGTCTGAACATGCAATACATCAAAAGAGAGAACTCTTTTTCTGTAAAAAAATGTATTGCTAGCTTAATGCATTCTTTTTGATCAGTACTTGAATGTGGTAAGCAACATTTCGAGCAAAAAGGTAAGAAAAGTGCATTTTTGTTAAAGACTACATCCAGAGCAGATTCAGAACAATGATCAAAACATAGATGCTTAGAAAGCTTCAGTCCTATAGCTTGTCATGGGTCTCATTCAGTAACATTATGCAGTTTTGATTTATATGCTGTTTCATGTGATCGTGTTATTTTACATATGCATCTGCTTACATATATTATCGCTTATGTCTGCTTCTTCACATGTTTTGATCTGGAGCTGCTTTGCTCTTTCAGAAGATACGTAATCGCGCCCCTTACACTATAACAATAAAAATATGGAAAGCCAGAAATTTCCATCAATGTTGGGGAAGCGTTGTCTCATAAATGACACAAATGTCTGTCAATGGCAGGGAAAAAGTTAATACATTAAAACTATGCATCAGTGTGTATACTAACAGACAAAAACACATGGGGTATATTGGCTTGACACATTTGAGGACAATTTCGTTCCGTTCTGCAAGTGAACATCTGTGATAGCGTTGGAAAATGTATCTACATCCCTTCGGCATCTTTCCCAACTCTTCTAAACACAGTGGCCATCATTCAAAACGTGCTCTCAACCAACCTTGATATAACCCAAAGCCTGATACCGTCACCCAATCTGACATAATTCAAAATCGTTTTGGATGAGAAAATATATTTTTAGCCTAGTGCTCAACCTGCCCATTCGATCACACCTCCAACTTGCAAGTATCACTATCAGTTTTCTGAGGCCTAGTGTTGTGTACTCTCACCTACATTTTAATGTGCATTTTTACTGTAGGCTGATCTGGAAAGAAGACACTTGCTAAGAATATAAATCTAGCCATTTCCTAGGCGAATGCTACTTTTGTGCAGACATCCTCAAATCAACTTTAATCACTACCAATCGGAAACACACAAGCAGACACAGACTGCCCCAAAGAGAATGTGCTTTTATTGATTAGATTGTTCGGTCTGGGCCTACTGATTAGCGCAGACTGAACAAAGAGTGAAACAAACAAAAAAGATTTTGAATCGTAAGTATTCAGGCATTTCCGCAAGAGAAAATATTACAACTTTTAGGCCTGGTTTCACAGCAGGGCTTAGATTAAGCCAGGATTAGGCCTTAGATCAATTAGGACATTTAAGTACCTTTTATAAACTTGCTTTAGAGAAAAAAAAAAAAAAAAAAAAAAACATTACTGTGGTGTATCTTGAGACAAAAAAAAATGGCATTGACATATTTTGAGATATTTCAGTGCAAATTGCTTTCAGTTAAAACAGCTCAAACATGCATTTTAGTCTGGGGCTATGTTTAAAGGTGCTTTATGTAAGTTTTTGACTGTACTAAAGCATAAAAATATCATATTATGTTTGCAGATATTTAGGAAACATGTTGAGTTCACATACTCGTTTCTCTGACAGACAATGCTGCAGCCAGTTATTGTGCTTCGAAATGTGCGTTCCTTGTCGGAATGTCTGTTTTGGTCTGTGCAATGTGGTGCATGTTGTCAGTTTACCCAATAGTATTCTGACAGCACAGTTTGCCAGTTGACAGAAAACACAGCGTATTGTTGCCATTGCCAGCGAACATTCTGGGTCAGAGATCGCAGATTCTACCCGACCTAAAAAGCCTCGGCATCCATCTAAAAAGCTCTATGAACGGAAGCACATTAAACCGTGGATAAACAACTCAACTTACAGTCAATTGCCTTCCATTGTCAATTGCGCTCGTTTGAGTCTGAGGAGGAGGGGGCAGGGCAAACAATATTTAGAATTTGGACTGCAGTACCCATTTCAACCACTAGCAGTTACATACAGCACCTTTAAGCCTTTTCTATGAAACTGGGGTTTTCTATACTAAGGGCCAGACTTACTAATCAGGGCAAATTAGCACGAGAGTGCAATTCCAAAAAAGCATCGATGGAAGTGGAAAGTTCTGCACGTGATCTATTGACGACATGCAAATTAAAGAACACAGACCCAGCCGGATCATTTCCATAATGACCATCGCAATCTACCAAGAGCAATGAAAATTAGCACCTGGTTTAAGACATGCTTTTTTTTAAATAATGGCGCAAATACCAGTAAATTGATTAGCATAAACCTTAGTAAATCACCTTGCATGATTCATTTAAATACTTTCCTCCCATAAATTTTGTGTCTGGAAAGGAAACTCCTACAAATGCATATGCAATAAGGTCAGCCGCAAAAATTTACCTAGCACTCTAAAAAATGCTGGGTTAAGAACAACCCAACTTGGGGTGAAAATGGACAAACCTAGCAATTAGGCTGTTTTAAGCAAACATTTAACCCAACCGCTGGGTTAAAACAACCCATTCACTCGGATAGTCCATTTTCAACACAACTTTTTGGAGTGTGTCTACACATTTTCAGCGCAAATTTCTCACTGTGTGTCTTTAGTAAACCCTGACAGTAGTTTTCTAACGGCAAAAGAGGGTTTGTGCTGGGGCAAGCTGTTAGTAAATCTGTCCCTAAAACAATTTTTGTCAAACTTAAAAATACAATTAAGCAACAAACTAACACAAATACAGTAATTTAAATAGAATCCAAAAAAAATGCTTTTGGAAACTGCAGTCTTAATGGCACAAGCCTCCAAAGCACAGTCACTCACAAATGACTCCATATCAAACAGGCACTTGATATTCTCTGTAACTTTAAACCTGACTGTAGAAAGCTGTTCCAGTCTAAGAATACCATATCACACAATAAGGGCACATGGAACGAAGCAGCGTTTATCACACTCCTGTTTCCGTAACACAGCCTTCTTCAGCAGCCTGTGGCCCAGCAAAAGGTCATACCCTTGACCCTTCAGCAACTATATACCTTCTGAACTTCCCCTGAGGTACTTTCATTTCAGCCAACTCTGCTTTCAATAATGGCCTGCCTGGTATTTTGATATTGAGATGAAAGACATGTTGTTGACTGTTCTTTTCATGATGGTATCTGTAGTTACAGTCGGATAAAGATGACTTGACAGTACTCAAGTTTGAAGCAGTGCTCATATGCATATCAACAAAATGCATTATATAAACTATAATAATGCGTGAGATGTCTGGCATAGGTAAAGGCAGAAAGAATTATTGCCATGTAGCAGTACTTAGAGTTATGGTTGACACAGATCAAGGCTGTACTCAATAACACAATTATAGTAAAAGCTGCTGTAATGTTCCATATGGTTGATGTAAAGGGAGGAGAACTTTGACCGTATAGCAGGCTGAGGACCGCTCAGCACTAAACTCTGAACTGATGTTTTTAATGATGAAAGGCAAAAATAATATGCTAGCTGTGCACTACGTTAAATGTGGAAAAAAAAAGAAAAAAAAGAAAGAGAAGTCAACATGAAATGGAATTTGCAACCCATTTTACTTAAAGGGAAAGTTCACCAAAAATGAAAATTCTGTCTTTACTCACCCTCAAGTTGTTCCAAACCTATATGAATTTCTTTCTTCAGCTTCAATCATATTCAGAAGAATATGGTTGACAACAATTAATGGACCCCTTTGACGTCTATAGTATGGAGAAAGAAAAAAAGAAAAAAAAAAATACTATGGAAGTCAATGGGGTCCATCCACTGTTTAGTTACTGACATTCTTCACAATATCTTCTTTTGTGTTCAGCAGAAGAAAGAAATTCATACAGGTTTGGAACAACTTGAGGGTAAGTAAATGATGACAGAATTTTCATTTTGGGGTGAACTAACCCTTTAATAAATGTGGTATCTCTGAGTGAAACAGGACATTCTATGAAAGGAGACAAAAGTAAGATGAAAACTGATTTTATCCATTGAGAAATTGATTGGATATAGGTTGAACACAGATACAGGTTGAAGAGTTTGAAGGGATCATGAATTGAGAAACTTTTTCTTGAGCTTTTAATATATAAAAGGTCATCGTGATAGAAGAATATCCTGTAAGTTTTGGAGCTGAAAACTTCCTTGTTAGTCAAAGAAAAGCTTTTATTGACAGCTGGCTCAGCAAATGATCGATTTGTGAATGTGTGTGATGTCAGAGAGCAGCGAAAAGCCGAAGAAGAAGAACGCCGAATTCTGTAGCCCCGCCCACCAACTCGCGCCTGACATGTTATAGATAAAGAACATAGGCCTGCGTGGAGCTAAACCGGATTGAACTTCCAAGCAATAAACATGCCGCATAAGCTTTATTCAGATTCCAATATTAGGAATGCGGCTGAACTTCATTTTTTATGAAGATCCAGCTCACGTGGTTAACACATATAGCGTTTGTTCACTTCATTTCACCACAGATTCGTTTGTAAACAAGAGACTGGATTTGTAGACAGGATGAGATTAAAACTTTATCTTTATCAAACGAACACAATGATTTATCTCTCATCCACCCGCAATTAATTGGAATGTTATTTTTTATTACTTGGTCGGTGGATATAACCGCAAACCGTGCATCACTAACACACACACACACACACACACACACACACACACACACACACACACACACACACAAACACGCACACGCTTCACTGCAGAGGCAGCATGATCAAGACTTCCGCAATTGTATTTTTCCTTCAAATATCAATAGTCAAGAGAGTGAACAACACACATCAAGAAAGGAATGTTATTTCACTATTTAAGATTCACCGGCCTGACGACGGGCTTACGTTTTGGTAGCTCGTCTGGAAAACACATAAGTTAGCCCCGGGACGTTGGGCTTTGCGAGCCTTGGCCCATACATGTCCGAGTCTGATCACAAATCGCAGCACAATGAACCAACAACACCTCAAATAAATGATTCTCCAGCCTGATAACTCCAGACAAGTTATGTTCAGTTAGACACGTACACATAATTAATAGATGTCAAATGATCTGTAACCATGCAATTCAAGATTCAAGAGTTTTATTTGTCACACACACAGTTATATACAGAATATACAACCGGCAGTGAAATGTAAACAGGTCCGCTCCATGGACAGTGCAAATTCACAGATTCCTTGATGATCTTAGTAGCTCTACCTTTGCAGCGTTTGGTGTAGACGTCCTGCAGAGACGGGAGAGCTGACCCTGAGATACACTCGGATAAGCGCACGACTTTTTGCAGGGCTTTGCGGTCATGACTGGTGCTGTTCCCATTCCACGCTGTGATGCACTGAGTTAATACACTTTCTATCGCCCCTAAATAGAAAGTTTTCAGGATAGCTGGTGAAACCCTGAATTTCCTCAGCTGGCGCAGGTGGTACAGTCTTTGCCTGGCTTTTTTCACCTGTGTCTGAATGTGAGCAGTCCAGGTCAGGTCCTCGGAGATGTTTACACCCAGGTACTTGAAGCTGCTCACTCTCTCTACTGGTGACCCTCTGATCATGAGGGGGGAGTATGTCCGTTGCTGTCTCTTCCTGAAGTCCACAATCATTTCTTTGGTCTTGCCAACATTCAGAGAGAGACAGTTGTCCTGGCACCATGATGTTAGATGCTCCACCTCGTCCAAGTATGCCATCTCGTTGTTGGAAATGAGGCCCAGGACAACAGTATCATCAGCAAATTTGATGATAGAGGTGGAGCTGTGTGTGGACAAACAGTCATGTGTGTAGAGCGAGTAGAGCAGGGGACTCAGGACACAGCCCTGTGGAGCTCCCACACTCAGGGAGGTGGAGGTGGACTGGCCTATTCTCACCACCTGAGGCCTGCCAGTGAGGAAGTCCTCAATCCAGTGGCAGAGAGAAGGATTCAGGCCGAGATCCAGGAGTTTGGAGGTTAGCTTGATGGGAACTATGGTGTTAAAGGCTGAGCTATAGTCAATAAATAGCAGCCTTACGTAGTTCCCACTTTTGCTTTCGATGTGAGTGAGGGAGGAGTGGAGGACATGAGAGATGGCATCTTCAGTCGATCTATTGGGACGATAGGCAAACTGAAGAGCGTCCAAAGTGTCAGGAATGAAGGTGCAAATGGTGTTTTTAATGAGTCTCTCAAAGACCTTCATGACTATAGACGTGAGAGCCACTGGACGATAGTCATTTAGGCAAGAGGGTTTACTGTTCTTAGGGACAGGGATGATGGTGGATTTTTTGAAGGAGGTGGGGACCACAGATGTAGCGAGGGACTCATTAAAGATAGATGTAAACAACCCGGCGAGCTGATCAGCACAGGACTGCAGAACACGGCCTGAAATACCATCCGGCCCGGCAGCTTTCCTGACGTCCACACGCTTGAGTGCTCTCCAAACTTCATCCTCCGAGACAGAGATCACGTGATTGTTGCTCTTCTGAGTGATTCCCTCTGACGCGCCACTTGGCGGAGTCGCGTTGCCGCTGTTACAGTCAAAGCGCACGTAGAAAGAGTTTAACTCATTCACAAGCGACGGATCAGCGCTCACCTCTGCAGAGGATTTAGATCCAAACGAGCAGATGGACCTCAGACCAGTCGTTGAGTTGGAAATGAGACTCCACTCTGTCTTCGTAACGGAGTTTTGCGGCTTTAACTGCACGTCTGAGAGCATAACAGGATGATTTGTATTCAGTCATATTCCCTGAAAGGAGACCGGCGTTGTAAGCGGCAGTGCGTGTGTTCACTGCAGCACGGATTGAATTGTCCACCCACGGTTTCTGATTTGAGAAGGACGTTATTGTTATTGTTTGCGTGGCTTGCTCTGTAAGCCTGTTGATGAAGCAAAGCGCCACATCTGTGAACTCGCTTACGTCATCTGAACTCGCTCGGAACATGTCCCAATCCACATCATCCAGAGCTGCCTGTAGCGCGGTCTCTGAGTGGGGCGACCAGCGCTTAACTTCCCGCCTCACCGGGGGTTCTTGAACGAGCCTTTGTTTGTATTCGGGTGTGAGGAAAATGGCGGCATGATCCGATTTGCCAAACGCTGGAAGTGACCGCGCTTTATAGGCGTTCTTAAACGGAGAGTAGCAATGATCCAGCGTGTTTGCTCCTCATGTAGGACAGGAGACGTGCTGGTGAAAGTTTGGCAGGACTTTCTTTAGGTTTGCTTTGTTGAAATCGCCCGCGACAATGAATGCCACGTCGGGGTGTTTGTTTATGATGCCGCTGGCAACATCATGAAGGCCAGATAAAGCCAGCGCTGTGTCTGCCTGTGGTGGAATGTAAACAGCAGTTGCGGTGACCGCAGAAAACTCCCTCGGCAGATAGAATGGGCGGCAAATGATTGTTAAATGTTCCAGATGAGGCGAGCAGGACCGCGAGAGAATGGTGATGTTCCTGGGATCGCACCATTTCTTGTTGATCATGAAGCATACTCCACCGCCTTTGGATTTACCGGCCTCGGCCGTTCTGTCCATCCGAAAAACAGAGAAGTTCTCAGACGGCGTCACAGCTGTGTGCGGGACCGCGGGCGTGAGCCATGTTTCGGACAAACAAAAGATGTTACAGTCTCTCATGTCCCGTTGAAAACTGATCCTGGCTCTAAGATCGTCCATCTTATTCTCCAAGGATTGAACATTTGCTAGAAGAATGCTCGGGAGAGGTGGGCTGAATGCCCTTTTCCTCAGTCTGTTACGGATACCAGCGCGAGGATTCGCGAGGATCGGCGAAAGTGTCCTGAAACAGTCCAGTGTAGAGGTAACCAATGTCCAAAAGAGTTTTGCTGTCATAGCAGATCAATGCAGTTGATAAGTTTGTAAAAATTGAGAGTAAAAGAAAGTAAAATAGTAAATAAAAGCACAGTCTTCGCGGAGCGACCTGAACGGCGTCCGAACACGACATAGCAAACACAACAAAACAAAACATAACATAACACAGTACACGTGGTCACGTGATGGGATTTTTTGTATGGAGTGGGAGAGGAGATAGATAAGGACAGAACAGGCAGACGGATGGAGGGGGGCTAGGATCGGGATCGGGATCGGGTGTGTATGGTGCGAGTGAGTCTGAGATTGTGTTGTGTGAGAATGTTAGCCATAACTTCAGATGTTTTCGAGTTCAGTTCTATGGTTTGTCCTTGAAGGGAGATAAGGCAGTGCACAGGGAAAGATAGCAGACCAAGCTGTCAGGCTGACCTCCCAACCGAGAGATAGGGACAAGTGAGGTTCGGTGGGGTAGTTGATTAGGTCAGGCAAATACAATTTTTTAATCCATTTGATGATCTTCGGTAATTTGTCCAGATCATAATCAATCAATCAGTTCTGGTCCTCAGCACTCGAGTCCGGTCTGTGCAGTTTCCCTAGACATTACGTCCAGCCTCATGGCCAGACCGGTTACAGTCCGTAAAAGTTCACCGATCTGACCCCCGATGGAGCCCACTCTTCCCTGCGTATCCGCAGTCCGGACTGCGTTGTTACGGTTCAGTTCCTCAATTCGTATCACTCTCTGATCTAATTCCTTCAAACGGTCACACACAACCCCGAAGCATTCCTTAATTTCCACAGACAGCGGCTGGATGAATTTGCTTGCAGCTGTCTTACCAATCTTCCGATAGGTCAGGGCAATCCCAAAGCCAAAGAATAGGAACCCCGCCATCAATAATCCAATCATGTATAAATCTTCCGCATCCTCCACGGACAGAGCCTCCAGGCACAGGACTTGCCAGTTGTTCCATGCGTCCATCACGTACCCTGTAGCAAAGGTCTCGTCCGGGCAGGTGGGTTCTCCCGGGGCACCCTTCCTTTGTGAGAAAATCCTATCGATCGCGCTGATTGACCAGTTAATCAATTCCATTGATCCAGCAAGCAGCGGGTCAGAGAGAAAAAGAAAAAGACAAAATACCAAAGCGCCAGAGCACAGCGGGAGCAGAGAGAAAACACGTCTGCACTGAATGAAGGACAGAGTCAAGAGTCATATATAAAAATAAAATAAAAATACTCATAAGTGTGTTGTTTCATTCATTCATGTAATCTGTCTGTAAATCCAGTCTCTTGTTTACAAACGAATGAGCTGGATATTCATTAAAAATAAAGTTCATCCATAATATTACAATCCGAAGGAAGCTTTTGCAGCAACTGTGTTCTTCCACAACCAGGCACAGCACAATATCTTGCTATCTTCAGCATGTTTATTGCTCAGTAGCGCAATCCATTTAGCTCTACAAAGGCCCATGTTATTTATGTTACATTTCTTGCACGAGTCAGTGGGCGTGGCTACAGAATCAGGCATACTTCTTCTTCTGTTAAGGCGGCATTTCACCTCACACTGACATCACAGCCTGGCACATTCTGAGATCTCTCGTTTGCCGAGCCTGCTGTCAATAAAAGCTTTTCTTTGACTAACAAGGAAGTTTTCTGCTTTGAAACATACAGGATATTCTTCTATCACGATGAACTTTTATATATCAAAGGCTGAATCAAAAGTTGATTTCTCAATTCATCACCCCTTTAATACACTCACCTAAAGGATTATTAGGAACACCATACTAATACTGTGTTTGACCCCATTTCGCCTTCAGAACGGCCTTAATTCTACGTGGCATTGATTCAACAAGGTGCTGAAAGCATTCTTTAGAAATGTTGGCCCATATTGATAGGATAGCATCTTGCAGTTGATGGAGATTTGTGGGATGCACATCCAGGGCACGAAGCTCCCGTTCCACCACATCCCAAAGATGCTCTATTGGGTTGAGATCTGGTGACTGTGGGGGCCATTTTAGTACAGTGAACTCATTGTCATGTTCAAGAAACCAATTTGAAATGATTCCAGCTTTGTGACATGGTGCATTATCCTGCTGGAAGTAGCCATCAGAGAATGGGTACATGGTGGTCATAAAGGGATGGACATGGTCAGAAACAATGCTCAGGTAGGCCGTGGCATTTAAATGATGCCCAATTGGCACTAAGGGGCCTAAAGTGTGCCAAGAAAACATCCCCCACACCATTACACCACCACCACCAGCCTGCACAGTGGTAACAAGGCATGATGGATCCATGTTCTCATTCTGTTTACGCCAAATTCTGACTCTACCATCTGAATGTCTCAACAGAAATCGAGACTCATCAGACCAGGCAACATTTTTCCAGTCTTCAACTGTCCAATTTTGGTGAGTTTGTGCAAATTGTAGCCTCTTTTCCTATTTGGAGATGAGTGGTACCCGGTGGGGTCTTCTGCTGTTGTAGCCCATCCGCCTCAAGGTGTTGCATGTTGTGGCTTCACAAATGCTTTGCTGCATACCTCGGTTGTAACGAGTGGTTATTTCAGTCAAAGTTGCTCTTCTATCAGCTTGAATCAGTCGGCCCATTCTCCTCTGACCTCTAGCATCAACAAGGCATTTTCGCCCACAGGACTGCCGCATACTGGATGTTTTTCCCTTTTCACACCATTCTTTGTAAACCCTAGAAATGGTTGTGCGTGAAAATCCCAGTAACTGAGCAGATTGTGAAATACTCAGATCGGCCCGTCTGGCACCAACAACCATGCCATGCTCAAAATTGCTTAAATCACCTTTCTTTCCCATTCTGACATTCAGTTTGGAGTTCAGGAGATTGTCTTGACCAGGACCACACCCCTAAATGCATTGAAGCAACTGCCATGTGATTGGTTGATTAGATAATTGCATTAATGAGAAATTGAACAGGTGTTCCTAATAACCCTTTAGGTGAGTGTATGTGATAGTATTGCTTTGTTACAGCTCATTTGGTATCTACTGATTATGTGTACCTGTCTAACTAAACATAACTTTCTTGATGTTTGTTGTTCACTCTTGACTTGATTTTTAGAAGGAAAAATACAATCGCGGAAGTTTTGAACATGCTGATTTGTCTACAGTAAAGTTTTGCAGATGCTTGTGTGCGTGCGTGCGTGTGTGTGTGTGTGTGTGTGTGTGTGTGTGTGTGTGTGTGTGTGTGTGTGTGTGTGTGTGTGTGTGTGTGTGTAGCTTATTACATATTCATTATGATGTTTTTGAGTGTACAAAGCACGCAAATGTCACCTCAGACAACAGTATTAAAAAATGTTAAAAGCCAGTTCATGACCCCTTTAAGAAAAAATAACTAAATAGTTATATCACTAACAAATGAAAAAAGGAACATTATTTCAGAGATAGAGCAAATTAATTACATTTTGAAAAAGAAAGAATACGTTTTTATTTCATGCTCACTTCAAAGTAACAATAGAATTCACTTAATTTACACTGCGGAGTCATATTGGTTGATAAAAAGAGACATTTGAAACTCAATCCTGACATTATTATATGCCTGAGACTATTAATAGCATATATACTGTGACATTTGGATGAAATAGACATAAACCAGCTCTGATTTATACATTTAAAAGGAGAACTGACCTTTAAGTGATACAATATTTACTTAAGGGATGTAGAGGAGACCATTTTAAGACTGACGAAAAGAAATTTTAACCTTTGTTTGTCCACGTCAGCAAGAAAATGCTCTCCGTGGATGGAACGCCATTTTAGTTTGTCTTCAAGACAAATGCCCAGGAAGCTGTGTTTGTCCATCAGAGCAAGATCGGAATCGACTTTTTAGCGCCTTGTCAAATTAAACCGCAATCTCACGACAATATAGTCGTTTCAGTTCAACTTTGTATCAGCCTTGCAAATTAGACGGGAGGGGAAAAGCTTCAATGTTAATTTCAGTCTTGCGTCCTCGTCGACGCTGACGTTTCTTTTCTAACTGACCCCGGGTCAAATGGGCCTGAGATAATATTTTGTTAAAATATTCTCATTTCCTGGGGAGTCACATTTCCATATAACTTCACCTCATGCTTTATTTATGACTTTCTTTACAATTACCATGCAAACGACGTCTTAACTGTCGCCTTCTCTACCACCCCTCCACCCCCCAACCAAGAACAGTTTAGTAAATATCAAACTGTATTCATTATTAATAAATCTACAGTTAAAATCCCCTCTTATAAGTACATGAATTATTTAAGTGTTCAAAGGCCTAGGGTGGGTTATAGCACCCTCAGTGTGAGTTACACAATTACTGTAGCCTATATTGCAGTTAGAACACTACTAAGTAGATATATGTCACCCTTGACTGCATGAAAGTAGCTGTTAATTTACACGTCTGGCTCACACCCTGTCAAGACTTGGTAAACTTCACGCAGTAGTTGTGGATGTTTACTCAGAACTCACAGCAGGTGTGAGACCCTGTTGTTTAGAGATCATCTATTGCTCCTTTACTCAACCTCGTCTCTTTCAACTCACAGGAATCCCATCATCTGCGCGTCCAGCAAGCTGTTTCTCTCATCAGCATGTGCTTGTGAGCTGCAGTCTCATATTTGATCCCCTCACCTATAATAAACCTTAACGGGGTGGAGACCAAAACCATCCACGTGGTTTTACAGTTTTACGATTTCTACAAGTTTGTACCTTTGTTTTTTTGTGTGTGTGTTTTTTTTTTTTTTTGTGAGAAATTACAAAGATGGAATCCTAAGAAATGCAAGTACAACTGTGTATTAATAAGCTGGCGTGCAATCTCTGTGCAGGTAATCATTTTCAAAGCAGCATGAAAGTGGTATAAGTCTACACTGCATACATTTTTAGTTATGAAAGCTTTGAGTGAATTTACATTCAACCAACAAGCTATGTTAGAGGAACTTAATTTGTAGCATAAGTACAAATTTTGAAGTTGATTACTCAATTAAGTCGTCTAATAGCAGAGTTGTAGCCCTGGAACCAATTAATCTGATCTATTTCAGTTCAAATCAACAGCTATCATAGCACATGCTAACATTATTATTGAACATGTATATTTAATGAACAAGTAAGATATTTATACTTGTCACTGGCAATAGTGCAGTCATTGCTTATAGAAACAATATAGTGTTTACCTTCATGTATCTACTCTTCAACACAATGGTAACCACAAAATCTTCAACATTACAGAAACTCTTTTAAATGAAACAGCATTAAACACTAACAGGTCTTTCCCTTTACTAAAAATAAATAAATGAACACTCAATTCACTCAATCATTTATTCTCCTTATCCAGTCCTATGCAAAGCATGGGAACTAGAAATCCACTGCCTAATTTCCGAAGTTATCAAGACAATTACAAAGTTACTATGTTGTAGTATATATATATATAAAAAGCCATTTATCACAGAATTTTGAGTTTAAATTACACACAATATTAATTTGATGTAATGATCAGCATAATTGTGTCAACAGAACTCCACAAAATAACATTTGCAACTTAAAAGGTTTAATTAGAACATTAAATTTGAATTTTAACTTGCAACCATGCATTTATATAAGTTAACAGGTCCACTAAATTACTTTTTACTTTGTAGTGCCATAACTTTTAAAACAAGTGTGAATCCAACTAATCACACTGTTTATCCCAATCAACAAGTATATTGTGACGTTCCATATCGGATTCTTGCGATGAATCGTTCTTAGAAGAGTGTTGAACTATTCCAAATTACTCACTGGTTTACTCATTTACTATTCAGAATCAGTCAACAAAACTTTAAATGTCAGCGTTTACAGTATTGCTGATGTATAAAGAATGAATGTATTAAAACAGTAAATTCTGGAATTAAATATGGTGAAGTAATTATTTACTACAGAGAGTTCACTATATGGGGCGAAAGAAGATGAGTGACTAAAGCGACCCAATGTGTGACCCAATTTGTCACTAAAACGGAAATACACACTCTAAAAAATGCTGGATTAAAAACAACCCAAGCTGGGTTGAAAATGGACTAACCCAGCGATTGGGTTGTTTTAACCCTGCAAATGGGTTGTTTTAACCCAGCGGTTGGGTTAAATGTTTGCTTAAAACAACCCAATCGCTGGGTTAGTCCATTTTCAACCCAACTTGGGTTGTTTTTAACCCAGCATTTTTTAGAGTGCAAATTTCTTCCGATAGTAGTATAAAAATCGCCAGTTACTGTTGGAAAGTCAGGTGCAACACAACACTAATATGTGAAAATATATCTCAGTGGGTAGCCTACTATTTAACTGTGATTAATGTAATCAAAAGACTGCATAGCACAAATATGAAACATGTTTGAAATTAGTGCTTTACTGCAGCATTTTGGCTGCAGTAAGTTAGTTAAAGTTAGCCTGTTTTCCATTTTATTTGGGTAGACCATTTGCAGATGACTCAGCTGTTTATCCAATCACTGTATCAAACAGCCCCTGAATATGATGACGCCAATAGGACATTTTGCTTTGAGACCATCCAACCAGAAGGCATGGATAACATACATGTAACAACAACCTTATTTAGTGCACTCACTTTTTCAGCTTTGTGGTTTCATGGATAGTATGATTATACGATAAATCTTTGTTTTGTTTAAATTTGTTCATAAATAATAAAAATAATCAAATAAGTTGGAAAATATTTGAAGAGTTCAAATGCAAAAGCCTCTAAAAGCCACTTGGGTCAAAAATGAGATACCGATACTGAGTGAAGGCTCTCCGCATATAGTATACATTCATAAAATACTTTCACTTCAACCCCACTAAATCCCAGCCTCAGCCCATTCAGAAGTACCGGTACTTAGGTATAAACCTATACATAGGAGCCTGACAAAAATGCTTATTTTAAAGAAAAACGTCAGACGGACTTAGAGGCTTCATTTGAACTCATCACACTGAACTTAATTTGTAAACCTCCATTGCATGCGGTGCATAGCCTATAGGTTACTTACATGTGGGGCATTTAGGCTACCGAATACGTAAGTATAAGTAAACTGATAAATAACATTAACTGACTAGATACATACTATACATTGAATTACATTTGAATTACATTTGTAAAATCACATCGCACGTATATCGGGTCATTATTTAAAGAATCCCCATTAGGATCATCTGTTCCCCATTAAGATCAAGCCTCTTGTTTGCTCCGGGACACACCTGTTTACTTTCCCCAGCAGTTTATTCATTCAGAGGCGCGCATAACCAAGCACCCCTGTTGTTTAAGAACCAGACACCCCCAACTGCAAGTCACCCCCAACCCGTAGTTTATACCCTTAACCAATCGCAGGACCCGGGGGGCGTAGGCCAACGGCTGTCCCTGTGGACTGAGAATTACTTCATTCTCAAACTCGATGTACCCCAGTCAAAAAGGCCCCTGTCTTATTCATCGAGTCATCATCCAGTAGTACGACAGTCAGTGCGGATCGCATCCTCGCCTCGCGCTGCATAACAAGAGAGTGAGGAGCGAACAGAGCCGTACGGAGGGGACTGTGCGCAAGAGGAGGCGTTTATGTGCGCGCTATAGAGCTCGTGGTGCTGAAACGCGCTCAGATGCTCTGGCGAGCGGAGCCCCGCTGATCAGGAGAAACGGAGATTTGTTTTCCCCCTATCGCATATACGGAGGATTTACTCCAAGTACTTGGATTGATGCAAGACCTACCCGCTAAATCAACTTGATTTCAACAAAAAATTGTAGGGAATTACAAGGAAACGATCTAAAGAAAGTTCTGAACTTTAAAGAGACGACCGGCATTGGTGCTTAGACTGTGTTCGGATGGCAGTAGAGACTTTCAGCTCTCCGAGCTGAGCTAATCTACCGGGGTTTTTATTTTTTATTTTGTTTTAACATTTACATTTGTACCTTATTCAAGAGGTGGGCGAGGACCAGCAAAAGCTTCCACAGTCAGTCCAGTCGGAGCTTTCGTGCGCACACTTTCAGTCTGGACTGCAGGACAAGTGTTGAAGACTCCGGAAAGATGTTGGTGTTTTACATCGCATTGTGCCTTTTAGGAACAGGTAAGACATTTTGTTTTAGTTCGCTAACTATTCCAATGATGAAATGGGATGTTTGCGTGCTCCGTAGCATTGCGTCAACCTTATCATAACGCGACTGCCCAGCTCAGCGCGCCGCGCTTTCAAGTTAACGCAGTCGTTTTAGTTGTGTCATAATTGCATTTTGTGACATTTGAAGTCCCAGTGAGACCCTGGCGATGTGTTGGGCGAGTGGCACTGCGCCAAACGCAAACAAGGCTAATTTGGAAATTAAACTTGTCCAATACAGGCGTGCACCACAGCATAATGCAGCTCGTGTTGATATAGGCTATAGCTCTCTGTATTAAGAAAAGTACACAGTGATGGTATCATGCGTATTTTGCAAGGTAGCCTACTTAATAATGGCATGTCCAAACGTGGTAGTGCCGTGTTTTTATATTTATTTTCTATTATTATAGTCAGTTTCATTCAGTTATTTCTGTATAGCCTAGTTATACACCTGTTGTCTGTGGATATAAATAAAAACTCTGGCACATAAAGAACTTGATCGTTCAAATGTGCTATGCGTGTGTGGTGTGTGTGTGTGTGTGTGTGATAGAATGGATGCGCTTTGGGAACTTTTTTCGTTCGCTGCAGTCGCGAGAAGACCATTCGGTACAATGGAACAAGTGGCTGCGTTTTTGGACTAATACGCTACTGTACGCATACTGGGATTGAGGCTGCACTGTACACGAGAGACATGCTGACTCGAGGTTGATATCCAGCGCCCCATTTAGTGAGATCGTCTAGACAGCAGACTTGGTATAAGAGAAAAGTTAAAGAAAGAAAGAACAAGGTGTGACCACGATAATGGCTGTAGCTAACACCCTTCTGGATTTGGAAAGTGTGTTAAAAATCACTGCATAGGAGATGCGCTGATGACAGTCTCCAAAAAACAGAGCACTCTTAATAATTTCACAGCCAACGCCATCAGGAAGGCACCATCTCCTTTTTCAAACGGAATAATTTAACAGCATTAAATAAATATAAATGGTGGCGGGCAGAGGTGCGACATTTCTCAATACGGTCTAATGGGAGCCGGGGATGCGCGCGATCTGAAAGATTATGCTCGTCGCTGTGTTGATTTATTCATTATTTTGTACTTTATGTAGTAGTGCCCACGGGCATCTCTCGCTATCCTGATATGTTGTGAGCGTGAATGAGCTGGCTATCGCTTGCTGCACTCAGTCTGTGTGTGCTCTTTGTTTCTGCTAGAGACTGCTATAGCAGCGCAGCAGAGTAGGGTTGGGAACGGGGAACTGGTTCCATTGTTTGTTTGTTTTTTAAATACTGGAGTCGAATATTTTTTTTTATGGCTTTCCGACGTTCTCGAACATGCTTTTTTTTTCGCCGATGCGAGCTGTACGCCGTACTATACTCTGAATGACAGCGCGATGAGTGCAGTCCGAATCCAAAACGAATGACTCTCATGAACAGGTTCTTTTTAGTGATTCATAAACAAAGTAGTTCGATTCCCGAGATGATTCTTATGAACCGGTTCGTTTTAGTGAATCACAAGCGTGACCAGTATTTTTCGGGTTCCTTTTTTTTTTTTTTTTTTTTGTGAATTACAAAAATACAGCGTGACAAACGTTTCGAACACATAACTCTCATGAGCCGGTTCTTTAATGAATCAAAATCAGTGGTAGTGGATCTGAATCAGTGGCTAATCTGTTATTGTCATTACTTGTCATGTCATACTCGAAATTAAGGCAATACTTGTTATTTAATGTCCTGAGATTCAATGTAAGATGACGTCTGAAGTCATTAAAATCATTTATTTTTATTATTAATATTTTTTTGTTGTTAAATTTTGGTTACATTTACCCTCAAATTGTTTTGTTTTTTTCCCCATCAAAAGTATTTGTAAACCAGAATCATTACAATCATCTTTCTGCAAAAAAAAAAATGCATGTAAACTACACCACGACATTGAATTTGAATTATTTGCAAACTACTAAAAAAGTCTATCTGTGCACAATCTACAGTGTTTGCTGTAAAAGCTCAGTACTCTGCATTTCTAAGTAGACAGTTGTTGTGAGCCGTATTCAGTTTTGTGCTGTTTTTCACACCAAAGGCGGCGCTATATTTTGCATATTCTGTGTGCTTTGATTGAGAGAGGTTGATTCATTTGCGGAGAAGTACAGCATCCTCGAGCCTGGCCTATTTTTACCATGAGTCTGTTGTTTCCACGCCTTTTAACAAATATTTTATTCATTGGGTGTATTATTAACGCCGGCTTTGATTCAGCTCGAGATAAAGGCTTCAAAATCCCCCGGCCCTCTCAGATCCAAAAGTGTTTCTTCTCCCAATTAACGGCGTAACCGCAAGCGAGGCAAAGCGCTTTCGGTCGGCGCTCCAGTAAACGAATTAAAAACAAATGTTTATTGGCGGTTAAGCTGCGCTTTCTGTCTGTCTCTTTGATAAATGAGGCCGCCGTATTGACACGGATGGAGGCAGTAATTAAATTTAAATGTTGAATCTAAATGCCTAGCACTGTCATAAACTCGGAGGGAAAATATATATTAGGCAGAAATGTTAATAAAATGCCTGCATGGTTCGCAAATAGGCTCTAAATTTGTAATAATCATACACAGCATAAAAGTAGAATATGCTTAAGTTTTGGTTTTATCAAAGTTTAATCTTAGGATATGTTGTCAGTTTTCCTTTATGTTGTGCTTTTTATGTGGACTTCCTAGCTAATTTAAGAGTTAAATACGACCCTGGCTGCACTCTAGATGTTTTTCTCATCATTAAGTGGGTGTGTAAGTAAGACAGAAGGAGGGGGGAGAGGGAAGAATAGGATGTAGCAGAGCAATTCTTTGACAGACTGGTGGCAGCTGCTTTGGGAGGAGCAGAGAGGCTCCCGGACTGCCTGAACCACTCATCTCACCTGACATCTATACAAGCAGCACGCCACACTCTGAAAAACCACCAGCAGCTCACACGTCTGACTCACCGGCTCCCTCTCTGAATAATGGCTCATGGATAGATAGCGCAGCGAGAGAAAGATTGTCCTGGTTCTCATAAACACGCATACACCCTTACACACTCACCCAGATATACACACACCCAAACGTAGGTGCAAACACACATCTCCTTTATCTCTTGGTCTCTCGCTTGTTTGTCTTATCTGTCTTTCTCACACTCTCTCTCTCTCTCTCTCTCTCTCACACACACACACACACACACACACACACGATTTCAGAGTGTCTGACAAGACAAAGCCTCAGAACTAGTAGAAAAGAGCAGGGATTGAAGCGGAGAACATGACAGAGTCTTGAAGAGACCAGCCCCTAGTGCCAGATATTCATGTGCATGCCCTTAACAAAGCTCCGCCGCTTCTTTCTCCCAGCCATAATTTGCTTTCTCGGAATGTCCCTCAGTCTCCCAGTGGAATTATGCTGCACTGTGCCATCAGTATTCCAAGTAATCTCCAGCACTTTTTTTTTTTTTTTTTTTTTTGAAACCTTTGGCGTGGGGTTGGAGTCCCAGAAGGCAGCGTTCAAAGGAAGCGTGTTAAGATCATAAAACTTTCGCCTACTGCTTCCTTCCTCCCTAGTCCTTTTGCCTTGTAAAGAGCAAAGAAATACATAACTGACTATCCCTTTGTGCATTATTATTTTATTTTATTTAATTTTACCATTTTTATCCTAATACACACTCTCATTCACACACTTTATTTCTTTTGATCATCAGTATCATCAAGGTAAATGATTGAATAAACTGACTATGTATAATAGTATGGTGGTATGGCATCAATATATTAAATCTAATACTTGTGTAACATCAAAGTCCCTTTCAAGGAAAGTCTGTTCACTCGGCACCATATTTGCAATGCCTCCGGGCAGCTATTTCGGCCATCCTGGAATCTCAAAGACTGCTTTGACTGATATTTCAAATCAGCTACAAAATCTAACATGAACTGTACCATACATGTTGTTTCCTATTATCAAATATTGTTAGTCTCGGGTTTCTATGTGAACTGGAATTTCTAATGAAATTAGAAAAGTGACACAATAACTTTACCAATAAGCAATTGGCTCTTTTACTGTAGAAGGCGGGACTATTCCGCCATATTTCGCCCATTCATGAGTAATAGGAGTGAACCGTCTTTCTATATCTATAGTCTTTGGTAACATCCTGTCTTCAGATGTCTTTCTGTGATATTACACAATGCTGTGTGTTGTTGAAAACCAAAAAAAGGCTATTCATAAATGTCTACTGAGAAATAATAATTACAATCTTTAAATACTTCCTTAGTTATGTCTAAGACTCAAATGTGTTCTAGAACATTAGGCGTCATTATGGTGCTTTGCCCGTCTGAAACCAGTTTCTTTAGTCGGTGCCTTCATACTAAATTACTGTCTGTTGTAATTGACTAACTGGGCAACAAGGCAGCTGGCTTCAGTTTCAGACTCAGACTCAGACCTCACACATGTAAACACTCCAACAAACAGCTTTGCAGATCTTCAGTCTCGTCTTGATGTCTTAGCTTGCTCCATTAGAGGGACAGATAGTTTGACCTGCACACAGGGCCTCCCATTAGTGGTGGGGACTGTTGGGCGCTTAGATTGAGTGGGGTTGTGTTATGGTATTTCTGGCTCTCTGGGTTTGTTTTAGGAGCTTTCTGTATTATGCATGAGCTGAATGTCTTAGGAGACCTTATGGGGACTGAAAATGACTTGTTTGTGTATGTGTGTGTGTGTATTGTTAAGAGGCTTAATGTTTGTACTGTATGTAAAGAGGCGTAATATGAGGTTGTATGTCATTCTGTGTTAGAGAAAGCTTCAGATAAGCTGCATCTAGTGTAAAGATTGGAAAAGCATAACATAAAATGTAGAGGTAATAATACAGAGAAATCATCTCTTTTTTTTCGCTTCACTTGCTTTTTCTTTCCTGTGGAAGCCTGTTTTCACCTCAGAGTAAAGAATAACAAAAAGTAAATGTAAAAAAGTTTAAGATAAGAAATAGTCACATTGTTAGATATAAAGATGTAATTGTGAAATATATAAAGTCATAATTACGAGAAATAAAGTGAGGTAAAAGTTACAATTACGAGTCACGTTGTGAGAAATGAATCTTTTTTTAAACAGGCTTCACCTGTTTTTCCGTATTGAAAAGGAGTAGCGAAGTTGGAAGGCAAAGAAGTTCAGGGGTGAGTGTGTGCGTTTGAGTTAGAACGAGTAAGTGTGTGACACACACGATTCACAATAGCGCCGATGCAGCAGAATCTGTCTGGTGCGGGAAGACTGCTGCATTATTTAGGAGACGCTCGTATGGCATAGATATGGATGAGTTTTGGCCTGCTTTGATGCGCTTGCACTCTGCAGAACGGAGTGAGATGGACTGGCTGCGAGCGGCTGAGTGCTCTGGGCTCTTTTACAGGGAGAGGTTGGCGCTCGGAGACAAATTCAACATAAAGGTCAGTTTTGTTTACAGCAGAGAGCAAATCGCGAGATTTTTTTCCCTAGACAACATTCTAGCGTACAAATTTTATATGTGTTGCTGGGACTGATGCTGAGAATGACATTTAAGCTGGTGAATAGGACTTAGGGGATCAGGATAATGCTATACTTTCTCTTTACAGTATAAAAAAAACATGGAAGTTAACTTTTATAGTACCTCCTATGGAGAAACTCCTTGTTTTCCATCTTTTTCCCGCGCCCTCATTTGCCCATCATAACGTTCAAACCGTGCTCCTGATGACACATACAGCTGTTAGGTTAGGGCGGTCTTGAAACAATGGCTCTCTCTGTTTTCTGCTACACACAGACATATTGTCTAATTATCTTTCACAGACATAAGACAGCGACCCTGGGGTCTCACCCACGTTTTTCCGCAGCACCCCCCACCCAAGACAGAGGCGCACACAGAAAAATATTGAGGAGAATTAGTGGAATAGAGAAAGCAAATGAGAAGGTTTTGGAGGGAAAGGCTGTAATCAGCTTGCCCATGCAGGAGCACATAGATAAAGAACTTGGCATTGCGTTCAGGGAGGCTTTTGTTATCAGCTGTCAGTGTCTCCAGCCCGCACGGCTAATGGCAGAGCCTAGAGGAGAGGTGGCCAGTTGTTCCTCACTCTGGGACAAGGCCATCTCCTCCATCTCCATTGTTTTTTTCAGTCCCGCTCTTCCTCTAACCTCGTCTCCATCCACCCACATCCTCACCTCATTTTCCTTGGGCGGAAAGACGAGTGAGTGGACAAAGAGGAATTGTGCTGACTTCTTCCTCTAGAGGAGAAAATGAAAAAGAGGGCAATGATGTCATCGGAGGTCTTCAGTTACATTAAAATGGACAGTTTGTTTTGTCAAGGCCGAGAGTGACTCCTAGAGTGGAATTTTATCTAATGCATCCACATCCCCAGGGATTCCTCTCAACAATGTTTTCTTCTGTTTATTCTGATGATGAGATACAGTTGGCAATAGGGTCAGATAATCACTGATATTTGCATACAGTGGAAAAAAAGACGGTGTTTACTGCGGACATTACTCCCAGTTCACAAAGGGGTGAGGCTCCGCAGCCTGAGTTAATTTGGAGAAAATCATTAAAACAATGCCTAAGGAAAGACACAATTTCAAACACTCATCTCCTATTTTAAGAAGCACTTTGCTTGCATTTTTTCTCCCAAAATGCGAAAAATGTCACTCGTTACTGGGGGAAATGTATCACAATTTGGTACCAATAGAAGCAGGGAAGTGTTTTGACACAGGCGTGTGTAGAATGAGCTGGGATTTGGTAGAGCGCACATTGGCTTCTATTTTACTATCACCTCCAGTCCTCCAAGACAAAATTTCATATCTCCTGCTGTGACACAGGAAGCAACAGTAAATTGAAATTTATCTTCCATGTTGCTGCAATATCTGGGCTCATATTATCCTCTCGGGCCGAGATCCCTAAGCCCGGTCTTAAAGATGGCCCTGATATGAGAGGATGTTTTCTGCGCTGGGAAAATCCAATTCTGCTATGAAAACTGTTCATTAATTTTATCTGTCTGTTTATTTATTGAATATTAGATTTTTGTGTTTACTTTTGGGGGAGAATGCTGAACTGCAGATCATTGAGCTAGATTTGACATTATGTTCCTTTATTACTTATCTGTTCTGGGATCTGTGTTTGTTATAGTTATGGATTTATGCATACATTCATTCATGAGCCATGGAAGTTCAGATGGACTGACAGCTAACAGTAATTGATTGTTTTTCTCTCTCTCACACACAGTTGAAGGTTGTGCCAGAGGGGCAGCTGAGATGAGTGTCTCGTGGTTAAAGCTGCATGGCCTTTGTAGGGTGATTAGTCAAAGCCTGACTGTTTAATTAATGATTACTCCATCACAGAAGACACTGTGTGCCTGAGAGAGACAGAAAAGCTCTTAAAAAAGCCACAGTCTGATTGTAATATTATGTGATGCTCCAGGATCTTACTTTACCTCTGAGTTTCTGTTAAAGCTGTTTCATATACTCTAGTACAGTGGTATAAGTCATTTTAGGTTTTGACTGCCACATTGTGCAGGCCGGTTTTTATTTGTTCTGCCACTTTAAGATGTTCTCCATAGCATCCAGCACAACAAATTAAAGCTTTTCTGTTAGGATATACTGTTTCATACTAATATAGCAAGTGTAGTAAGTGTCTTTGACACCCCTGCACTGGTAGGTCACTGATTTCAGTCCCCGCTAATGCTGCATCTCTGTATCAGGATAGGATCTTATACCTGTTTCCATTATAAGATAGCATCATATTAAACAAAAGATCTCAGCTCAGCACAGCCCTACTTGAGCCTCTGACATAAAGACTGTCATGCAGACAGGACGACTCTCATTATCAGCTATTTGTGAGCTCATTTTCTCTCTATCTGTCTGTCTGTCTCTCTTTCTCTGTCGCACTCGCACTTAACCAAATAGTTCTTCCTCTCTGGAAACCCCAGTGGAATGTGTGCGCAAATATTGTGATTGTGAGCTCGACCGTTAACCATAATACTCCACACCGGAGAGAAGACCTTACTCAAGCTCCCCCACCACATCAGGGTGAAAGGCATCTCTGTTTAGTTTTCAGACAGCTGGGCAAGAAATTGAGAAAAGCATATATGTCTTTCCTTCTCTATCTCCCTGCACCGTCTTCTTTCTCTTGCTTTTTCTTGATTGCTGGGATATTACGGCATGGCTTTGAATGCCACAGTGGGAGGTCGAGGGAGAAGCTGGCCAATTTGCTATCAAGCGAGGGATGTCAGTCAAAGCGTGTCAAACAAGCTTTCCGCCGTCACTCATGTGTCCAAACATGGTAATTTTATCGAGCGATCCAAAGTTATCTGAAACAAGCCAGTGCCTTTGGAAAAAAAGAACGGGTGATCAAATGATTTGGAAGGTAGGAAAGATGGCGGTAAAGAAAGTGAGAGAACCATTTAGCCTAGGTGCGGAAGGCTTAGGAGTCCATGCAGCTTGACAAAATGGTGTGCCAAGGTAGAAAGGAAAGAGAGGGGGGGGGGGGCAAACAGATTAACTTCAAGCACCTTAGCTCTGAAGGTAATGGATATCCTTGTACTGGTGTGAAGGAACCCCTTCATCTGTTCTCCCAGTTTAAAAGTAGGAAACAGAGTAACATAGACATACCAGATGAAAAAGTGACTGTCTGACATAGGAGACTGGATAGGGCATGTGGACACCTGGGGGCAATGATGAAGCCGTAACAAAGAAGACAAGCTTTGAATGCACAGGTTGGGCAGAGCTGGGTGGATGAAAGGGAAAGCAAGGGGGTGGGGGGTGTTGATGGGTTGAATTTGATACACAGCCTCTTTCAGACGATGAGGTAATGTCAGGCAGTGCCCCTGGACCTTCCTGATTGATGCATTCCAGCCGCTCTACTGCTGTGGGAGGGCTGTAACGGATTACAGCGCTGAACCCTGCACGAAGAAAGACAGAGAAACCTCTAATGGCCTGTGACTATTGTCTGGGTGAGGCGTCCAAACCCTGCAGTTCTCTGCGGAGTTGAAGAGGAAGTTCTCACACACACACACACACACACACACACACACACACAGGGACAGGTACACGATACGCACTGAAAAGAGCTACCTCAGCGTTGTTGTGCAGGATATTGGCTGTTTACTTTTGAAATTCTCTCCTTGGTTCTGGCTTGCTGTAAACACTGGTGTGGGGTTCTTGTCAGTTACAGATAAGGACAGAGATAAATAGGATAGGGAGGGAGTGAGATAGAAGACAAAGAGAACAAGGAACAAAGAGAGACAAAGAGAGACAAAGAAAGAAAAGTTGCAAGCTAAACATAATGTCTCTTGGAGTGAATAATGAGTCTGTATGGACAGACGGAGTCTAAAAAAGTGATATGCTTACATTGGCTGAGCTTTTTAGAACTTTACCAAGCCGCAGCACAAAATGCCACTTTTTATGCATTTGCATGCATAAATATGCCTATTATGTAGATTAGAATGGAATGGGCTCCATAGTCCCACAATCCTTCACTCTACTTGCCTGAAAAGACCACCTTAGACTAGCATGGGTTTCTGTGAAGATGGTGTGTACATACACCAATCAGGCATAACATTATGTCCACCTTGCTAATATTGTGCCAAAACAGCCCTGACCCGTCTAGCCCCTGAAGGTGTGCTGTGGTATCTGGCACCAAGATGTTAGCAGCAGATTCTTTAAGTCCTGTAAGTTGGACTTGTTTGTTCAGCACATCCCACAGATGCTCAATTGGATTGAGATCTGGGGAATTTGGAGACCAAGCCAACACCTCAAACTCGTTGTTGTGCTCCTCATAACATCCCTGAACCATTTTTACTTTGTGGCAGGGTGCATTATCCTGCTGAAAGAGGCCACAGCCACCAGGGAATACCGTTTCCAAGAAAGGGTGTACATGGTCTGCAACAATGCTTAGGTAGGTGGTACGTGTCAAAGCAACATCCACATGGATGCCAGGACCCAAGGTTTCCCTGACTGGTCTGCGGTTTTGTAGCCCTATATGCAACAAACTGTGATGCACTGCGTATTCTGACACCTTTCTATTAGAACCAGCAATAACCAATAACCTTCACTCCCCACGTGCATCAATGAGCCTTGGCCGCTCATGACCGCTGGTTCACCACTGTTCCTTCCTTGGACCACTTTTGATAGATACTGACCACTGCACACCGGGAACACCCCACAAGAGCTGCAGTTTTGGAGATGCACTGACCCAGTCGTCTAGCCATCACAATTTGGCCCTTATCAAACTCGCTCAAATCCTTACGCTTGCCTATTTTTCCTGCTTCTAACACATCAACTTTGAGGACAAAAAGCCTAATGCCTAATATATCACACCCACTAACAGGTGCCGTGATGAAGAGATAATCAGTGTTATTAAATTAATGTTATGCCTGGTCTGTGTGTGTGTATATATATATATATATATATATATATATATATATATATATATATATATATATATATATATATATATATATATATATATATATATATAACTATGTTGTTCACCAGCTAATGATGCTGATGGACCAGCACATGATCTAAAATGTATCCTGGTCTTTTCAGGAAGGCATTCATTATACAGAGAAGGACACAGGGCAAAATTGCTTGCCATCCTTAGGAACAGCATAATAGAATAGGACAAATTCAAGATTCAAGAGTTTTATTTGTCACATACACAAATACATAAATAAGAAAAGCCATCAAGCAGGCAATGAAGTGTGGGCTGGTTCATGTGTGGAAAAGAGAAGGAGAAAGCTCTGACACAAATGCAAACCGCTTGGTACTTAACCTCAAGCCACTTGTTTTTGCTTTCTTCTCGAATGGATTGTGTATGTTTCTGGGGTGTGACACAAACAGCTTTACCAGTATGCTGAGAAAAAGATGCATTGGTATTGGAGGACACAGCAGGTCTTCTAGCTCTGGGCTCCAGACTGGCTTTGTACGCAGCAGGCTGCTTGGTTTCAAGCATTCCCAAACAGAGCCACCTCAGAGCAGGTGAGAGAATAAGGAGTGTGTTCCCGCTGGAACTGCACTTCTCTAGCTTCTACTCACTTACAGCAGCAGGCGAAGGGAGATACTCTCCTGCCTGAAGATACAGGTTCAGCTTTCTCTATGAGCTGTGTCCCACTGCGTGGAGATTTAGTGATGATTTATGAAGCCCCCTAGAAAACAGGGCACAAATGTGAAAGGTTGTCATATGATACTAACATCTCGCTGCCAAAGTCAATGTTTTGTTGAGTTTTGGTGGAGCTGCAGATTTGAGAAAACTTGTTTAGATAGAAAGGATTTCACAGGCAGAGGAATTTGTGTGAGTATTTTTTCAGAGCCTCCTTTGAGCTTTGTACTACTAGAATGGCCAAAAAAAGTATTTGTGTGTAGTATATAGGTGTGCTTATTGCTTTTATAAAAGCACTGTTCCATTAGTAGTTCAGTTTATTAATTATATTAAAATGAATGAACATGCTCTGGTATACAGTTGCTAGGTCAATTTTGTCTGTTTTGCCATTTTTGAATCTGGAGAAGTACATACTGTGAATTGAACAATGTGTCAGCTCTAATTACCAATTAACCATGTAGAATATCAATAAGAACACCTCCATTTGCGCTGAGGTAAATGAATGATACTAATTTGCATTCTTTTCTTTTAACATAATTTTACTTATTGATTCAGGTCATTGTAGTGTGATAGTAATTTAAGAGCTCACAGTGCGGAGTAAATGTATTCTGTTCACTTACACTGATGTTATCAGTTGTAATAATGATCAAATGAGGCTTTTCTTCTCGGTTGACTGTGAGAAGCATTTGTCTCAATTTTGTTTGTTTTCTTTAAAGCAAAAATAATAGAAAAAAAAAAAGTTTTTGCAATGTGACAGTTCCTAAATTGTGTAAATTAAGATAATTTTTACCTCTTTATGAGCACATTTTACTGCAAGTACACAAAATTCACATTCTCCAGTTTATTCATATGGGATGTTTTCTAACGTTTGTCTGACTTAGCAACAGTAACAAAGATGGGCAGAGCTTAACAATGGATCAATTTGAATTTGGAATTTGAGCTATTCATTTAAAAAAAAAAAAAAAAAAAAAAAAAAAGGTTAAAATGTCTAGGCACTATTCTGATGAATGTGGACAGCAGCTTAGTAAGCGCACTACTTTGTGGTGAGCTTAGATACTGGTGCAAGGGTGTGTCTGATCTCATCACTTTTTTCACTCAGCTTGTTGAGAGGAGGTGATGGATAGGTTTCTAATGGACCCCCTCAATCACAAGCTACTTAAGCAGACTGACCAGTAACAGAGTGGCAAAGAGGCCAACACAAACCCCCTTTCAACAGAGCCGCAGGGGGGTTCAGAGATCATCCATGCTAGTGATTAGCCCTGTAACAGTCCTTACACTGCAAGCTTTCACTCATTTACCAGGCATCTGAGACATCTATGGTCCAAACTCACCGTGAAAGAGTCTTGAATTGTCAAGCGGAACCTTAAAAGGCTCTGTTGAAGCTGAGTCTTTTGTCCCAGTGTGACGCAGTAGCTTGATGCGAAACCTCTTTTGTTTTGCTAATGTTATTAACGGACTCACTTAAGTATAAAAGTGAAGCAGATTCAACTCAGTAGGGGAAAAAATATAGGGTGGTATTCAATTTATATTGCACAAAAAGGTGTACTATAGGCATGTAAGCGTGAAAGTGTGAAGTGTACTTATTTGTCAGTGGAAACGTCCTGTGAGTCTGAATGTTCCCCTCACTGATTTTTATAAAACACTATAGTTTAAAGTGGGACAAACTCATTAGCCTGTAGAAATTGTTCCTTAGAGCCAAGCAAAGAAATCACAAATATTAGCAGGAGTGGTCTCTCCTCTCCTCTCAAAAAAAAAAAAACACTCTCCCTTTTGTCTCTATCTCTCCCTGTGATTCAGTGTATCCTGTTAACAAGTGCCAGCTTCATCGAATACCCACAACACAAGTCAGTGTGTGTGTTTTCACACCAATTAACAGCTCTCTTTTGGTGCCTGCTGAGGTGATGATGGCCTGTCTCTGGCCAGGCGCATGGTGTTTGTGTGTATTTGGATTTTTTTCTATGTTCAACCTTTCCTATTTTCATTAGTAAGCTGTATAATTAGTAGTCGTAGAACCTTATAGATCTGATAGATCTAGACGCCAAAAGGTCCAATGAACGTATGGGGATTTCTCAGTCTTCGTATTGAGTTCTCTCATTCTTCACAGATCTAGCATTGGCTGACTTGTTCTCTGTCAAATTAACGGCCTACTCTGCGCCGTTCACAATCTGCCCCTTAAGAGGTAAAAACTCCTCCATTGGTTGAGAGTTGAGTGGTCATTAATATCAGGCTGGTCCTCATTGGCACAAATGGCAATGCTGAAGAAAAATTATTCTGTCCACCCTCTTCCTTTCTTTCCCTCTCTCCCTCACACTATCTTTCTTTTGGCTCTCGGAGCCAAACTAGCATCCCCTCCTCTCTTGCACTCTCAATCTAGATAATTCAATCTGTCCAATATCAAATAATCGCCTCCATTTTTTCGGCCCATTTTAACCTTATCACTGGCGCTGCCTCCTCAGGGGACCGAGTCTCGTTTCACCTTGTTAAGAGAGAGAGGGAGCCCAAGAGCGATAACCTGGGATCGTGGTGAAACGAGGCGGGTGACGAATAGTTCTCTAAGGAGCGGGGAGTGAAGACCTGTTTGTTGTTCTCACAATGTGAATGAGTGGGCAAACAGGCTAAGGAGCTTTTTTTTTTTGTCTGAAAAAGAAAAGGTGGATAGTTGGAGTAGGGGTCACACAAAAAACAAAAAGTGCTTGAAAAAATGTGAAGCATGAGAAACGTGGTGTACGGGTTTGTGAGAACCGGAGCCCCTCTGCGTCCCATAGTCCTTTTTAGCACTTTCTCCAGGCACTTAATTAAAATCCAATAAGGTTCTCGCCTGGTGGCCATTGTTCCTAACCTATGTTTACCTTCTCTAGAAGCATCGCTAGCGGCTTAATCTTGGAAGAAAGTGGGGTCGATAGGTCAAGACCAGACTCTAGTCACTACCATGAGCGAGGGGGTAGGACTTTTCCCTCATCTTCCTATTCATTGTGTTGTGTCTCTCTCCTTCCTTTTCTTTCCCTCATTTCCCATGGAACCTAATCCGTAAGCTTGATTGTTCTAAGCTGATTTCAAGCTTGCCCCTGGGAGGAGATGGGCTTTTGGAGTTGGTTTTAATTAAGATTTAAAGGAAGCCTCCCTCAAGAAGGAAGATTTGGTTGTTTTCTCCGGATGGAGGGATGAGAGTGGACAAGAGGAGTGGACAGATTGGCCAGCAAACCCCCAAAAAAAAACAGAGCAAAGTTATTCATCAGGGACAATTGAATTATAATAGTTTATGTGGAGTATGCATTTATTCGCACTTGCAGATCAATTTTTCCCCTCTATTTCTCTTTACAGTCATCTCAGTTGGGGTGACACCCTTTCTTTTTCCAATTCATTCACTCTCCATGTGCTGCTGGGATGAAAAAGCTAAATTATACTTTTCTATTTTTTTAAAACCAGAATCTATAGAGATTGATTTGAGCTTCCTAAGATCCAAACCCATATCCTGTAAAGACGTCATTGGAACACTGCCGAGCTGCAGGCAAGCAATCTCCAGATTATCTAGATGTTGTAATGATCGATAGCGACACCTTATGTACCCTTTTTCCACTGAAATGGTGCTGATGCCGGAGCCAGTGCTTGAGGAATCTGTGAAACTATCTTAGAACTGGCTTACATTTACACTACTTTCAGACATTAATTGAGAATAGCTTTTAAATTCCAATTCAATTTAGGTAGCAAACAGAATTAAAATAGTAGTTTGAATATTTGAATTTGGTTCTTCTACCAGAAGTGAGGGGGCACAGGCACCAAAGTGGCCACACCACTTCCATAAGTGTAATTCTAACTAGAAAAGTGTTTGTCTTACAGTTGAATAGGAGTAATGCATTAAGAGCACATACCTCACATGTTTACCAGCCTCTGAAGTAGCCCAGAAACTAAGACTTACCTGCTAATAAAGCTTTGTTTATGTAATCTGTAATGCGGTCATGACATCTGGTGCTTAAATCATGATTTGAATCTGTTGGTGTCCTGGTCATGACCGTACAAGGAATTAGATTCCTTTAGAATGGAAAGTCTGTATGTATGTGTGTGGCTTTTTTCATCTCTTTCTGCGTTTTTCTCTGCTTTTGCCTATCTTTCGTTTTGCACTCTTTCTTCTCTTTCTCTCCCTCTCCCTCTGTCTCTCTGGATAATGGTCTTGTACACAGGTGGCCATGTCCCTTCGATGGACACCCCCAGACGTCCTTGTTAGACACTTAATTAAAAGCCTTATCACAGGAAAACACGCTGAGACATTCCAATATGGGCCTGGGCATCAGAGATACTGCCACGACCAGACAGCGTCCATCTATTACTGTTGCCTGCTTAACTGTCCAGCCAAACAGAGTGTGTGTGTATTTGTGTGTGTGTGTATGTGTTAAAACATAAAAGAATAAGGAGTGTGTATGCAAAATAAGAAAAGGTGCGAGTTGTTTTAGAATAGATAAAGAGTGAATGACGAAGGGAGAGAAAATGTTAGGCTCAGGTTACCTGGCATTAACATCCACTTTGGGCGATCCGTTAAGGCTAAGAAGAACAGAGTTTTGGTACAACTAATATGTGGATATTACATATTAGCAGGAGAATTTGTGAAAACATCCACATCTGTCCTTCTGTGCATTCCTTCCCGCCCACTGCTATCAGCACTCCTCCCATGGTCAGTTAACTTTTAGAGCTGATGACAGGACGGGGAAAAAAGTCCCTAGCGAAAGAAAAACACACAATGAAGTGTTTAAGTTCATCACGCCACTAGCTGGGTTAGGCATGCTAGGTGTTAAAGAAGAGCGGGGAGGTTAAGTGTCCCTCCCACTACATTCTTCAGCAAAGCTAGGCAGGGACCAGCACACAGGGACCATATGTCCCAAACTCTGGTCAATGATTCTCCCCAAATGGAAGGACAAAGCCCTTTTCACTCAATTGAGACCGGGGAAATCTGCAATTCCACACTGGCAGCATAGCACCAGTCAACAAGAAGATAGTGAAAAGAAGGAGGACAGGGAAAGGAGGAGAAAGAGAGAGCATGAGAGGGACTTGGCATTTTCCATCACATTAACTAGGAACAATCCTGCCAAACAGCCTTGAGGCTCCTTCTCTTTTTTCCTGACTTCTTCTGTAGGTTGCCCGGTTCCAAAGCCCCCAGGAGACACTCTTCAAAAGCTCAGTGTCTATTCCTTTTGCTCAGATGCTCAGCTAATAATGCCACAGCCAAAGCATAGCGATCTATATCTCTGGCTATCACAAAGCAAGTTCTCTTATGTTTAAGCTGGGTCTTGTGCACTGGGGAGTTGAAGGTTTACAGGGGCACGTCACATTTTTTAAAAGGCCACAACAAACCTATCCAATCATAAAATAACAGTTAGATGGCGCATCCTGGTGAGGTGCATTTCAACAGGGGGTAGTCTTAGCGAATGAAAGAAGGAAGTGAGATAAAGAAAGCTTAGCAAAGACATGGAGAGGCCAGAGCGGCACTGTAAAGTGCACAGGGTTCCTGGGGGAGAAATAGATCAGGCATGTATTCTGGCGCTGCAGCGATTAATATCAGCGGAGGAAAAAAGGTCAAACTTGACTGGAAAACGCTACAGTATATCATTGTTACTGGCACGGCCCACATTTCATACATCACGCCATGCTGTGTTGCCTCAACTCTCCCGTCGCTGGTCTCGCAGCCACAGCCCACGCCAAGTATTATCAAAGATTGATAGAGTGTCCTAGTTAAGTGGGGAGGGTGTAGGAAGTTGGAAAGAGGGATGAAGTGGGGAAAGAAGATTTGCCACCTCTGTGCTTTAGGGTTACAACTTGTTGTCTTGTTGTAACACGATGTAACCAATCAGTAAAAACAAATGTGAATATGTCACATTTTTGGGCTAAAACTAACGTTAACAATGACGCCTTTTGGCTAAAACTAACACTTGTTGTCTGGAATCCACAGTTACGCTCAGCTGAAGTTTTTCAGACGATGTGTGTGTGGCTTCCATAACAAAGCTCCCTTCACGATCTCTGCCAACTCCTCATTCTCCCTTTTCTCTTGTTCAGAGTGCTTGCTTAATAATTAATTGATTTATTAGTTCGCTCATTAATCATTCATTCATTAATCAGGGCCAGATTTTTCCAGAGGAAGTGGTTCAATCCGTAAAGACAAAAAAAAAAAAAAAAAAAAAATCCTGACTTCACATTTCAGCCTAATTACGCTTCTTTGCTAATCACCACCAAAGAAATGGAGTTTCAGGAAATTACTTTTTTTTTCTTCCCTTCTTCCCTCCCTCTCTTCTTTTGCGCTAAGCAAGCCAGGATGTATTAAGGTCAGCAGGTAAGATTTTTTCAATCCTTTTTTCTATCCTCCTTCGCCAAGCCATTCGTTTTTGTTCTGGAGGATTTTAGTCATCAGTCATGTTAAAAGAACACTTTTGAGTCCAGGCTAATCTGATGAACAGGACAGTTCAGTCTTTAATTAAACTACCCAACCCCCTACCACCTTAACTTGATAGAGGAAGGAAATGCAAACTGTGGTGACTGTGAAAACCACAGACATCGATTAATCATGGTGAATTTGAAGGCCGTCCGTGAGCGCGGGTCAGCCCTTTCACCGGCAAAGAGGCGGCTCATTGTTTCAGCTGATGCCACCCTTCCTAAAGAGATGAAGGAGCTGTTTGTTTAATTGTATACTGTTACGTGATGTGGATAGAAGTCACCGCACATAGGTGTCGAAAGAAACAAAGCATAACAGGCGGGATGGGAAAAATTCTAATGGAAAAGGGAAATTCTAATGGAACATAAATTCAATCTCTTGTACATCAAACAAACTGGTGGCCTTCAAAAACAACACTTAGCCATGGCTAGTCTCTCTTTCGAGGAGAGGGGAAAAACATCAAATTAGAGAAAGCTTCAATAGAATTTGCCAGCGCCACATTAACCTCCAAGCGGTAAAAAAAAAAGCACACACATTGAACAACTCTAACAAGGTATTCATTGAACCCATCTCTCTTTATTTTCCTACACACATATATGCATGCACAGACTTCAGTATGCCACTAACAAGTGAGGTTACAGCTATTTTCCCTTTCCTCTCCGCATTTAGACCAATAAAGTGCATGGCCCTCTTTGCTCTAATGAGATGCATACATTTACAACATCACTTCCTCATTAAAAAATAATAATAATAATAAAGACAGTATGAGGAGGAAAAAAAACGTATTAATTATGGAACGCACTTCCTCCTATCACAGAGAGCCACAGGGGCCTCCACTGGGCTCAATTAGGAAGTGTAGGCCACAAATCCCCAGACTAAATTAATTGACACCCTAGGGCATTGAGCCTAGCATCCCAATAGCTCAGAATAAGTGCTAGATTTCTTTGTTTTCATTTCATTTGCCTTTTGAAAGTGAATGCAGGGCAGCGAGATCAACAAAGGCGAATAAGGGGGGCACGTTTAAACGTGATCTTTTCATTGACTTTATGGATTTTTAATCATCTTGCAATATTTACAGTGTTGCTTTTTCTCAGTGTTGTTTACCCTGTCTTCTCAGCCAGAGGAATGAAATGAGAGTGCATATAAAAGCGTTGTTTATTTGTTTATTAATTTGACTTTATTGTATTTATTTATTTCCCCCCGCAGTGAATTAGGCCCATCAGAGGCGTACCAATTGTAGATGTTTCCATTATTGTGGGGGTGTTGGTGCATACAGCAACCCACACATTTATGCAAAGAGCACACAACGCTAATGATTTAAAAGCATACTAGATCTTAGATCATACTGTACATCAAGCAACAGAGAGCAAGTAAGAGAGTGATAAAGAGAGATTGGTGCATGCTGTATAGGAGAGAGAATTAGACAAAGGCGGCATGAAAAGTAGATAAAGTGTAGAGAGAGAGAGAAAAGGAAGAGCAGCAGCAATAACCATCTCCAGAAAATACCAGGAGACCTGCAGGAATGAAATGACAAGACTGGCTCAATCAACATCTTGTCAAGACAGTTGGCTGATGTGTAGAGACAATCTCATCCTCCCCCTCTTCCTTCCCTCTCTAGTTTTTTTTTTTCCTCCCAGCTTCTTTGTGTTCCTAGCGGAGAGCTTCCGTCTGCAAGTAGAGGAGTTCTTAGACTCTGAAGTGGGAGAGTGAGAATGGGAACGCTGGAATAATGACACTTGGAAAAGTTCTGACGCTCACCAGAGACGATGCACAGCAGAGAGGAGTGCGTGACAGACACAGCCTATGCTGCACGCAGAGGTCCTGAGCGACACGCACACGCACATATAAGTATCATTCTCATTTCAAGATTTAGCTGTCGGACTTCTTATGCGACCTGGCAGTTTCACACAATCTGATGATGTGGTCATTGTTACCGCTGTTGTCAGGCCAAGATTAAAACTTGTTTTTTTGTTTGAAGATATTTATCTTGCTAGGGTGTTCTGGATGGTTTCTAGGTGACTGCTTATTTTGACCCAGATATCTAGATATGGCTTAGGTCTCTCCTTTAAGTTTAATTCTGTTGTTGTTATTGTTTTTTTGCCAGGTTAAACTTGCAAGTCTTATCACTTCAAAATCAATAGCACAACACTCCTCACCAAGCCACATGATTTGAGGTATCACTTTGCTTTGACTAAAATAATCTACGAAATGAATAAATATAAATCATTCATGTCCATAGTTAGTTTAATACTTCAGGTTAGTGGTTTGTTCAAAGTATGAGAAATTCCTTTGTATGAGAAATGCCTTAGCAAGCACCACTAACAAGAGAATAAGACAGAGTGAGAAATAACTGCAGGGTGAGAAGCTTGATTATAGATTTCCTTCGTTCCCTCTCAAAAGCATAGGCTTGTTTGAGCCCTCTATCTGTCAGAAGCCTGTTCTTCCCTTCTCCAACCCTGCTGGAAGCTCTTATGTCCTATTCTCTGTTTCTCTTGCCGCTGCGGACCCCCCATCATCCCCGTTTCACTCTCTCTGTCGACAGGCTGACTTGAACCCCTGCAATTTTCATGCCGATAAATAGAGAAAGGACAGGGATAGGGAGTGAGCGAGCGGGGGACAGGGTGTCTGGAATGCGGAGAGAGGAGCAGAAAGAGGCATGGAGAAGGCAAATCAACAATTTGTCACACCTTATGTAACTGTGAAAAGGGCCCTGCTCAGCATTGATGCTGGGGATCAGGCCTGGCTGACAGGAGAAAAGAGAGAGGGATGGAGGGAAAAGAGAAAGTGGAGGTTTGCTAAAGGGATTGTAGGGGCTAGAAGAAGAGAGGGAAGGACAGAGGAAGAAGGTGTAATGGATGGATGAGCTGTATGGTCGTCCTGAAAAGGGTCTCGTACTGTGCCAGGATGCTTACAATAGACTGCAGACTGAATAAGAGGCTAGGAGGATTAAACCTCTGCAAACAGCTCTTAAAAAGCTGTTAGGCTGCAATTTAGACACAAAACAACTCTGAAAGTGAGAAAGGAAAGGGGGGAGAAAGATGCGACTGGAATGTGAGGCAGGCGATAAGGTGCAGATGATGAGAACAGGCAAATGGGAAGGCAAGAACGAAGGAGAAGAGAAAGGAATGAAATGTGGCAGGCTCTGAAACCGTAGAAACAAATACCAGTGGCCCTTGGCTCAGCTTGTTTGGACATTAGGTAGAGGAGACGGCTATGTTTACAAGGGAGACTTGTCAAGATGCAGCCTAGAGAATGTTACAAAGACTTTGGTATAACATCTTCACGTGCTTAAACTATTTCACACACAAACACACACGCACACACACGCACGCACCCTCCACAATGAGAGCGAAACAATAGAGAGTCTACACACACCAAACAAAAGGATAATTCCATGGCGCAGAATGGAGCTCAGCTCTTTCCAGCTTGGGTTTAGTGGCCTTATCTGAAGCAGGCACAATGGATCGCTTTTAGCCAGCCCTGTTTATTTCCAGCAAGTTACTTTTTCACACTAGTTTTCTCTTTTCCCTCCGCACTCATCCAACCATTTACCCTTCTTTTTCTTGTATTCCAATCTCTCCTCTAGACAAGTCTTGAGCACAATGCTCAAGGTGGTGTTTGTACTTAATAGAAGAGCAGGCTATGAAAAGGGTGATTTTTTTTTGGCTTTTAAATTATTTGCAGGGCAGCAAATGTGGAATTAATTGGATTGAGATATAACATTATCTGTATTCAAATCACAGACTGTAAAAAAAGATGGACGACGCACTTCACTCTCTCCCATTGTAGAAAAGCCGGCAATGTCCCAATATGGCGCTGACATCTTGCGCTGATTCGGGACATGAGTCTGCACATTAGTGAATTCGGGACCTGAGTCTGCACAGTAGTGAGCGTGAAGTGGAACTGCGCTATCAAGGCTCCGCCCACACTCCCGCAGAATCGGGTTGTACAGTTTACTGCAGAACAACTCTTTATGTCGGTAAACCGTTATGGAAATGTAGAAATTAAAGTTAAAGCTCCAATCTTCTCCTGAAAATCCCCCAAAAAGTCAGTTGGTGCCTCAGTGACTACTTCACTTAGAGAAGCTGTCAATCACACCTAGCAACCATGATGCCACACCCCCATTTTTATAGCATCAAATAACTAACTAAAACCCTTTTTTTTTTTTTTTTTTAACAAACACTTGAACTTACATCAAAAGTTCCTAAAATGACAAACTATCTTTGGGTTGTTTTTTTTCTTTTCATTTTCTTCCATTTTTTTCATTATCTGTCTGTCTGTCTTTCTATCTACCCTCCTGCAACATCTTCACGGTTTATAATCAGAGTTGTCAGAACAAACAGTGAAGAGGTTGAGGGAGGGCTAAATATAGCTTGACATGGGATAAATATTCTGATTTATCTGCAACTGTGCCAGGGGCGAAACCAAGTGCCACACACACAAACATAGATGTTCACTAATACCATCAACACTCCCCGCTGTCCCTAGTGAGGGTAGACCAGAGAGGGATCATTGCTAACATCTGTTCGTCCGTTCGTCCCAGTGAGGCAGAGTGCATAGCTCTCTCCTCAGACACATCCTGGGCTCTAAAAACAGCCTGGAGAAACTAGGGGAGAGTGAGAGAAAAAAGCAAAGCTCTTTAATATGTCATGCTCAAGTCAGGCCCAGCTGCAGCTGCACTTAACATGTGACAAAAAAAGACAAAGTCACTGTGTCAAAGTAGCAACTAAATGTGAGCCGCAATCCCCACAGCACGCCTGCCCTATTTACGCCACCACATGAACACACACTCCTCTCTGCTTCCATCCAGTGCCGTGAAATGATATTCCATTTTGAAAAAAATCCGGATTAAAGTGTATCAGGCCAAGTATGTTGTGACCTTGTTACTAGGGGAAGGGGGAACGCGTAAACACACAGGCACACGCAGATGCCACACACTGTGGAGCAAATCACAACGTAGGTTTTAGAGACGGCTTTCTCTGTCTTATCCCACGCACCTCTTTATTTGTTATGATACCTTGTAATGACATTGCACGAGCCAGACAGCCATGTTAATACCAAGCCTTTTGTCTGACCTGCTCATGTGAGTATCATATTTATTATCCTGTTTTATATTTTATTTTCCATTACTGGTTATGAACTTTTGTTAATGTTAAATCAGTTTTTGTTCTTTCCATGAGGGCAACTGTGCAACTGTGCCAGGGGTGAACTGTAACCAGGACCAGCTTAGTAAACCCCAAAAGAGTCCACCTATAAAAATGTTCAGTTCTCTCCTACCGTTGCTCCTCTTCATCTCAACACCTCCTCCTTTTTATTCATCTTTTTCTTCTTTCATCCCTCGCTTCTCTGTCAGGAATGAACTCATGTAATTAAGCCGCTAACATGCCGTTAAAGAATTGGCTAATTCAGCAAGGAGGAATTATTCCAATTTGAAATGACTCATTAACCAGACGTGATATTTTGTTGAGCTTCTCTTGGAGCAAGAATTGGAGAGCGCTGAATCACTCCCGTGGTGTGAACTCGTTTCGCTGTATATGTGGGTTTGTGCGTGTGAATGCCTACATGCATTGCAAGGGTAATAAAGATGTTTTTGGTTTTGCTCATAAGGCCTGGTGCGTGCATTGATACAGGTGCATAACTTGTAAATTGACCTGAATGCAAGCTGTGAATGTGTTGTGTGTGAGAGAGAGTGATTAAAGACATGCACAGAGGCACAACTCAGCGAGGGGTCTAAAGAGGAACTATTGAATGTACAAAAGCCCTTAAACATCGGCTCATCCTGATGAATTATCACCGCTCGTAAACATTTAGATGCTGGGGCAAGATTCTTTAATTGCAATCGATGTTCATCCAGTACCTGATGCAAAAAGGAGAATCCCAGAAGCACAACACAATTACAGTATCTGTAAAAAGACTCAATATCTCATAAAAGTGGAGCTCCAGGGATGGCAGGAGTGTACAAAAAAAAAAAAAAAAAAAGAACAATTCTATAAGAAAATACGTTTTAAGGCTTGGCTTAGAAATACTGCCGCTAATAATAATGTCAAGAAGGGTTTTGTTTTTGACAAGAGTGTCATATTTAGCTCTTTTGGTCCCCCTCCAAATATAAATTACTACTTTGTTTCTGTGAATTTATATGCATACTGTATATAACGTATGAAGCATGAAAATAATAATCACATAATCACAATACTACACTAAGAATGGGAAGAAGTAGGGAAGAAACTAGGTAGCTCTTTGGAAGAGAGCATTCTGAGTATTTGGTATCCTCCTCTCAGTAACAGATCCCATGGGAATGAGGCACTTGTGGGATGCAGGGTGTGTGTTTTTCCCTTATTATTCTTATTTAGATTTTGAAATGGTTATTTTGATTTGTCCATTGTTTTAACCTACTATTTAAATTGTCTGTCCAGTAGATAGTTGGTGCTGTGCAAGAAAAAGAAGTAGAGGTAGCACACTTCCATTTTATTGCTATTTCTTTTCCTGTCTGGCTGTGTCCATCCTCAAGAGAAGAAAAGAGGACTGTCAGCACAAGTGGGAAAAAAAAGCAAGTTTGAAAATACCTGAAATCTGCACTGGCCTTTGCCTTGGAGGGAAAGAAAGCTTATGTTTCTGAGAGAGAACACTGGGGTTGTGTTGGAGGTTAGGGGGGTGGATGGTCTTTGCTGCACCCCTTGATGGAGTGGATAATTGAGTCTCGACCAAACTCTGTCAGCCAAGCTCGGAAGCCCCTTTTCAGCTCAAAGAAATGCAGTGAGAATGATGAAGTGAGAGAGAGAGAGAGAGGGAGAACAACAGAGAGTGAGAGAGAATCCTGGGCTCCCTCAGGGGGGGAAAGCCGCTATTGAAAAGCTATTAAACTTGCATTTAGCAGGATTGATTGGAAATGAAGAGGCCTATTAAAACCAAGGGACAAGAGGACAATAGTGTGTTTTCTGGCCACCGTATGTTGCCCTCCTTTCACCATCTTGCTGCGTCCCCCCTGGGGTGGGGCCCCCTACCCTGTCTGTTTAAACACCCCTGGCCCAAAGAGAGAAGTTTCAGAGGGGTTTAGCACCAGCTGAATAGATCCCTCTTTATCCACCACTGGCACCCTATTCTCCTATTTAACCACACAGAAATAAAGGGCAAAGAAAGACGAGGAAAGGCAGAAGAAATGGGGGGGACGGTCCTTTTCTTTTTGAAGAACCAGTAACAGCCCTCCCCTTCTAGAACCTCCATCAAATTGTGCTCTTTCTTTCTTCGCCTTCTCTGAAATCTCATGTGAATGGATTAGTTACTTCTGGCTGGTTGCCATCTTTCTACTTTCAAGAGGGCTCATGATGCACCAGATCCAATCATGAAGCTCTTGCAATGGAGAAACAGAAATGTGTGTAAGAAGACCAAGTGTGTATAAAAGTGATTGGAATAGTGTGTGAGAGAGAAGGCTGTTTGTTGTTTAGTCTGGGCACGTTTATTGCGTTTTTTGTTTATTTTCAGTTGAACTGAGCTATGCAAATCAGACAGGAAAGACGGAGCACAAAGTGTTTAAAAAGGAGAAAGAAAGATGCCAGCAAAGCCAAAATAGAGGGAAGGCACTGTGGCGGCAGGTGCCTTTTTCAGCCCACGATGGATGGCTCTCATGGGACGCTGAAAGCTCCTTTGATTGTTTAACCAACAATTTTACTAAAAAATAGCACTTCCCCCACTATAGGAAGAAGTAACAGATTCTCTGGCTCAACGGGACATTGCTTTCCATGTCATTCTATGCAGGTTGCCATATGGGCACAGGAAAGAGTTAAATAAGTCATGACCAGCTGACGCCTAGACCCATTGCCAAGTACAAAAACCAAACTGTTATAAAATGTGTTATGGACTGTGCTTTTTTTTCTTCCAGTCGGAAGATGATGCAATATTAGTCATTTTATGCATCAATCAGTTAGTGAAATGCCACTCACTGGCCTTGGTTAAAAAAAAATTAAAACAAAAGGAAAAAAATATTATCCTAGCATAGCGTGTGACCAGTCATGAAACTTCACTTAAAAGAGTGTGTTGGGTAGGCAAAATGGATTTAGATCAGTGTAAAAGGGTAATACGTTCCTAGAGCCCAGTGCATGGGTACTGCAAGGAAAATTGTGTTTCATTGTGTAACTGGAAGAGTATTACCAGCTGCAGAGAGATGGTGAATGTGAGCTGGAATGGCTCTTGCTGATTCAGCGCTAATATACTATCGCACTAATGTGTTCTGCGCTTTCCCATCTCTCTCCCTGTACAAAATCACTGACCTGAAAGCTGGACTGGTTAGAGCAAAATGACAGATAGGCTTCAGCATTAGGAGGGAGAGCCTTGCTGTAGTTTACCATGGTAATCCAACTAGCTTCTGGTCTATTTCAGAGCCAGGCGTGTAGGTAGACTGATGCAAAGAAAAGTGCCACTTCTGCATTTAAAGGAAAACTCAATAAGATTGGAAGAGAATAAATGCTATGGGCATGCCTTTTTAACCAATTTGTTGCAAACAGGACATGGTAGATTGAAGCCCATCATTGCATTTGTATATTTTTATGAAATCATGAGGATGCTTCAGTTTTACATGTGCATATACATTTCATTAACAGCAGGGTCCACTAGGTGTCAGCACTCACATTTATGGTGTTGCTTTCAAGAACTAGTCGAGATGATGCTTGTTTATTAGACATATTTTACAATATCAAACAACAACCAAAGTGTTAATCTTTTTGTTTGAAAAAAAAAATGTTGTTTATCTTGCAGAGTCTCAAGCAGCCTACTTCTCCCAGCAGCCCCAGGACCAAGTAGTGGTTGCTGGCCAATCAGTAACCTTACCCTGTGTGATTGTGGGATATCGGGGGATGGTGCAGTGGACCAAAGATGGCCTGGCGTTAGGTGGTGAACGAGACCTACCTGGTAAGAGCTGTAGAAAAACTGAACGAACAGCGAGGTTAAGAGTCATTCCATTTAACAGTGCTTTTCATCATTGAGTCAGTTTTGAAAATTTAGTTGGGGAAAAAAAAAAATGAAGTCAACGTAATTAATTTTCAAGGTGTTTCTAAATGGTGCACTGGCTTGTAATTAGCTAGAAACCCAGTTTCCTATATGTCAACCAAATTTAGAGCAAGTAGCAAGGCAGAAATGATGCTGTTCCCCCAGGAGGTACACAATGCTTATTGAAGTCCATTTACCAAGGCTTAGTCTTCCCTTATCTTCATCTTTTTTCTTTCCAATTAACAACTGGGAGATAAAACCAATCATAGATTGGCAGGTAAAGGGCAGCATCCCTCCTCTGCAGTGGATGTGTGTTTGACTAATGTCACAGCCTTACTTCCTAGGCTCTATTGAGTGAAGAAACGGGAAGGCAAACAAACACTGCGGCTAATGCAAACTAGCGTTTAATTTGTCTAATCATCTCAGCCGTCTGCCTGGGCTGAGGTGGAGAATCAATCACCGCTCATGTCACGCACTGACATTTAAAATGATTTCCCCAGCAGCTTTGAAATTAGCAACCTGGACAGTTAAGGCAATCTCTGTTGGCTGGCTGCACGAGTGAGGCATCTCACATGTTGCCGCTGACCAAGTGACACAATGACGCTAATGCACATAGAACTGGATCTCAAACTAGCCCTATCTGTGATGGCAATATGTGTGTGTATATCTCTAACTGTGATGTTTGTGTGGACCAGGTTGGGTACGTTACTCTCTGATGGGAGACCCGCTATCAGGTGAGCACAGCTTGGTGATCGATTCAGCTGAGCTAGGCGATGATGCGGTCTACGAGTGTCAAGCCACGCAGGCTGGGCTGCGATCACACAGAGCCAAACTGACGGTGCTGGGTAAGAACTGTGTGTGTGTGTGTGTGTGTGTGTGAGATATGAGTAAGTGTGATTGAGACTGAGAAAAAAACACTGCGATATAATTCTTCTGCAACTGATTAAAAGCGAGGGGAATAGAGCATTCCTCATAGTCCCCAATTTCATTAACAGTATTTAAAATACTGCCTCAAATTCGTAACACTGCATTTTCTCTGCTCCACATAAACACTTCAGAGATCCCACCCCCATGCAATCGTAAGTCATGCCTTTATTATTTATTCACAATTTTAAATCACGCCACAACAGGACTTTTTTTTTTTTTTTTTATATCCCACCTCCTCACGGTTTCTTTCCCCCTCTCTCTGTAGCCTACTGACACTTAACACAGTGAAGGGCCAAGGAAATGTGATTGCAGCAGTCACAAATGACTTGCGTGAATGGTTAAAAGTCAAAGTCTGCACAGTTAGCACATTCTACAGTGACTCACAGAATTCATCAACCACAGGGCTGCTTTTACATTAACGCAATATGATTGATCTACATATTCTCTGGCATTTAGCGACAGGGGTTGGGGGGGTGGGGACTGGGGGGGGATCACTGGGGATTTCAGCTCAGTGCTGTGTTGCTGACACCTGGTGGCCCAACTTGGACAAAGCTGTGTTGTATAATAGCTGAAAAACACACTTGTGCTGTATTTCCCCTACAGCACAAGTATATCAAGGGTCTAAAAATATGGGACGCTAAAATATGGACACTAACGAGTTTGTGCTATGAGAATGATAAAGCCTAAGTTTGTTACTGCAAAATAAAATCTCTAATTGAACAAAGTTGGCACACCCACACAGACTCACCAAAGAAAAGTAGGGCTACAACAATAGCCTTTGTGCACACTGCCGATGTTTGGCGTGCTGCTTGGATTCCCAGACTAGAGGGTAGCGAATATGCCAGCTCCTGCATGAAGGGAAAGAGTTGTGTGTGTGTCTGTGTACGTGTATGTGAGCGTTCATGTGTGTACGTGCATGTAGGGGCATGTGGGGAAATCAATGCAGCCGGATGAGACCAAAGCAATCCAACAGAGTCAAAAAAGTCAACGGCAGGAGTGCAGTCGAGGGAATCCGCATGGAAATTAGAATCACCTCGCGCACGGATTCCATTAGCGCCTGGGCAAGACCAGCGAAAAGACCTCTGACAATTCTGATACAAAAACAGAAATTGGTTCGGAGAAAAGGAGCAGGACAGATGGAAGAGTGTGTACATCAGAACGTTTTTTTTTCCGTGCGCGTTTCTGTGCGTACTGCGAGATGGACACCTTCATCAAAGGTGGCAGACACTATTTGCCCAAGGCTTGTGCACAGGCATGCAAACAAATGAACAAATCAGTAATTCAGATGAATCGGGCCTGCGGCAGAGTGCCTGTAAATAGACTCATGATGGCAAATCTCAGCCATGTTAAAAGGGCATGAGTACTGTCTTAACCTTTTTTCAGAGAGAGAGCAATCTCTCTCAATCTCTCTGTCCATTTACCAGCCTGTTCTGTATAGGTCAAACCAGCAAAATTAAATGCTTCTGCACTGCAGTCAGGAACAGGTTAGGGTATGGATTTATACATGTTTAAAAATACACTACATTTTGAACAATCTTTGATACAGTTGAATTGAACTTAAAAGTCTACTGGTCTTTTACCCTTAAAGTCCTCCTGTAGTAAATAATTGTATCCCTTAAAACTCATCTTTGATCCCCAAAATGACAAAATTATTTTGCCTTAAAATAACTTGAAGTGTAACACCCTTGATTCATTTAATATACCATGAATATGTTCATTATCCCCCCTCCACTCACTCACACCATCTCATAGATCTACTCAGTCGAGACAACTTTACCATAGTAAACGCTGCACAATGATATCATTCTTTACAACATCGGACACATAACGATAATTAATGATTAGCCTTGTGCTTGACTACGTTATCAAATAGCTAATAATGTGTTGCTAATGTTACACAAACCATGTTCCTGTTTGCCATCCAGTGTGCCTTCAGTATCAGTCAGTGTCCTTAGAAACGCTTTGAACATCATAGAACGTCTGAAGAAAGGCGTGTAGTTCATCATAACATTGTAATATGAATCATCAACAGAAAAATATAACTGGCTTCTCTTGAGACTACCCTGCTTCGCAGTATAGTTAACTATATGCTAAAGCTCGCCCACACATTGACATGATTGGTTACAAGGTAGTTTGTGATGTAAGAAACACAAGCGATTTCAAAGCTCTTTGGTTCACTGGACTTTTAAGGAGAAAATACTCGCTCATGAACTTGCACATGGTTTGTCTGAAAGCATTTTTAATACACTACATAAAAACATCATTAAAAACTTGATTTTCAAAGTGAATTTAACAATGTGATGTTGATTAACCATGTTAGTTGCCAACAAAATATTAATTTAAAAAACATTCCAGCCCTAGTGTATACAGAATTTCTATATAGTATATGCCGTTATACTGTAATTATAATAATAATTTGTTACATTTATATAGCGCTTTTCTAGGCACTCAAAGCGCTTTACATATAGAAGGGGGGAACCACCACCAATATGTAGCACCTGGATGATGTGACGGCAGCCATATTACGCCAGAACGCCCACCACACACCAGCTGATTGATTCAAGAGTTTTATTTGTCACATACACAGCATGATTGGTGGAGCATGATTGGTGGAGAAGAGACAGTGATGAAGCCAATCGTATATATATATATATATATATATATATATATATATATATATGGGGATGATTAGGAGGCCATGATGAACAGGGGCCAATGGGCAAATTAGGCCAGGATGCCAGGGTAAATGCTTTTATGGACATCCTGGAATTTTTAATGACAGAGAGTCAGGACCTCGGTTTAACGTCTAATCCGAAGGACAGGTAAAATAACATAAACAGAATGTAATCAATAGGACACAAAGATGAAGATCGGATCAATTTTAAGATGTATCCTCACGAATCCAAGTCTTACATTAGTCAGATCTATCACAATTTCTTCAATGAGCCACTTGTGGGTTCCCATAGTGATTTGGCACCTGTGCTTTTCAAATTGTATGGGCTTCCACATGTGATGCCTTTAAATGGCAGTTGAAAGCAAGTATAATGTGCCCTTTATGTTTTTGTTTTTTTTCTTCTCCCTATATATTTATTATTATTTTTATTTTTTTCAGTGCCACCTTCTGATCCTGTAGTGGAAGGAGGGCCAGTGGTCCGTCTGAAAGCTCACACCCCTCATAACCTGACGTGCCGGGCATCTGGAGCCAAACCTGCTGCAGAGATTACCTGGTACCGAGATGGAGAGATAATGCACGATGCCATCTACTCAAAGGTGAGGCTGTGGACACATCAGTCTTTACTGACAGGCATGACAGCCACTATGGCTGATTGCAAATTAGGATCTCTGTCTTTCCCCTTACCTGTCCTTCACATTAACTCTATCTCACAGTGCACACCCAAAGTTGCGAAAAACTTGAATTCAATCTCTGTATGTCTCATCCTCATCACCCCACCGCAAGCTGCCTCCTTTTGTGCCTCTATTTTCTCTCGCTCTCGCTGTTGCTCTAATACTCGAGCATAACTGGAGCATGTCAAAGCTCAGACAGGCATAAGCGTTTGATACAGTTTCCGCTGAGAGAGAAAGAGCAAAGGAGGGAGAGAGGAAAAAAGAGAGAGAGGGTGGGAGAGGAGAGGGGAAATCAGCCACAACAATGCCGAAACACAATGGGAAGTGCGGTGGAGCATGAACCGGGTGCAACTGCGAAAGTGTCACATTTGTCATGCTCTCTGACCACGCTAAACGACACTAAACGACACGTTTAAAGGGGGAAAAGCGGGCAGTGCATCGAGGGAAGAAGAGGAAAGCAAGAGAGAAGGAAAAACAGATGAAACTCGGAAAGTAGATGAGGGAAAAATGAACACGGGAGAAGCTTGTTTAAGAGTGAGGTAAAAACCGCAAAGCCATTTTGATTTAAGCTGGAGAAAAAAAAATGAGATGGAAAACCACATGAAGACACAAAGAATAAAGTGAAGGAATGTGAAGTAGGTAGACAAGTCGGTAGGAGAGAGCAGATGAGCAATAATAAAAGGACAGTGAGTGGAAGGCTGATGACAGGCGGCATTGTGACTCGATCTAGCGTAAAAAATGCATTCAGCGCATCGGAGGTTAAGCGTGCGACCTGCCATCGATTCACCCCAGGCTCTCCAGGGAACTGTTTTCCCATAATGCTCCTGCCCCAGTACAGCACTGTGTCTTTCCCCCTTCCAAACGGCCCAAATTTAAAACTCCACCTCATCCTCCATTAAGGCTGTCTTGCAGTTTCAGCGGGCAGCAATTCACCTAGACTCTACACTTCTCCCCACTTAGGCGTATTGATTTCTCGCACACAATAAATAGATTCCAAAGATGATGTGCAGCAGGAAGAGCTGATAGACAGATCTTTGGGAAAACGAGCAGAATGGTCCCGGCAGCGTTGTAAAACATAGGCACACACCTGCCTCGCTAAACTGATGGTGGCTTTAATTCTCTGCAATGCTCAACGTACAGTGCTGGCACAGACTTGAGCTCAAATGGGATTACTGGCATCATGAGAATTCCTTATTAAATTAGGACTTGCATCAGGAAATATAGAACAATTAGATTAGGATTATCATGTCTGTGTGATTTTAACAGTGATAACAAGATGAGAGTAACAGCTGTGTTTTGTATCAGAAGTACACCGACAAATAGGGCGAAATAACATTTCAGTAGCCATGCTGTCTGTCAGATGCCTCTTCTTATTTGAATTCAAAGGCTGTCACACATAATAGAAATTACTGATAGTTGTGTTAAGAGCTGCCTATGACAGAACATTTCATTGAGGCATTCTATTTTCAGAAAGCTACAGCAATTTGTTCCACCAGCACTGATACAGTCTTTTTTTAAACTGTTTTCACACTGTATTACTGTCTTTTCAGAATTTGATGGAGGATGGAAAGAGAGAAACAGCGGTTAGCTTGCTACCCATGGTGCCTGAGGACAGCGATTCTGGACGTACCTACACCTGCAGGGTCCTAAACCCAGCTGCCCCTGCAGGTCGCCAAACTTCGGTTACCATCAATGTTCAGCGTGAGTGTTATTTATATATTCCTTTTTTAAAATTAGTCTTGTTATAGAGAGCACCCATTCCTTATATGTGCAAACTTCTGAATTTTATGAATTTATCTGATTGTTTACATTTTCAATCTAGTTTCAATGTAGTTTATCTTAGATCATGGGTTTGTATTGATGTTTTATTGTAATCAGCATAATAATTTAGCGTTCTTCAGTCAACCAGTCAAGCCAGACCCACATCACTTGAGATGTTGGGTCTGGGAACTCACCATTGGCAGGGCTCAATCCGAGGGGCGGGATAAACAGTTGTCTTTCACATTCCCTTTGCACGCAATAGGATAGCGCTACAACCAACCAGAGCGCTATCAGTGGTGAGACAACAATATCAAGCGGGTTGTGGCTGAGTCCCATGTGTCTTCCCACCAGTGGAGGTAGTTGATAGATTAAACTTTTGCCGTATCCGGTCGGCAAAACTCCGAACACATCTTCCTTTTTTTTAAAAGAATGACTCAAGTGCCGTTCTTTTTTTTCTCTCAAAGTAAAGCTTAACTCAAGTCTTCCAGAGTTGCGGTCAAAGCCGTTTCGCAAGACCGCTGTTCGCCAGCAGCAGCAGCTTTATGTTAAGTCCGCCCACCGACTCTATACACAATGTTATTGGCCTGACCAGAGTTTGTTTTTTCCAGCTCGTAAGCCAACGGAGAGTTGCTAGACGACCCTGGCTGCAAATTATATTTGCTGCCGCTAGGGTGTGTCTAGATTTCTAGGCTACAGTGAACCTGCAGTTAGGCTGAAAAAGTTAATAATAAAATTATGATGCAGAATGAGCGGTGCTTGCTTTATTTTTACATGTTTTTATATGTATACTGAAAATGGCAATGGCTACTTAGTGTTTTAAATTATTGGGAAAAAAATATAGCACATAAAACAAATGTGTTGCCACATCAAAAATATCACGGAGAGCAATATTTCAGTATACACAAAAAAAATAAAAAATAAATAAATAAAGAAAAAAATGCTGCGTTGTTTTAACCCAGCGGTTGGGTTACATGTTTGCCCAACCTGCTGGGTAGTTTTATTTAACTGTTGTTTAAAAATGACTGTAGTGCTTGCTTAAAATGAACCCAAAGTATGTTGGAAATTAACATTTATCAATATGTTTAATACATTTACATAATTAAGTTTAATGAATAATAATTAGCAATACACGTTTATTAAATTGCTTATTAATAAATGTTCACCTTTTCATTATTATTGTTGCCTCTAGTAATTATCCATCTGCTTTTGGGTTAATTTTAGGCCAGACATATACTAATTTTAAACAATAGTTGGGTTAAATAAAACTGCCTAGCATGTTGGGCAAACACTTAACCCAACCGCTGGGTTTGTCCATTTTCAACCCAATTTGGGTTGTTTTTAACCCAGCATTTTCTAGAGTGTAAGATTAGTGATTCCATAAATGTGAGAATTGTCTTGAATATGTTTCCAAGGAACTGTGCAATTGTCTATAAAAAGCAGGGTTTTTTATGGTAAAAGAATATGTGTAATTGGACAGGGGAATGGATTTTAAAAAAGGATTGTGACTTAGATTTACACACCTGGAGCTTGGCAGTAAAGTCATTGGGAAGGATTTGTAAAGCCTCTATTGCTGCAGTGAATCTAATCCTGCATGTTTCCTTCCAGATCCTCCGTCTGTGACTCTGTCTGTTCAGCCTCAGACGGTGATGGAGGGAGCAAAAGTGTTGTTCATCTGCTCTGCCTCTGCCAACCCCGAGATCACAGGTTACAGGTAAGCACATTTAATATCACAACAGACTCACTGCATAATCCCAGATTATCCACTCCATCAGATTTAGGTTTGAGGGTAAACCCCAAATTGGATATAAATTACAGATCAAATGCTTTGTGCACAGTTGCTTCAATGTTTGGTGTTAATAATAGTTTTCATTGTAAAAGTAGCAACATCGCTAAGAAGATTCCTGGTGAATCTAATAAACAAATGCATTTTCCTCTTCATGTTTCAAACAGATGGTCCAAAGGTGGCATTCCTATCTCAGAGGCCAATGGGGACAGCCTGGAGGTGACCGTAGATCACTCTTACTTCACAGACCCAGTGTCCTGCGAGGTGTCCAACTCAGTAGGAAGTACTAATGTCAGTACCTTGGTGGATGTACAATGTAAGTACTTTTCTACCAAAAAAAAACTAAGATCTACTGCTCAGCCCGCCTGTGTAATTTTCATATTTTTCCTTGTATTACAGGAATCAAATGAAAAAAGTCTTTAAAATCAAAGGATACATTTTAGAGATGTTTGTTATACTCCAAGAAGCATTGCATAGAAAGTGCTTGATAAATGACTCACCATGGCCATGCATTTTGGTCTTCATTTGGATGTTTTAGATGTGAAGTGTCTGTTAAATAAGAAATTTTCATTCAGTACAGTCCAATGGCAGTGTTAGGTATAATCAGCCTAATAAATATTGTAAACGTGGCACCACATGATACATTTTCATATATAAGAGATAAACAATACACAGTCACATATTTTCCTTCAAAAATATAGAAACATACATACATCTCACAATCCATCCTTGGAATGACTTTATTTCCTTTAATAAGGCTGAGGATGAGAACAGTGTAATGGGCTTCATTCTTGTTTTGTGCACGCAAAAACACACTGTAATGAAATGTACTAGAACACAATGTGAATCTGCATCTTTCATTTGCAGTTGGTCCCAGGTTGCTGACAGAACCGAAACCACAGACAGTGGACATAGGGATGGATGCAGCTTTCACTTGCTCGTGGACTGGCAACCCTCCCCTCACTCTGGCCTGGACCAAACAAGGATCCAGTGTGGTATGGTGACCTCTTCTCTTCTTCTTTCTAAATATGGCATGCCATCTGTTCAACAACTGCCACAGCAATCCTGTTTGAATCATTCTACAAGTTTTAGATACAATTCGATTTCTATTAGGGTATGGAAGAATTGGGTCTCAATGACAATGAAAAAAGGTTAATTGAATTAACAAGTATATGTTTAAAGGGATAGTTCACCCAAAAATCACCCTCATGTCATTCCAATCCCGTAAAACCTTTGTTCATCTTCAGAACACAAATGAAGATATTTTTGTTGAAATCCAAGAGCTGTCTGAACCCTTTATAGACCGCAACGGAATTGCAACTTTCAAGGTCCAGAAAGGCAGTAAAACATTGTTAAAATAGTCCATGTGACTCCAGTGGTTCAACTTTAATTGTATGAAGCATCGATAATACTTTTTGTGCGCAAAAACATTCAAAAATAATGATTTTATTCAACAATCTCTTCTCTTCCTTGTCATTCTGTTACGCTGTTCACTTTGTTGGGCTATTCACAAAGTAAAGCGATTCCGGGTTTTATGGCAAACCACCGGCTCACTATTGGCCGAGCACGATCCCATGATCACATGCATGCTTTGTGGTGCTTACGTGAATCGCTGCACGATAGAGAAGAGATTGTTGAGTAAAATCTTTATTTTTGATTGTTTTTGTGCACAAAAAGTATTCTTGTCGCTTCATAATATTAAGGTTGAACCACTGGAGTCACATGGACTATTTTAACGATACTACCTTTCTGGGCCTTGAAAGTTGCAATTCCGTTACAGTCTATGAAGGGTTCAGAGAGCTCTCAGATTTCATCAAAAATATCTTAACATGTGTTCCGAAGATAATGACATGTAATGACAAGAGGGTGAGTAATTAATGACAGAATTTTCATTTTTGGGTCATAACTTGTTTATGGCACCAGAATCAACACCGGATTCCCCCCCACCTCCAAAATCCCAATTTAACTCCTGTATGTACAAGAAAGATAAAATGATTTTCTGCTCATAGCTTGATGGTTAATGGATGGCATTTCTGTTTACGGTGCATTTACAAGAGTTTGGCAAATGGATAAAGTGATTGCTAGCCTAAAATGAAAGTTTAGCTCCAGTAGATGTGTGAAATGCATCAGCCTATTCTGCCGTAAGTGTTTCTCTGCTGCTGCTTAATCAGATTTCATAAAGAGCCTGAGAAAGCAAACAAAAAGCGAGAGAGGAAGGAAAAAGAGAGGGAGAGAGAGAGAGAGAGAAAGAGTGGGAGGCTAAGGCTGAAAAGCCAGAAGGTTCTGATGAGGCAATCAGTTAATTTTGCCATGACTACATCCCTCCACCCTGCCCTTCCTGAGTATGGGCCGATCTGATCCACAAGTAGAGCGTTTACTTCATCGTCACAAGATATGGATTAATTGGCTAATTCGATGAGTGCCGGCGAATGAAAAATCGAGGCGAGTGCTAAACGGATTAATCACAGTTTGGTGGCATCGAGAGGGGAAGGAGGGGAAGGGGAAGAGGGTGTGCTCTAATGATCAATGGCTCTAACAAGTGACCACGGCGTGTGTACCAGAGGAGAAGGAGCACAAGTATCTGCTCACACTCTGGAAATTTTTGCACTACCATTGTCGTAGGTTTAATTAGAGCAGTGGGTTGACTCAGAGGACCCAGGCTGGAGCGCTTTAGACAGTAATTAAGATTGCTGCAGACGAAATTACAGGCAGAGTCAATGCTTTCCCCTTGGTATTGGTGGCATTGGTCTTTCTCTTGTGTGAGCCACAAGCTACAAAATGGATGACTGGTGTTAATGGTAATGGCCATCTCCGAGGGCCATGGCTTGATCCGTCAGGAACAAAAATCACACTGTGTGTCTTCACAATCTTCCCATCTTCATCCTATGGAAATATTGACATGCTGTAATGATTTTCATTCCACAACTTGCTAGAAAGATAAGACTTTAACTGGATGTGAAAAACATCAATATTACAAACACATATAGACAGGCACTGTCATACAGACATTTGATAGAAAGTGTATAGTTATATTTGGTGTGCGGTAATAAAATGTGAGAAATATTTTGGTATAGCAACAGATCTGAACAGGCTATTCTTGTTCATTTTATTTTTATTTTATTTTATAACAGGTGCTCAGCAATAGTAACACCCTGCAGCTGAAGGCAGTTACCCAAGAGGATTCTGGGACGTACACTTGCAAAGCCATCGTGCCTCGAATCGGTGTGGCTGAGAGAGATGTGACTCTAACTGTCAATGGTAACCAAATGCTGTCTTTTTATTTCATGTGTTTAATCTGATTTTATCCATGATATGCTCTGTTCCAAATCTTTGGTAGCTTACTAGGGTTGGGGAAAAAGCTGTAATTTTTTACTATTAATCAGTGAATTGCTTCCTTAATTTATGAGCTTTATATTTATGTGCATGACTCATGCAGTTAGTCTTGAGTGCACAAGGAGCATCAGCTCTGTGTCTTTCATTAGCACCCTTAGTAAGTACGTTTTCTCTTCATCTCTGTTTCTCTCTCTCTCACACAAAAACACTTCAGGCCCTCCCATCATCACGGCTGAGGCCACGCAGCAGGCCGTCAAGCATTCCAAGGGCAAGCTGGAGTGTCTAGTGGGCAGCAGCCCTCCTCCTGACAAGATTGTAAGTATACTTTCTCCTATTTCGGTTTGTGTGTGTTTGCTACCTGATGCTTAGTGTAGCCTTATTCCTGACAAGCTTGTTTGTGAGACTTTCCCTTGAGCTGGTGCTTTCTGTGTGTGCACATCACACACTCTCCCTCCAACAAGATCTCATGCAAGTCTTCTCTTTCCTTGCTCCTGTTTCTCTTTCTATATCTGACACCCACACAAATATACACTCGCACGGCTACACAGCCCTGTTCCCCTATTAGAAAGCACTCGATGATAGGGCTGATCCTGTATCTCACCTCTTCCACCCTCAAGCGTGCAGAGGCGAACTGCACTAATGCCAGGGTCTGCAGAGAAGACCTCCGGCCCTCTAGGCTCCTTTCCAACGACGAGCAATTAGTGCATAGCACTGCTGACCTTCCATGACCCCATAGTACGTGGGAAGGCATTTCAGTGGATAATTAGGGTCTAAGTTGGAGAGGCAGCGAGAAGAAGGGGAAAGCATAGAGATGAACGGAGACAGATGGAAGCAAGGGTAACAGAGAGCAATGATGCAAAGAAGAAAAAATCTGATCCTGGAAACAGTGACAGGTGGGGATTCGGGGTGTTAGTGCGTGTTATTCCTTCACCTCAGGCCAGTCGAGAGAGGACTTCTCTGACATGCTATTTCACCTCTTTTTCAGAAAGGTGAAGTTAAGAAACAATGGCTTGTTCTCTCTCTCTGAGTAGCTCTGAGATTTCAGACTGACCCTCTGCTAGACAGAAGCTGCTTGTCTTCCCTGCACGGTTTTTCACAAAGCTCTTTTTCACAAGCTGAGGCACAACACTGTTGGTAAACCAACTCGACATGACAGTGAGCGCAAGGAAAATTCTAATCTCTGACACTGAGTTTAAGATACTGAATGTCTACTACTTGGGTGACAATTTTTTATATGTATGTCCTTAATTTTTTTCATGCTCATAATGCCACTTTTGTTGCTGTGCTGGCTGGACTAGGCTTGAATTTATAATGAGGTTTTAAGTCAACTTGGAATCCAAATTTACCCCATTTACTTAATACTAGGGATGTCCGGATCAGGTTTTTTGTGCCCCCAAACCAATTTGAGTCATTAAATATTGAGTATCTGCTGATACAGAGTCCCGATCCAGTACTTGTATTTTCTAGTGCTTGGTGCATATTCATATATAAACATCTTGCAGTGGTAGACATTATAACAGACAAGTGCGCATCAAATATGCTAAAGCTTGAACGTGTGTGTGATGCACTAGAAGAAACCTCATTGGTTATCGTGAGTCACAAATGCACATTTGAGCTTCTTCTTTTCTATTTAATGGCGGGTCGCCGGTTGGAAAACCCACTTGAAGGTGCATACCGCCACCTACTGCACGACACCGGAACGACAGCTGATGTAAAATATAGGATCAGGCTTAGGATAGCCGATACCGATGAGATCAACTTGGGACGTCCCTACTTAAAACATGTTCCTGGTCGTATTGTGAATGATTCAATGGTGCATGTTATAAATTAAAAATAAATCTTTGTCTTTGCAATTACGAACGATCTGCTTGACATCAAGAATCCCTCTTACATTTTCATGATCGAATCAATACAATTGGTTGTAAACATTTCATGCTCACTTAAATTGTGAGAAAAAAGACTGTCGCTGTACCTTACACCTGGTCGTCTCTTCTTCCTCAGGTATGGACATTTGGGGACATGATCTTGTCGTCTGGCTCTTCTGGTCGTTTCTCCGTGCAGACAGTAAACAGTGACCAAGGGGTCCTCTCCTCTCTAATCCTCTCAGAGACTCTGGCTCAAGATTTCCAGCTTCGATACAACTGCACTGCTTGGAACCGCTTCGGTACAGGCACGGCACTGGTCACTCTTGAAGAGCAAGGTATGGGTCCTCATGCCAAATTATCCTTTCATCAAGCAATATAGTACAAGTCAAACGCTTACTACTGCATTCCACCTTTTAGAATGGTAGTAAACAATAAATTATGACATTTCATAATGAAGTATGGAAATGATGTAGCAATCAAACAGATGTTAAATAAAACAATCAGTGGGGAAATGTTTGGGGAAAAGTTGTGCACTGTAAAAAAAAAAAAAAAAAAAAAAATTATATATATATATATATATATATATATATATAGTTAGTTTAACTTAAAGTAAGTTACCTGGTTGCCTTAAAATTGAGTTCATTGAAATTAAAACTTTGAGTAATACAAGGAAGGAGATTGGTTTAGTATAAATAGAAACTCAAAATACTATGTTATCTGAACCACATTAATTATCTAAGTTGGTTTGTCAAAAGATACAAAAGTGTGATAAATCATGAAAATAATTTTTTTACACTGTGGGAAATATTGGGTCTGGAGAGTCAAAATGGAGGGGTGAGAAGCAAACAATTGAAAGTGAAGTGAGAAAAGTGGCAGGGGTTTTAGATTTGGGTATGGGCCAAGCTCTGTTTGGCGCCATTGCTTTAATCATTGAAGGAAGGTTGATTTTTGGAAGTTGTAGGGTTTGTCCACCTTAGAGTTGGTGCCTTTTATTTAAGATTAGTCATGACAAGCTGTAATCCAGTTCGAGTCAGCTCTATACAGGGATTGCATCTCAAAACACCCAGCAACCCTGTGCTTATCTTAATTATACACCACCAAATCAATATCATTTAATCAGAAGATGGTCCACTTAATGAATACATTCCTTCCATAACAAATATAGATTTTGAGCCTGAATGAATTAAATCAAGACCTAATGTACAGCATACGGGTATGTGACGCTTCACTGGCCGTAACATTTTGTATGCACAGTGCACCATCTTAAATTTGCTTAAATAAGACTAAGAGCGTGGTAGACGGCTTGAGCCTTTGTACTGGAAGACACCAAAAATAAGGTCTTCGCCAGCAATTTGCATCAAGGCAGCAGAGCCAAGTCTCTGGAGAGGCAGACAGTGCTATCTCCTGGAATCTCTAATTAGATTACTGTCGGCTGCCTCGCTGCATGTCAGGTCTGGTTACCCCTCTTCCACCAGAGATTAGAGACAATAGCTGGGTCCTGTGATGCCACTGCAGATCACACTAGATTAATTTCTATATGTTGCGCTTGAGTTTGGACGTGGCTTGGAAAAAAAGAGTTCCTTGTAGAACGCATTTGTCAAGCAGACAGCTTTTCCTGAATCACCTGGAGAAGTGACGTACCTTTTGATAATACGAAAATTAAATCATCTCACAAATAACGTCATGAACGTGTCTGAGTCATATTTTAGAAGTCTCTTATGCTCATCAAGCCTGCATTTAAAAAATAAATTAAAAATACAGAAAAAACTGTAATATTGTGAAATATTATTAAAATGTTAAATAATGGTTTTCTATTTTTAATATCATTTAATTTTAATATAATGATGAAAAGCTGAATTTTAATCAGCCATTACAGCCATCAGAACATTCTTTTTTTTTTTTTAGGATTCTTATGTAAATTGCTAAAGAGTGATAGTAAGATAAAGAGTGATAGTAAAGATTTATATTGTTAGAAAAAGAAATATTTTGAATAAATGTTGTTCTTTTTAACTTTATTCATCAATGAATGCTGAAAAATATCCACAAAAATATGAAGCAGCACAACTGTTTCCAGCACTGATAATACATCAGCATATTAGAATGATTTCTGATGGCTCTAATGGCTGATGAAAATTCAGCTTAGCATCACAGAAATAAATAATGTTTTAAAGTATAATGAAATAGAAAACAAATATTTTAAATGTAAATATTTTATAATATTATTGCTTTTTTTCTGTATTTTTGATCAAATAAATACAGGCTTGATGAGCATAAGATACTTTTTTTTTAAAACAAAAACATTAAAAATAGTAATTTTTTGACTGGTACTGTATATTATTTTGAACAAAGAAAATTAACCCTATTTAGTATCTTTGACTTTTTTTTTTTTTTTATTACCTCTACATATGATTATGGCAGGACACAAAGTGTAGAAGGACAAACTAAGCTGTGTGAAACTTAAAATCCTTAAATCCACTTGTTTTGAACCTGACCTTATAATTATGTGAAAGGCATGTACATCCTGAATTTGGATTGTCTGCAGTCCCTGCAACTGGAGAGGTAGTGGCTTAATAGATGTAATTCAGGTCAGTGACGTTCCCCGTTTCCCTTGCAGAGGCCCTCCCCTTGCTAATCATCATTGGAGCATCGGTGGGCGGAGGCTGCGTCTTCATCGTTTGTGTCATTACCCTGGTTTCCATCTGCTGCCGCCACACTGCTAAAGGTGAGGTCAAAGGTCAGATGTTATCCGAGAGTTCTTATTCTCTCCTCAAAAACATGATACAGTAGACATCAAATGAACTAACTAGACAGAGGTTAATTATGGGGCCACCTCTTTGCCTGGAGCAGTGTTGACCTTTTCACCTCTCTGGAAATCTTCCCACCGTTCACCTCATTAATCTCTATACACTGCGCTATTTCCTCACTCAGGCAAAAAGGGCACACGTCTGTCTAAGAGCGACATCCGCGTACAAATCGTGCACAGCGACCACAACGCAGCAAGAGGAAATGACGATGAGGAGGATGTGAAGGAGCCTATGGTAAGCCCCTCTGAAAACAATGCAGAAATGCTTAGAATGTCCTAATAGATAGGAATAGCTTTTACATCACTTTTCTTTCATAAAAAGTGCCATGCTGAAGGAAAAACAAGAACTCAGCCCACTTTAATTCTAAAATATAGTTGAATATTTCCAAGGGAAATGGGATACGCAATGAGAAAACAAAACGTTAGGCTATACTTGACTATCTATCAGGAGGCCTTAGTGACATCAGCCAAAATGTAAAGTCATTTATTATTATATTTTACTTCTTAAAACTCATTTGTTTACTATAAGTCCAGGAGCTAGGGACACTATTAATTATGAGTGTATGACATTTAACATACCATAGACACTGAACAGTGCCTAACTCAAATTTGTGCTCTTCTCAGGCTCCCAACAGCAGTGAGTCTCCAGGAACGTCTCGCACAGAGCACAGCGACCTGCTGGAGGAGGAGGATGATGAGAGATCAGATATCAAGGTATTACATTTCACAAAGTATGACTCGGGATGGTTAATCTGATAAAAGCAAAAGGTTGTTTCAAAGATTTGAGGAAACTACTGTACTTAATAACACTAACTTGCTGAAAACATATTTGTATTACACTACCAGCTTGGATCATGTTCAAGAAAGCCTACAATTATTGGTCAAATACGAACTTCTAGCATGTGCTTAAGTTTTGCAATTTATCTGACAATGTTTTCTTTCTTCCTAGGACCCCACCAATGGCTACTACAATGTGCGGGCTCACGAGGACCGCCCCATCACGAGAACTGGCTTCTCCGAATATGTCCCTAATGCTCGGCCAGTCTACACTCCCTCTCAGCTTCCCTCGCCGAGCCCCTTATACGGCCAGCACTCCACTCAGCCTCGGATTTATGATTTCTCTCAGCGTTACGCCACAACCCCTGCCACACGCACCACCTATGAGCAACAGCAGTCACAACAACCACAGCAGCAACAGCAAACTCCCACAATCTACCCACAGGAGCCAGTCTACGCAGGCTCCGCCTACCTGCCCGCCACCTATGGCCGCGCCTTTACAAGCTACGTCAAACCCGCCTCCTATGAGAAGGTTGACGGGTACGAGCATTCAGACCAGGCCAGCAAAGTATCTAGCTCATCCCGTTTCTCATACGCATCCTCGCAGGTGTCGTCACAGCAGTCAGACTACGGGCGGCCCTCGCAGCAACGCATGCAGACTCATGTGTGAAAGCTCCCTAGAAGACCCGCTGAGGGTCTGGCATGATCAGCGTCACAAGAACGTTCTTCTGAATTGGCTTCAGGAGGGATCAAGCTAACTTTAAACTGAGATTCAAGAGGCGGAAAAGCTTTATTGAAGTGAATCAATAATTGAAGTGAATGTTGGATCGATGAGAAACTTCTTTCGAAAGAACTACGACGTGCCACTCAAGCTTGGAAGTCACCTTCAAGCTACTGATTTTCTTCGTCCAAATGCTGAACATTGAACACTGTCCGTCAATTCGTCTCTGGCACTGTATTTCTGCAAAAATGCTCTAGCACTAACTCTAAGCAGTGCTGTGGAGAAGTGCCCTCATGAACTAACATTTGTAAATGGGGACAAGCTCATGACACTATGCTGAAACAATCAAAATGACATTAAATTTAAAAGTTAAAAAAGTAAAAAAACCAAAAAAAACTGTGTTTGTTGGCATGCTGATGGAATTGTAAGCACATTTGTGTATCAATGACAACAGGTCTTGCCTACACAAAGTGGCTCAAAGTTCAATCCACAAAGCAGGGGAGCAGAAGAAGGCAGAGCGCATGCGCTCACCCTAAGATATATTTCTTCAGAAGCTCTATCTGCAGTCTGCACTGCTGTTGGGCTATCAAGAGAGTATTTATGTAAAGCCTCAATGGACCAGTGCAGGAAACTGGAATCTGGAATGCTTTGGTTAAAAAATTTAAATAATAATAATAAAAAAATGGACACAATCCATAAAATGTATTTCTGTCTGTTTGATGGAACCAGGATTGGCCAATCCCCAAAGAAGCAAATTTAGAGGCAAATTTATGCTCTCAAGGATTTGTTCAGAGTAGAGCCCATTTCGGGACCACGGTTTCTTAAGCCAAGCCATGTACGGCAAACCTAAATTACCACACGGCCTTGCGGCGTGCAGTAATAATCTTGTAATGTTCCTTACGTGACCACTGTATGTTATTAAATACAGAGTGTGCCAAGGTGACTGTTATGTCATGCTGACATTGCTGACACCGTCAGGTAGCACCAACATGTTTACATAGAAGAAAAAACAGAAAAAGAAATAGCAAGTGAGATGCAGTACTGTCCATATCCACTTAGAGCCACTTCAATGACTGTACAAATTGTTGGGAAATTCACTCCTGTCTGTTGCATGCAGATGATGTGTGTACGTGAACGTATTCAGCATTTCTTCTCATCTGTTTGTTCCTTGTGTGAGAAACCGCTTACTGCACCCTATGTCAATTCGATCATGGAGACCTGCTTTTGGAGGTTTCCATACTGCCATTTTCCTTTAAGCCTGAATGGTTGGCTCCATTTGGAAAGATTAAAAAAAAAAAAAAAAAAAGTCAAAATGAACTGTAAGATAGGTGAAACAAAACATTGCTTGTCTTTATTTTTATATTTTATATAAGCCTTAATGTACAGCGTGTAAGCTGCTCTATTGTAAAGTACCTTTATATTATAAAATGCATATATCTATATCTTTGAGTTGACTTTATTTGGTTCACAACGGTTTTTACCCCATGTTACTTATCAGTTCTGGAGAGGTGAAAAGTGTTACACAACTAATTGACTTTTTTCTTCCGTTTCTTTTTTAATAATGTTTGAATAATTTTATTTGCTAAAAATGAGCTATTGTTGCTTGTAACTTTGTACACATATTTATATTTAAATAAAACCATTTCAAATAATATCTGCTCTGACTGGAGTGAGTTTGGCACACGTCGCTGGGTCTCGTCAAATGTCATGAGGGAATGAGGACAAACAATACCGGGGCTGCCGCGTTGATGAATACATAAATTAGCAGTGATGCCTATGTTGATTCTTTTATTCCCGCGGCGACAGCAGGGTTTTTAATAAAGACGGATGAGATTCCCAAGCCTCCCGCTGTCTGCGTATCAAACATAGCAGGCACAGGCCGTCTCCCCCAACGCAAACGAAATATTGCGCTGACGGAGCGGGTGTTGTGTGACAACATTATCTTGTCGTGTCTCCCAGTCTCTCAGATTTCATCATGTCACGTCGAGCTTCACCGCAGGGAGTGTTGAAGACATAAACACGTACTCAGCATTAAACAAATGGCAACAAAAAAAAAAAAAAAAAAAACGGATGGCTACTCTGGTAAATTCAGGGTCATGTTTCCATCATCTGTCATCATCCCTGGCATATAACCATCACTGACAAAAATACACACGTAACACAACAAAGTGCACAAGAGTGCATATAGATACATAATGGAGAGGCGGTTTTAACATTAAGTAGCATGGCATCTTGCGCACAGGAGCCATTGGCACGTGCCGTTGTGCAAGCACATCCGGTTTTTACTGGCATGTGACACGCCGATGGATTGCGTCATGTGCCACTGACGTTGCAGAACATGTCACTGCATGTTGTGACACCTCCAGTAGTGACTGACAAAGCAGCTATACTGATGTAATTGTGACACAAAATCCTAAATAAATAGCATAATTTAGTGATTAAAATATAAATGATACGTATTTGTAAGCAAGAAAGTCTAAGTGTAACTGGCTAGTGCAAAACCAAAACTTAAAACAGTTGTGGATGGTGTTATTTATCCATGGATGATGTGCTATTTGTTAGACAGTAACAAAAAATAAATAAATAAATAAAATTCTGTCATATTGGTCTAGATAAACTGCAGATAATCTACAGTTAGGGTTAGGACAAAACATTTTATGGAATGTTATGTAATAATAATAAAAAAAATAAATAAAAAAGAATTAACAATGTGAACATACATTCCTTCTGGAGATGCCGGATTGTTTTAAGTATTTGACTTGCTGTAGCCACATTATAATAGACACCCATTTTATATAGTATCTACAGACCTACATTATTCTGCATTGTGAAGAGCCAGTGTCAAGGTCCACTTCTGAATGGTTGGTGCCAGTTTTCATCATGCATTTCAGAATGGTAGGTGTCACTTTATAATGGTTTGTTTACAACGCCTTATTGTAACATAATTAGGTGGGTCACACATAATTCAGCACAACAGCCACCAATCTTACCGTGGTGATAACGGAATAACCAGTGATAATTGATTTGCCCGTGTTTGTCAGGTTTTTTAATTTTTAACAGGCTATTAATACTTAAACTAGATATACAATGGTTATGCTGACTGTAAAATACTTATACTGGAGAGTTCATAAAAATACAACTCTTCGAAATTGTATTAATTCGAATTTTTTCCACACAATTTGAACACCCGTTCAATTTCTCATTAATGCAATTATCTAATCAACCAATCACATGGCAGTTGCTTCAATGCATTTAGGGGTGTGGTCCTGGTCAAGACAATCTCCTGAACTCCAAACTGAATGTCAGAATGGGAAAGAAAGGTGATTTAAGCAATTTTGAGCGTGGCATGGTTGTTGGTGCCAGACGGGCCGGTCTGAGTATTTCACAATCTGCTCAGTTACTGGGATTTTCACGCACAACCATTTTTAGGGTTTACAAAGAATGGTGTGAAAAGGGAAAAACATCCAGTATGCGGCAGTCCTGTGGCTGAAAATGCCTTGTTGATGCTAGAGGTCAGAGGAGAATGGGCTGACTGATTCAAGCTGATAGAAGAGCAACTTTGACTGAAATAACCACTCGTTACAAGCGAGGTATGCAGCAAAGCATTTGTGAAGCCACAACACGCACAACCTCGAGGCGGATGGGCTACAACAGCAGAAGACCCCACTGGGTACCACTCATCTCCACTACAAATAGGAAAAAGAGGCTACAATTTGCACGAGCTCACCAAAATTGGACAGTTGAAGACTGGAAAAATGTTGCCTGGTCTGATGAGTCTCGATTTCTGTTGAGACATTCAGATGGTAGAGTATGAGAATGAGAACATGGATCCATCATGCCTTGTTACCACTGTGCAGGCTGGTGGTGGTGGTGGTGTAATGGTGTGGGGGATGTTTTCTTGGCACACTTTAGGCCCCTTAGTGCCAACTGGGCATCGTTTAAATGCCACGGCCTACCTGAGCATTGTTTCTGACCATGTCCATCCCTTTATGACCACCATGTACCCATTCTCTGATGGCTACTTCCAGCAGGATAATGCACTGGACCAGGCCCAGGAGGAGGCCATACCCCTTGTAGAGAGGGCTTGAGGTCCTCTCGGTTTGAGGATGACTTTGCAGTTGTTTAGCCCAAACTCAAGGCAGGAAGCGCTCACCAAGAGTACCTACAAGTCACCCACTCACTTGACTGACGCTAAAGCCAGCAGAAGGGCAGTCTTAAGTGAAAGGGGCCGTAGCTCAGCTGACTGGAGCGGGCGGGCCTCTGAGAGCCCGGAGGACCGTGGACAGGTCCCAAGTTGGAATAGTATGGGGACGAGGTGTATTTAGCCTTCTGGCCCCCTTCAAGAACTGTATCACTAAGTCATTCCTGCCAACTGACTGGCCGGCTACGAGAGTGTGGTTCACTGCGATGGCCGCCAAATAGACTTTAAATGTGGAAGGGGTGCACCTCTTATCCAGCAGCTCCTGTAGGAAGGATAACACTAGTGAAATGTCACAAGATGAGGTGTCATTATTCCGGATTGCACACCAGTCAGAGAAGACAGATCACTTAAGGGCATAGAGACGTCTAGTAGACTGGGCTCTAGCCTCTGAGATCATGCTCAAAACCCTTGCAGGAAGGGCATGTAGGCTCCCATCGAGGGGCCACACATGAAGGCTCCATAACTCGGGTTGGGGGTGCCAAATCATTCCCTTTGCCTGGGAAAGGAGGTCCTTCCTCAGTGGAATCATCAGCTGTACCATCTCTGAGGGGGGCCACCAGAAGGACAGAGCATCTGTCCTCTCGGATTCGGCTGACGACCTGAGGTAGCAGTTGTCTTCTGAGGTGAAGAGATCAACCTCTGCCCTCCTGAAGAGGCTCCAAATTGCTTGAACCATCTGAGGGTGAAGTCTCCACTTCACAGCATGTCTGCCCCTTGGTTCAGTTTGCCTGGCACACGCAGTGTCCTCAGCAAGCGCAGACTGTGCCCATAAGAGGAAGCATCACCAGCCTGTATAGATTCCTCGACCAGGGTCCACTTTGGTGGTTTATGTAGGCCACCACTGACATGTTGTCTGAACAGACCAAGACATGGTGTTCTTTTAGGTCTGGCAGGAAGGTTGAGGGCCAGAAAAACCACCAGTATTTTCAGGCAGTTGATGTGCCATCGCCTCTCTGGGCTCGACCAGGAGCAGGCCTGCCCTCGCACAAGGCTCCCAAACCTGTTTTGGAAGCACCTGTGACATTCTTCCTCCTAGAGACCAGCCACAAGTTAGCAGGTAAATCCTCCTTGGATCCCCCTAAACGAGACCATACCGCTCGCTCCAAACGAGAGGCGCTGGTCTGTGCGGGAAAAGAGCACCGGGGAACCCTCTCTCTGAGGGGAGGGTGATCGTGGGATCTGAGACAGCATGAGCTCAATCACACCCATTAGCTCAACCCTCTGGCTTTGCGGTTTCTTCCTCCGAGGTTCCTTGGAGCAAGAGAACGGGAAAGCGTGAGGGGCAGGACCACTCTCTGACAAAGAAAGTGATCCATGAGCTCAGAGAGGCGAGACTCATACTCTCGCAGTGAGAGCAGCTGCTCTCTGTGAGCAGGGCTTCTGCAGGGGCTTTCCCCAGGCAGGTGACACATTCACTGTTCTCTTCTGAAGTGTCCAGGGTGAGTATCGACACACTCCTGGTGCGACATTTTGAAACAATCGTTTCAAATTTGTTCGAAATTTGCTCTTTTAAGCTTGCCAGATTGCAGCATGGAAGAGCTGAAGCGTCTAATCCGCTGCAAGGACACGTCAACGGCTAGAAGTAGTAGAAAAATTGCTTAAACTAATAGTTAGCTGGATTTAATTAAATTAAATAAATGATCACTTGACTGAAACAAAGCATTGTGGTAGTGACCTTGTTGCCTAGATACCGTATTAATGTGCAACAGTTGTTATGACATCGATTTGGAGATAATATAAAAGGTTGAGCACCAATCTAATGCTCATACAAGGTCAAATCTGGCATGTAATTAGCCTAAGTTCAATACTCTGCCAACCATTTAAAACAACTGTCGCAGTGCAATGCAATGCTTAATTAAACTTAGAGTTTTTTAATTGGTGCAAGGTCAAAGCTAAGTACATTCGCATCTGTAAAAAAGTCATGCTTTAGGTTCTTGATCATATCAACTGAAAAGGGTAGATTTATGAAGTTTTCTTGTTTTATTTCCCATTAGGAGACCACTGATTTATGGGCAAAGAATTGTTGAAGGCAATGGTGATGTTGGTTTATACCAAGGCCAGCTAATTTAATATTGATAAAACGGTTTTCGGTTGTTTTTACATTTGCATTTTCAGGGGGAAAATTAAATTACATGGAAATTAAGCAAAAACAATGTATTCTGAAACAAAAAAGAAAGAAAGATATGACACAATGTAAAACCACCATGTATTTTATTGTCAAGAAAACATTGTAAACTTGGGAAATTTGAATACATTAAAACATTTGCATAGTGTTTAAATATAAAACACAATGAAACTAAACAGAAAAAAAGACCAACAAGTAATCCGCTAAATTTGCAATGCAAAAAGCATGTAAAATATTTACAAATGTTAGTCACCCAGACACTTAAAGCCATATACAATCATTGTAGTTTAACAATTTAAAAAGCTGTATGAATTTAATTTAAAAATGAAAGCCTAACAAGCCAAATTGTACATCATTCAGTAGTACATAAATATATAATCTATTGCTTGACATCTCTCAAAATACAGCTTACGTCTCTTGTACCTCCTAGGAAATTAAGTCACTACACTACAAAGCCTGAAATTCTTACTAAGCAAGTGGACTTTCCATGGGAAAGAAACTTGCCGAGTCTTTGAGGATCCGGCATTATAGATTCCTCAACACGTTCGGGTCTCTTTGAAGCAGAGACCATCCTGCTAGGCTGTTTCAGCCAACTGCATTGACATTGATTGGCTGGAACTTTAACATGCAGCAGAAGTGAGTGACCTATGTTGGCCTTGGTTGTATTGGTAAATGGATGACGGAAATATCCTATTTTTACCTAATCCTCCATTTTAGAGCTTTGCCACTGAGGTCCCGAGATCACACAGTTGTGAGAAAAGAAGGTCAGCCTGAGTGGGATGCTTACTGAAATTTCTAGATTGCAAAGAAGCTTTTGACCTTCACTAAAAGAAAAGGAAAATAGGGAAAGAAGCTCGCTCCAAAGTCTGAAACACAAGTCATTGTTTCTGAAGCAGGGTCCAGTCTTTGGAAGAAAGGCACGTTTTGAGCACAATAAAAAGTTAAAAGTTTTGTTTAAAAGAATATAATTTAGAAAGACTTGCACCAGGTCATAAGTTGCTGGCAGTCTCATTATAGGACAGTTTAATTTTAAGTGCCATTTATGAAGTTACTGTTCAAGAAAATCAGATACGAACAAATTAAAGCACGACAACTGAGTTGGTAAATGAGTGTAACAGTACATCACAGTGATATATATCCTCATTATATTACTGCTATCTGCATGTATTTTATGAAGCTTTTTATTTGGTTGACTAAAGCTGAACTCAACTTTAGATTGATACAGCTATGAAAAACCTCACTGATAAGCCATAATAACCGAATCATAGTGAATCATAGTCATAGTGAATGAATATGCCATTATGAAAACAACCAGGTGGTCTGAAACGTATGCAAGTTCAATTTGAATTTTTTTTTTTTTTCTCAAAAGGATGTCGACCAAAGCGGTGTTCACTTTTTGTTTGTGCGTGTGCGGCTCACGTACTGTACTAAATATTCATGGCGCTGAACATTTATTTCTGTTCTTCTGCTTTGGTTGTCGTATGATCGCAGGTCCAGGCTCCACTATACGGATGTGATTTCACGGATCCAGTCCCGTAGTTTGGTGACACGCGTGTAGACGCCAGGCTTGTTCCGCCGAGCGCAGCCTTCTCCCCAGCTCACTATGCCAGCCTGGAACCATTTGCCAACATCGGAACGACACACAAGAGGCCCGCCTGAGTCTCCCTACGGAAGCCAAAAGAAACACGCTTTTAAATGTCATTCCACATATTCCAAAACAGTTTGGAAAAGACCAAATGCATGGAGGACTTATGTACCATATTCAAGAGTTGCCTGTTGATCTACTCAAGAGAATGTTCATTAATGAATGTTTATTTTATTCTATATTAATTTATTTGTGGTTATTTATTTTAGTATCACTGGAGACTTTTTTTTATTGTGTGTATCAATGCTTTGGGAATATTGTATATAAAACAAATCACTCAAATAAATGCTTGAAATTGAAAGAGGAGATGAAATGATTAAGTATGTGTGAAAATAGAAAGGTGGGCGTATGAAGCAATTGCAAACATTTTAATTATTATTGTAATCACTTATCATTTATTATTTTGTACCTATAATTTAAGCTGCTTATTTACTGTGTCATTTCATTCCATTACTATTATTCCTGAATGATTTGTTTTGTGTGTAATACAATTCGGCTCTTAATTACTTTGCCAATATTGCAATGTAAACAGACGTGACAATAAAGCATATTTGAATTGGGAGGTAAGGAGAGGGAGAGATGGGGAGAAAGAGAGATGGGGAGAGAGAGGCAAGACAACCAAGCGAATGTTACAGAGGGTGAGAAGGATGGTGCAAAGTAGAGAGAGAGAGAGAGAGAGAGAGAGAGAGAGAGAGAGAGAGAGAGACAGAGACAGAGACAGAGACAGAGACAGAGACACAGAGAGAGACACAGAGAGAGAGAGAGAGAGAGAGAGAGAGAGAGAGGAGAGAGAGAGAGAGAGAGAGAGAGAGAGAGAGAGAGAGAGAGAGAGAGAGAGAGAGAGAGAGAGAGAGAGAGAGATCTATGAGCTCCTATAGCTGGAGAGAAAGACAGAAAGGACTCACAAGACCAGGACCGGAACCTGTGCGAGAAAAAAAAAAGCACACTAAGAAGATTACACCCAGAATAAGAGAGACGCACAGAGCGTTCAGAAGGGGAAAGCAAGATGAATAACAAGTGAGATAGAAGTAGAAATTATGGAAATCAGCTCATTTAAATATCAGGGAACAAGGTAGAATAATTAATCTTCTCGACTACGAGGCTGTACACACACCGCAGGAAGACAACAACATTAGCTGAACACTTTGACGGCATTATGCTCATGTCATATTTGTACTGTAGGTGTTTCTGAATGAATAGAACAGGATGAAAAAGGCTTGACAATGCATCTAAATGGCTATTAAACCACCTTGAATTCATTACCATTCGATAAATGTGTAATTCTGCATGCGTTTTAGTTACAAAGCTTTTTAGCTGCATTGAGGGTGTTATGATTAGAACTTTGGAAATGCTAACTCTAGAAAAATAGTGGTATAATAGCCCTTAAGGTGTAGTCACATTGACAAATTTTCACAGTTGAATTAGAGTCATTTCAATAGTAATCCACACGCTTGAGGGTGAACGTTTTCCCCAAGCAGATTTTGCATCATGTTCAGTTCGCTTTGTTGACCAACAGAAGGCTGCTTGGTTGGAAAGTGTCGTCTGTGCGAGCTGTGCTTTATACATTGCTTCACTATTAACAGATTGACTTTTGGAAACATTACTATTTTTAATGTTTTTGAAAGAAGTCTCTTATGCTCATCAAGGCTGAATTTATTTGATCAAAAAAAAAAAAAAAAAAAAAAAAAAAACTAATATTGGGAAATATTATTGCAATTTAAAATAATGGTTTTCTATTTTAATAAACTGTAAAATATAATTTATTTCTGTGATGCTAAGCTGAATTTTCATCAGCTATTAATCAGAAAATCATTCTAATATGCTGATTTATTATCATTGAGGCACAACAGTAAACTGATAACTCACAAATATCAGCTTATTGAAATAACCAGCTTTCCCCGTTTACATGCACACTAGTAACCTGATGACGCAAGTAAACTGCGTTTACATGACTTTATTAATAAATCAGGTTATTTCCCTGCAGTGACGTCAAAACATAATTTGCGTATCTGACTCGGAGTACTCCATATGTTATGTCAGTTGTAATGTTAAATAAAGCTTGCAACATGTCAGTAGGAACTTCCAGCTCATATATTATCCTCTCATGCAGTTACAGATGCAGCGTTTTGACTGAACCACAACCACTTCTACTGTATGAGATGAGAACACATTTTCTGATTCATGAAAGATTCTACGTTTGTGATATTTCCTTCTTTCTTTCCTGCAAAATGCTCGCTTTGTCTGGATGCGATTAAATCTGCACTGAGGATGCGTTCCTGTCACGTATCATGCATGCGCACTACAGTAAGCAGGTTAATGCATTTACACGCGTGCGAAATCGGGGTAAGAGGCGACCAGTTTATGCTTAAGCTGTTTATGACCGTACTCGACCGTAAAAAAAAAAAAAAAAAAACGATTTACACGCATTTACCGACAACTTGCGCATATATATATTATATATATATATATATATATATATATATATATATATATATATATATATATATATATATATATATATATATATATATATATATATATATATATATATATATATATATATATATATATATATATATATATATATCTTCTTTTTTATAACCTGTGATACTTTTTCAGGATTCATTGATGAATAAAAAGTTAAAAGTTATTTAAAATAGAGATATTTTGTAACAATATACAATAATTCAGCTTTGCATCACAGAAATAAATTATATTTTAAGTACATTAAAATAGAAAACCATTATTTTAAATTGCAATAACAATATTACTGTTTTTTCTGTATTTTTGATCAAATAAATCCAGGCTTGATGAACATAAGAGACTTCTTTCAAAAACATTAAAATAGTAATTTTCAAAGTAATTTCCAAACTTTGTACCGATAGTGTACATATACGATGAAAGTGACCCAGATCGAAATTAAAATATCAGATTCAGTGCGATTTCATAGAAAATATATATAAAAAAATTTTTACCTGACAAGCGTCCACACCTCCAGTGAGGTAGCCGCTACACATCATTCTAGAGGTCACCTGACCTTCGGTCACCATGTTGCATACTGTATCATTAATCACCTTTACTTCTGCTTTCTGCAGGATAACTGCACCACTTCCTACAACACATACATAAATTATTCTAATACCAAAAAGCATCTTTACTCATTATGGCTGTTTGAATTAGAATTATGTATGTGCCTCCTCAAACAAACAAACAAACAAACCAAAAAAAAAAAAAAAAAAAAAAAAAACAAAAAGCATGAGACAAAAGTTTGTGCTAAAAGTGACATTGAAACAAGGGATTGATAAATGTCAAACTTGTGAGGCACAATTCCAAAGGTATCTCATGGAAAGAGGAACTCCAAACGCAAAGGGCAGCCCTCAGGCACACAAGCTGTCTCACCTCCCTCTCGGAGCGCGCCCCAGCCCGTAACAAAGCAGGAACTGCCGGCCGAGAAAACGTGGGTCGATGCCGGAAGGCAGATGGGATGCACAGTGTTGCTGAAGTTCAATGGCTGGCTCAGTTCCAACAAGGAGATGTCATAATCGTAGGTCATTTCATTGTAGCTTGGGTGGGTGATGATGGTCTTCAAAGTACGCGTTTGAACAGAGCTGTCCTGGATGTTCTGGTCCCGCAGACCACTGTACGTCAGCCAGCTGGATGTCATTTTGTAGCTGTTGGAAGAGACAATGAACACAATGTTGTTTTGGAGGTTAGTTGCTCAAATCAGATGTTTTGAAAGGTCAACATGAAATGGCGTTCAAATCCATTTGAAATCTGTATTTTGACAGGAAATCTGAGGAAATTAGATTTAATGAGAAAAAAAGAGGCAGGATTGTGAAAAGTTTGGAATTAAAAAAAAAAAAATCATGGTTTTGAAAATTGTCTTCTGCTCACCAAGACTACATTTATTTGATCAAAAATACAGTAAAAACAGTAAAGCTGTGGAATATTATTACCATTTAAAATGACTTAATTTTCTATTTGAATACGTTTTAAAATGTAATTTATCCCTGTGATGAAAGCTACATTTTCAGCATCATTACTCCAGTCTTCAGTGTCACATGACCCTTTAGAAATCACTCTAATATGATGATTTGCTGCTCACTAACCAATTATTATCGGTGCTCAATTTTTAATAATGGTTCATTATCAATGCTTAATATTTTTGTGGAATTCTTTAATGAATGGAAGGTTAAATATACAGTATTTATTTACTTATGTAATCATTTAATACATTAAAAATAATCAAATAGAAAATAGTTATTTTAATTTGTAATATTTCACAAAATTACATTATTTTTAATCAAATAAATGCTGCCTTGCTTTCCTGCATAAAAAAAAAAAAATCCTAATTATTCTAAACTCTTGACCGGTAGTGTATATGAAGAGGGATTGAAAAATAGAGGGCTTGGTAATTTCAGCCGAAAAGCAAAGCCATTTCAGAGGTGGAACAAGTTATTACATTTTGATGAAAGACATTTGTGCATTTATGTATCATTCACAAAAAGACCAGAAACGTTTATTATGAAAGTAAATGGGGTCAATTTTGATTTCATGCTGAAACCATAGCTCAGGAGAGTGAATTATCTTTCAGTTCAGCTTTAATGGTTCAGTCTCAGAAACATGTTGGAATAACTCATCAAGTTCAAGTATGATTTTATGCCAATGTCTTGTGCTCCACCTGCTGGCCAATGAGAATAAATACAAGCTCAGTCTTTGATCAAACACAGAGCGCTGACTTTGAATGATGTTTGAGCACAAAGTGAATGGAGAAAGATACTTAGCAAACGTCTAATTTCTGCCAGTGATAACATCAAAGCAGACCAAATACAATACAGAAACACTAAAAGCTGTACAGAGATGCAATAAACGGACTCACTCTGCACTAGGCTGGATGAAGCAGTGGGCAGCGGACAGCAGCCATTTGTTGGAGATGATTGAGGCGCCGCAGGTGTGTCCGTCGGTCTTGAAATGTAGACTGATCTGCCACGGCCATTCACCCACATCTGCGTTCTGCCCACCCACAATACGGTTGTGCTTGTATGGCCGGACTCCACAGTCTGAAACCAAATTATAGGAACGGTTCAAACACAAAGAGAGACTTCAAGAAAGACAACGGAAGGGATAGCATTGGCATGCTGAGAGGAGAGGTTAAGGGGGTCTTGTACAAGACCAGCAGGGATAAGATCAGAGGGTTAGCTGCAAACTGTTTGCACTGAAAGTTCGAGTTTCTCGAAACATCTGCTCTGACTCACAGGACCGTCGGCCTTTAGCGGGACTCAAGCAGAATCATAACAAGGCAGATATATGGAGGAACGAACTGTGCTGGCTAATAAAAACACAATGAGGAAAGGAAAAAGAAACTAGCAACCCTGAGGCCTATAAAAGGAGTAGAAAGGGAATGAAGAAATGTCAAGTAAGGTTTCATAAAAAAGTATAATGGCTTGGGGCTCTAATGTGAATTTTTTTTTTTTACACTAATTACCACATTGTTGATGATGCAGCAACTTCAGGAAATTACAATTGTTTTTAAATTCGTTGAAACACCAAAAAGCTTGCGAAAACACTGGGAAAAGCTCATTATCTTCAAATAATTATACAATACAGACACTAGAGCCGGGCGGTAATTGTATTCTCGTATACATCATTATATATCATAAATCTATACTATTTCATAACTAAATCTATAACTACTGAGAGTGATTTGAACCATTAGTTGGGTTTTATAAAAGAGAGTTTGTCTGAAAGAGATTTGACTGGGCATTTCAAATTAATATTAATAAAAGCTGTTGTACTTTTCTCTGTACTTTTTAAATCGCTGCTAGATGATCTAAATCTTAAAATAAGCAGACACAATTAAAATAAACCAATGAATGAAAAGGCTGTAGCACATTTGCACAGAGCTCTGTGCTCTTAAAGGCAAAAGCGCTCTTCAAGACAGTATGTTCTTAAGGGTAAAATCTTTGCAATAATTGTTGCACCTTTAAATGAACAAGATGATGATCTAAATCTTAAAATATTTAAATCTTCAATATTGGCTGATACTGATTCATTAAAAAAAAAAAAAAAAAAAAAAAAAAAAAAAAAAAACAAACAAACAACACACACAGATAACCCATATCATGCAAATTAATTGTGCATCCTAATGGTCTTATTTTTGCTGGGAATTCAACCACCAGTGGTTTATATATGATATGATTGATTTGATGATATGATATGATATATGATATGATTGATTGATTTGATGATATGATTGGATATGATTGATTGATTTGATGATATATGATATGATTGATTGATTTGATGATATGATTGATTTGATGATATGATATGATTGATTTGATGATATGATATGATATGATTGGATATGATTGATTGATTTGATGATATATGATATGATGATATGATATATGATTGATTTGATGATATGATATGATTGATTTGATATGATATGATTGATTTGATGATATGATATGATTGATTTGATGATATGATATGATATATGATTTGATGATATGATTGATTTGATGATATGATATGATTGGATATGATTGATTGATTTGATGATATATGATATGATGATATGATATATGATTGATTTGATGATATATGATATGATGATATGATATATGATTGATTTGATGATATGATATGATTGATTTGATATGATATGATATGATATATGATATGATTGATTTGATGATATGATATGATATATGATTGATTTGATGATATGATATGATATATGATTGATTTGATGATATATGATATGATTGATTTGATGATATATGATATATGATTGATTTGATGATATGATATGATATGATTGGATATGATTGATTGATTTGATGATATATGATATGATGATATGATATATGATTGATTTGATGATATGATATGATATGATTGATTTGATGATATATGATATGATTGATTTGATGATATGATTGATTTGATTGATATGATATGATATATGATTGATTTGATGATATGATATGATATATGATATGATTGATTTGATGATATGATATATGATTGATTTGATGATATGATATGATATGATATATGATTGATTTGATGATATGATATGATATATGATTGATTTGATTGATATGATATGATATATAATTGATTGATATGATTGATTTGATATATGATATGATATGATTGATTTGATGATATATGATATGATTGATTTGATGATATGATATATGATTGATTTGATGATATGATATATTGATTGATTTGATTGATTTGATGATATGATTGATTTGATGATATGATTGATTTGATGATATGATATGATTGATTTGATATGATATGATTGATTTGATGATATGATATGATTGATTTGATGATATGATATGATATATATAATTGATTTGATGATATGATATATGATATGATATATGATTGATTTGATGATATGATATGATATATGATTGATTTGATGATATGATATGATATATGATATGATTGATTTGATGATATGATATATGATTGATTTGATGATATGATATATGATATGATATATGATTGATTTGATGATATGATATGATATATGATTGATTTGATGATATGATATGATATATGATATGATTGATTTGATGATATGATATATTGATTGATTTGATGATATGATATGATATGATATATGATTGATTTGATGATATGATATGATATATGATTGATTTGATGATATGATATATGATATGATATATGATTGATTTGATGATATGATATGATATATGATTGATTTGATGATTATATGATATGATATGATTGATTTGATGATATAATAATATATGATTGATGATATGATATGATTGATGATATGATATATGATATGATATATGACACATGCTTTGATATCATACCATAATGTATCGTATATAATACACAGAACAGGCATAACATTATGACCGAATATGAAGTGATTATCTCTTCATCCCGGCACCTGTATGTGGGTGTGATATATTAGGCAGCAAGTGAATGAAAGTTGATGTGTTAGAAGCAGGAAAAATGGGCAAGCGTAAGGATTTGAGCGAATTTGACAAGCGCCAAATTGTGAGGGCTAGACGACTGGGTCAGAGTATCTCAAAACTGCAGCTCTTGTGGGGTGTTCCCGGTCAGCAGTGGTCAGTATCTATCAAAAGTGGCCCAAGGAAGGAACAATGGTGAACCGGCGACAGGGTAATGGGCGGCCAAGGCTCATTGATGCACGTGGGGAGTGAAGGCTGGCCCGTGTGGTCCGATCAAACAGACGAGCTACTGTAGCTCAAATTGCTCACAAAGTTAATGCTGGTTCTGATAGAAAGGTGTCAGAATACACAGTGCATCGCAGTTTGTTGCGTATGGGTCAGGGTGCCCATGCTGAAAGCGCCAATAGTGGGCACGTGAGGATCAGAACTGGACCACGGAGCAATGGAAGAAGGTGGCCTGGTCTGATGAATCACGTTTTCTTTTACATCACGTGGATGGCCGGGTGCATGAGCGTCACTTACCTGGGGAACACATCATCAGGATGCACTATGGGAAGAAGGCAAGCCGGCGGAGGCAGTGTGATGCTTTGGGCAATGTTCTGCTGGGAAACCTTGGGTCCTGCCATCCATGTGGATGTTACTTTGACACGTACCACCTACCTAAGCATTGTTGCAGACCATGTACACCCTTTCATGAAAACGGTGGCTTTCATGGTGGCTGTGGCCTCTTTCAGCAGGATAATGCGCCCTGCCACAAAGTAAAAATGGTTCAGGAATGGTTTGAGGAGCACAACAACGAGATTGAGGTGTTGATTTGACCTCCAAAACCCCCAGATCTCAATCCAATCGAGCATCTGTGGGATGTGCTGTACAAACAAGTCCGATCCATGGAGGCCCCACCGACTTTTTAAAATAATTCTTTCAAATTAATGAAACATTTTTAAATAGACGGCAGCAATTAACATTTTAACAGAACCTGAAATGATATGTCATTTTTTTTAATTGTCTGTTCAGAATCGTGATCTCTATTTGAAACAAAAAATATTGTGATTCTCAATTTATCCAGAATCTTGTAGCTCTATGCGATTTAATCAAAATGCAACTTCGTATAAAACATGGGAAGTAACCATGCAACACACAGACTAAAACAGAATCTTCACTTTTGTTTGTAAGTGAAAAAAAAAAAAAAATACATTCAAAAATGTGACTTACCGCATCCCTGTTCATCCGAACCATCAGAGCAGTCGTCCTCGCGATCACACTCTGCGTTCACTTTGTTTACACACTGCTTGTTCTTACACTTGAAGGAGAAATCATTGCAGATACCAGCCGCTAAGAGAGGAAGAGAGTATAAAGAAAGTAAAACTTGAGGTGAACAAGGGGAATAAAACATCAATTGCAGCTTCTTTTCATCACCAAAGACCTATGCCTCGTTCGTGGCAAGAGCCACCTTATTGATCAGGCCTATAGATTGGGGGATAGGTCACTTATCTCTGCTGAAGGATATAAAAACAATGAACAACTTTTGGGATAGAAAGAAAGGGCAGTAAATAAGGACTGAACACTGTAGAAAAGACCAAAAAAAGATTTGTATCCAAAAAAGATTTCACTACAGTTTCAGCCTAATCGTTGAAGCTATTGCTATCACAAGAGTCTATTTTGCATGTTAAAAGCAGGTTAATTATCCCATTAATTAATGGTACTCAATATACAGTGTGAATGTACATGCAGTGCTGGGTAGTAACTGATTAAGTGTAATCTTAATACGTAATCAGATTCCAAAAATTATCGATTTTCCAACTACTTTAATTCTTATCTTTAAAATTTTCCTTTCTAAAAAAAAAAAAAAAAAAAAAAAAAAAAAAAAAAAGAGCCTACTTCTTGTATACATTCAGAAGGTCTTCCAGGTTTTTGAAATTGCACGCACAGTCCAGCCACTAGTCATAAGACCAGCATTTGAAGTGTTTTCACAACATTGCATTTAATAATCTCCTGACAAACGCATTCAGTCATTTAACCATATATTACCGTCTTTGGAAGGCTGTCTTTGCAATGCAGGGTTTCCCCAACTTTTTTTTTTTTTTTTGTCAGCTGAACAAATTTGACCTAATGTAGTTACTTGTAATAGCCCCTGAGAATTCAAGATTGTGTTTCATTGAACTCACAAACCCCCTGCAGTTCCATCACAAACCCCTTTTTCAATATTGAATGAACTTCATGTTGCTGTTGATAAAGAATGGAATACATTTTCTTTGATTATCCTATTCAAACCAAAGCGATTATCGAGTCAGATCAAAAGCAATCTAAAGTAATCAAAAAGTAGTCAGGCAGATAATTTCTTCTTGTCTGTGGTGCTCATGTGAACAGCGTCGGCCAATAGTGAGCCGGCGTTCTGATGTAGAACTCGGAAGCGCTGGACTGTATTTACTACATCAACAGAGTAGGAGAATGACACAGATGCGAAGACACTGATGAATAAAGTCCTTATTTTGGGTTTTTTTTGCACACAAAAAGTATTCTAGTCGCCTCATAAAATTAAGGGTTGAGCCACTGGAGTCGCATGGACTATTTTAAACTTTCTGGATTTTGAAATTTGAAATGACATTGCTGCCTATGGCAGGTTCAGAGAGCTCTCAGATTTCATCAAAAATATCTTCATTTGTGTTCCGAAAATGAATGAAGGTCTTACAGGTTAGGAACAACATGAGGGTGAGTAATTAATGACAGAATTTTCATTTTTGGGTGAACTAACCCTTTTAAAAAAAACCTTTTAATAACAACTTTTGTCATGTAATTTGGAATCAGTAACTGATAAACATGAACATCTAGCCTAACAATAATAAGCACTATTAATATGTTTAATAATTTATGCATGTACGTTGGTTACGCATGTCCCTGTAGGTGTGTCTGTGTGTCTCTCTCTTTTTCCCCTCTCTCTGTCATTTTCTTAGGTTCCACCTCTCTACTCTTTCTTGGTTGCCTCGTGAACCAGTCAATTTCCATCAGGCTGTGTGATGTCAACTCCTCCGCAGCAAATCAAGGTTTCCTCCCAGCATTTAAAAGGACGCCAAGTTGAACGCGAAGGAGATCTTGCTTTTTCTTGCCGCTCTGTGTTGTGTGGTTTTTGTCATTTATATTGGCAATATTGTTTGATTTGTGATCTTAACTCTACCACTTTAAGCCGGCCATCTCGTTTGCTTTAGTTTCTATCTGTTTATTCGATGGCGTGTTTTCTCCCCAAGAGTAAAGTGAACAGGTTATATGTCACGTGACTTACATTGCACAGCACTTGGATAACTCGATGTATGGCCATTTAGGTAAGAGTGTGAACACCACCCTTTGTATGTTTTATTTTGGTTAGTTAGAGTAAGTAAGTTAGGGCGTTTGACGCCAAAGATTTGATTTCTCTTGTTTATTTTATTTGGTAGGTTAGAGGTTGAATTATAAGTTATAAGAATTATAAGTTTTGTTTTGTTAGTTTCTTTTCTCTGGCGTCACTAATTACATCCCTTTTTCTCTTGAGTTAATTAGAAATTATATTACATTGTACTCTTGTAAAGCTTTGCTAATATTTTCTCTTATATTGATTGTTTCCTTAATTATTATTATTGTGAGTTATCCCTACTTTTACTTTTTGCACTTTTGTACAATAAATCACTTTTCTTCTGCATTACTTCGTTATTGCGTTATCTCTTGCCAACATTCACTGCAAATTTTGCCACAACCTCAATATTATTACTTCTGATCTTTGATTAATGAGACGTAACATTTAATGGGGGCTCGTCCGGGATTACATATCCTAAAAACAATGACTGATAAGTTGTGGCAATTGTGCGTGTTGGTGGCAATTGATTTCTGCTTAGTATATAATTTCCTTGTTGTGGGAATGTTTAGTTTGTTGAATTTTGTTGCAAATCCGACATTAGAGCAGATTAGTTTATGTAGGAAGCAAGACTGGTTGCTGGTAACGGACCACTATCAGATTGTTGTGGGTAGATAGAGTCTTAAAAAGGAAATAAAAGAACAAAGTATTAGAGCATTTTAGCGAGTTAAATGTTCTTCCTATGGTCAAATGTCGCGGATGATGAAGCAAGTGGAAATGTAGGTATTGGTGACGTTGCTGTGGGAAATCTCAGAACCTGTGTGTGTGCGTGCATATATTAGGGGTGTAACCATAGACCAATGCCACGGTTCTGTTCATGTCACGGTTTTGGAGCCACGGTTCGGTTCGCTGTTGAGTCAGGGTTCATGGCAGGGCACCAGCAATAATAACACTAGATTCACGTTTAACTTAACTACAACAATAAATTTAACTTATTAATTTGATCTTTATTAACTTCATACGTTGGCTTCATAGTTTCTTTAGAGCAGATAACATAACAGAGTTATGAATGCCTCCACTGTAGACTAGTCTAGACCCGCCACGCCTCCAGAAATGCAATTTAGCATTATGAAAAACGCTGACACAGCGGCACACGTGGTCACGTGATGGGATTTTTGTATGGGTAGGAGAGGAGAATAAACAAGCAGACGGTTGGAAAAAAAAAAAAAAAGCAAATTTATTCCACAAAAATTAATGACCACACACACACGTAATGTCCCACTTTATCCTACTTAAACACATACGTTGTATGAATATGACTAATACTGATGAATAAATAGGCACAAGTTAAAGCTATTAAATATCAGTTTTTGTAACACAAAGTAGCCACCACACTAATTTAAAAATATACAAAATAACAAAGTGCAAATAAAGTGGCATTCCGGGGTTATGGAAACAACAGTTACCATGTCAAATACACAATGCTAACAGTTAATGAAACATGAAAACTGCTCCTGGTGATCAGAATGAACATCATACCTGCATGCAAATCCTTCCCAGCTCACACACGCGGCGTACCAGTTACGGGATTTATTGATACTTTTATTTCATGATTAAGTTGCATGATCGCAGTTTCTCTCGCGCTTATATGAAGTGATATACAGCGTGTGCCACCACGTTTGCGCGTGCAGTTAAAGTGTGCGCTATGAGCACCGGTTTCTAAGGTGAGAGAGACGTTTTATTGCGTAACAAGCTACGAAAATGACACTGACAGATATAGCCTTACAACTTATCATCTGACAGCAGATACTAAATCGGGACAACACGTTTTTCTCAGGCACTGAGCCTACCCGCCTAAATGGGGAAACTGGCTCTCTTTGTCTTTCCATCATGCAACTTGAGCAATCACCCAAGTCACATGACATGCACTTAGTGTATATTTAGTAAATCATATTATTATAATAATATATGGTAAAAATACAGCTCTTATTAGTTGTTAAAAGTGTACTAATTACTATTTAATCAAATATCAAGGAAGAAAAAATAATTTTGTGGCATAAGGTGAAGTGAGGGCTGGACTAGGGCAGCAGGGGCCGGGGCACGTTCAGTTCGACATGAGAGTATCGCGGTTCGAACTGTGGGTGGTGTATCGTGTTTTTTCGGTTCGGTTTTAATATCGTTACACCCATAGCACAGTACCATCGCAAGGGCTGTGCCAAGTGTGCGACCGCACAGGGCCTCGCGCAAAGTGACAGCTGACTTGATGTAAAAAGCCAATAGTTAAAGTTCATGTTTTTGTCCTTCAAAATACTATAATAGTATTTAAAAGACATAGCTAAAAATTGTACCCTGATGCTGTATTATTCTGTTTGCTAAAAATTTATTTGGCAGTAGTAATTTACAATTATTTAATTTTTTTGCGTGAGACTTTGCATGTGACAGTGATTCATGCGCATGCATGTATGTCACTCAGCGCAGCAACGCACGTCTGGCTAGAAGAGAGAGCTTTATTCAGGCCATTCAAATTCTGATATTAGGCTACCTAAGAAGTTCAAGTAAATAGGCCACACTAGAAATCCACGCTCTTTGAAGGATGTGCATTTATTGCATGGACGGAGCTCAAGCATGGACACCTGCATTTCATCTGACGGTACGCACAAAAGGTTTTTTATTTACACTATAAAGTTAAATAACCATATAGCCTAACTATTGCATTAGTGACGCAGAACGAGTAAAGCCTACTCTATCTCTAGACATTTTAAACGGTTTTAAATCTGAAAACTGCAAAAAGCAACAAAATTGTCAGACATCCATTTAGCGCATGTTCACAGAGGAAAACTACTGAAAAACAGCACTGGTTGTTCTCATGTTTTTTTTTTTCCTTAAATATCCACATAAACAACAAATAGTTTGTCACTATAGCAACAGTAGACCCCTGTTAATATACCCCTGGGCCTCGCACATCACACGCTTGCACAGGGCCTCACACTCTATATATATATATATATATATATATATATATATATATATATATATATATATATATATATATATATATATATATATATATATATATATATATATATATATATATATATATATATATATATATAATATAATATAATATAATTACACACACACACACATATACACATACACATATACACACATACACACACACACACACACACACATACACATACATACACATACACATACACATACACATACACATACACATACACATACACATACACATACACACACACATACACATAAACACACACACACACACACACACACACACACACACACACACACACACACACACACACACACACACACACACACACACACACACATTACACACACACATACATACACATATACACACACTCTAAAAAAGGCTGGGTTAAAAATGGACTAACCCAGCAATTGGGTCCATTTATATGTATGTGTGTGTGTGTGTGTGTGTGTATGTATGTGATATATATATATATATATATATATATATCACACACTCACCTAAAGGATTATTAGGAACACCATACTAATACTGTGTTTGACCCCCTTTCGCCTTCAGAACTGCCTTAATTCTAAGTGGCATTGATTCAACAAGGTGCTGAAAGCATTCTTTAGAAATGTTGGCTAATATTGATAGGATAGCATCTTGCAGTTGATGGAGATTTGTGGGATGCACATCCAGGGCAAGAAGCTCCCGTTCCACCACATCCCAAAGATGCTCTATTGGGTTGAGATCTGGTGACTGTGGGGGCCATTTTAGTACAGTGAACTCATTGTCATGTTCAAGAAACCAATTTTAAATGATTCGAGCTTTGTGACATGGTGCATTATCCTGCTGGAAGTAGCCATCAGAGAATGGGTACATGGTGGTCATAAAGGGATGGACATGGTCAGAAACAATGCTCAGGTAGGCCGTGGCATTTAAACGATGCCCAATTGGCACTAAGGGGCCTAAAGTGTGCCAAGAAAACATCCCCCACACCATTACACCACCACCACCAGCCTGCACAGTGGTAACAAGGCATGATGGATCCATGTTCTCATTCTGTTTACGCCAAATTCTGACTCTACCATCTGAATGTCTCAACAGAAATCAAGACTCATCAGACCAGGCAACATTTTTCCAGTCTTCAACTGTCCAATTTTGGTGAGTTTGTGCAAATCGTAGCCTCTTTTTCCTATTTGTAGTGGAGATGAGTGGTACCCGGTGGGGTCTTCTGCTGTTGCAGCCCATCCGCCTCAAGGTTGTGCGTGTTGTGGCTTCACAAATGCTTTGCTGCATACCTCGGTTGTAACGAGTGGTTATTTCAGTCAAAGTTGCTCTTCTATCAGCTTGAATCAGTCAGCCCATTCTCCTCTGACCTCTAGCATCAACAAGGCATTTTCGCCCACAGGACTGCCGCATACTGGATGTTTTTCCCTTTTCACACCATTCTTTGTAAACCCTAGAAATGGTTGTGCATGAAAATCCCAGTAACTGAACAGATTGTGAAATACTCAGACCGGTCCGTCTGGCACCAACAACCATGCCACGCTCAAAATTGCTTAAATCACCTTTCTTTCCCATTCTGACATTCAGTTTGGAGTTCAGGAGATTGTCTTGACCAGGACCACACCCCTAAATGCATTGAAGCAACTGCCATGTGATTGGTTGATTAGATAATTGCATTAATGAGAAATTGAACAGGTGTTCCTAATAATCCTTTAGGTGTGTGTGTGTGTGTGTGTGTGTGTGTGTGTGTGTGTGTGTGTGTGTGTGTGTGTGTGTGTGTGTGTGTGTGTGTGTGTGTGTGTGTGTGTGTGTGTGTGTGTATGTATATATGTATATATATGTATGCATATGTATGCATGTATTCTTACTTTGCTTTTTATTGTTATTTTACCTGAAGTCATGAAGACTGACCCATGATACCATGATGAACGATAAGTTTGTTGCTTGTGAATAACTATGGTTCTCATAATAGACATATGCAATGCAGATAAGCTTACAAAACTAACTTGATCAACCTCTATGGAAAGGCAGATCTATGGCCAGTAAATCAAAGTTAAATCCACTCACATTCTGTGCAGGAGACCTCATCACTCCCATCAGCACAGTCATTTTTCCCATCACATATAAATTCCTGTGGGATGCAGGCGCCATCCCCGCACCTTCCCTCAGCTTTGCCACAATCTAGGACAACAAAACAACAACAAAACAAAACATTGTCAAGTGTCCTTCAAATGGTAAAAATTATTAAAAGTGGATTTTTGTGCAACAATAAAGCAAATCTTAAAGGGTCACTAAGTATATATATATATACAAATTTAAATTGACTTCCTGTAAAGCAGGGTTTCCAAATGGAGTTCACTGCTAAAATGTAAATACTGAATTGAGCAAGCGATCTGTCTGTCTGTCTATATACACACACACTTTCAAATATATGTTATATATGTTCTTTAAAATATAATAGGAGAAACTCACCGCAATGGTCCTCATCACTGTTGTCACCACAATCATTCACTCTGTCACACACAAAGTACTGAGGCCTACAAAGGCCATTACTGCAAGTGAACTGTTCTTCATCACAGTCTGAAACATAAAACACATACTGAATAATGCAAAATGTATGTGAAACATCACCTTTTTTTTTTTTTTTTCAGATATTAGTACAATGTAGTAATACTAACCCTAATTGTCCTCAAAAGTTTTTTATTTTATTTTAATTCAAATAAAACATTTTCCAAGTATTCCCAGAGTTTAACAGCAACTTGTTAGGTAGTTAAGGAACCAATTTACATGTACATTTCAGTATAAATTAACCATAACCATGCTTATAACATTTCCAGAAACATTTAAATGATCTCAACAACCAGAAAATGCTCAATACATAATAACTTTAAATTTATAAGCCAAGAACACCACATTTCTCAGAATGCTATAATTTATAATATTTCATATAATGAATGCGTATTAAATATAATAAAGCATTTTTGGTGTTAATGTCTTTTTATAAAAAGTTATCTGAAAACAATTTTTGAACTTAATTTGGAGGAATGTGTCAGATCAGTTAAAGAAAACAACAGATATGTCTATACATTACAGAAAAAAATCTGCATAATTAAACTATTGATGCAGTTATTTATCATTAATTTTGACTGATGAAATCCCTCTGTTGTGCTTGAATTGCAAATCAGTAAATTCATCTTCCTGTCATTCAAAATCAATATCCTGTCGGACAGGGCTAATTCAATTCAAACTCTAATTAATAAATTAAAAGGTTTAAATTAAAGGTTGCAACATCCTGACTGGGGTGAGACTTACGGCAGTTTTTCTCATCACTCATGTCTTCACAGTCGTTCCACCCATCACAGTGCTGCTCTTTTCTGATACAGAAGCCTGAGGTGCACGGAAACTGACCAGGGCAAGCTGGAGATGAAATTCATGAGGGTGAAAACAGGAAGACAGCCAGAAGTGAAGGAGCGTTATAATGACAGAATAATGCGAGGCGGCGGTTTTAATTGTTCCTCGGTTTAAAATCATTTAGATGGTCAGCATTTAGACGGTCATATTGTAACACTGGGCTTACGTACGGTTTACAGGATCGAAGGCAGAGTAAATGATCCTGAATCCCTTATCAGTGTAGGATTCATCTGAATGAAACTTCACTTCCAAGGCATTGGTGGTGCTAGAGAGCACAAGTCTACGTCTCTCCCCACAATACCTTCAAAAATGGAGAAAGGAAGGACTGTAAATACAACAAAGGCTTAAGAAATCCAACAACAAAAACTAAAACAACTAAACAAGAACAACAGCAGCAGCAACAAAAAAAGGAATGGTCAACAGACGGCTCCAGCTGGTTTTCAGATAAATTGGGCTTTATGTCATTTTATAGATTGCCAGGAAGCTGAAAAAAAAAAGATGAAATCTTTCTGGCTGGTATGGCAGTAGATGACAGAACTTACTTTTTTCCCAGCACCTCTATGTAGTCTTTGTGACAGCTGCTAGTGTCCACCCCCGGCTCTTTAACACGGAACATACTGAACTCAAGCTTTATCTTTTTGCCAGCAGGAACCTGCAGAATCCACATGAGAGTCTTCAGGGTTATTTTCAGAAAGGCATGAATCAACAAATGCATCAAGAGGAATAGTTCATCCAAATATGAAAGTGTAAAAAATAATAAAAACAAATATTACAAAAGTGAAGATATACCTGAAAATTGAACTCAAATATACCTTTAATTAAAAAATAAATAAATAAATAAAGATAAGAGAACTCTTAAACCCTTTTCCATCAGAATATTTATCATTCTGGAGCCAGAGCATGTTCTCAGCCAGGCGAACTGGATCCTGTTGCAAATCAGCTGCATATTTCCTTGAGGCGCGAACGGTGACGTAGCACTACAGTGTATTTTTTTTATCTGACCATAACCAGTCTAAAAAAAAACATTGTGCGTCCTGGTATTTGTGCAGGCTCTGCAGCACTTCTGTTTTGATGTTCACAGTACCAGGATTGATTCTACCATACTGGCAGTTTGCATAAACTGCCCCTACTCTCATCTGTCCTTTTCAGAAATAAATTAAAACTGTGGATTCACTCGCTCTCGTGTGCATAGTTTTATACATTTAGATATAAAGATCAATATAGTGCAACCTTATTACATTGCTCAATGAGACAGCATTTATCCATCCCCCACTCCCTGGCTTCATTCAAGACCAGCAAGTATTTAAGCCCAGATTTGAACAGATCTTTCCAGCCAGGGACCCCCTTTTTTGCAGTGGAAATGTGTGAAACAGTTAGAGAACGGACACATGTGGGAAACCCGCAGCGGAACTGGCCCGGAACTCCCTGTTTTGCAGTGGAAATGCATAAAACGGTTTGAGAACGGACACAGGCGGGGAACCCGCTCTGGAACTGGTCCGGAACCTCCTTTTTTGCAGTGGAAATGCACAAAACCTTTTGAGAATGGACCGCACCGGAACAGTGTTGGTGGAAAAGGGGTATCGGTTTGTAAACAAATAAAAGTGAAACAAGTGTTGTGAGGCTTACATTGATGTTCCAATTGCAGTCCACCAAAGGAGGGTAGAAACTGGGAAAATAAGGAGAGGTGAAGTTTCCTGTGGAAGCAGTCAGAGATGCTCCACAGCTCCCAGCTACAAATGAATATGGGGGGAAATGAATGGGAAAACATTATTATGAAACCAACATAAAACACTTTCTAGTCAATTCAACATTCTTTTTCAAGATTCAATGCTGCTTAACTTTCTGAAGTCGGCAGTGGCACCGGCGCCTCAAGCTCGTTTTTTTTCTTATCAGTGCAAAAAGGACTGAAAATATTCCGATTTTGGCCATACAGGCAAGTGTTATACATCAGTATAATCTGTTAAGTTTATACTTTTATTTGTGTATACTCGCAATAAAAATAAAATTGTGCTTTTTGTGAAATAAAGAAAACAAACATGATGCGCGATCTGCAGCGTCTCTCTCAAAGAAGTATTTTCTGATACGCCTCAGAAATTTAACTGTAACTAAGTGAATACTTATCACACAAACATGAGACTTATGTCTAAAGAAACGTTGAAATGTCAGGTTTTAAATAATGTAAATCAAATCGAAAACAAATATTGTGTTTATGTAATCTGTTTGAAAAGAGTGAGATGTCAGTCTTTTACGAGCGCCTTCATTATCCACTAATGCGGCCACACCCACGAAGCGTGCGTTCTTTTGAGATTCAAATACTGAAGCGATCCATGCGAGTAGCGTGAACGCCCACATCAACTCGAAAAAACACATCAAGATTAGTGCATGTAGGCCTTTACATTACACCTTTACTTTACATCGTTTTGAGACGCAGTGAGGAATTATCCTGGAATGATTTACCTCAGAAGAAAAGCTGTAGAAAAGAAATTCAGTTTTACATCACCAAAATAAATTTGATTTTAAAGTATATTAAAATAGAAAAACATGCAGGCTTGATGAGCATGAGACTTCTTTCAAAAACATTAAAAATAGTAACGTTTCCAATCTTTTGATAATTTAAAATATAATAGGCTTATACAAACATTTGTTCACATGCTGTGCAATATCAGCAATCATGTTTTCTGGTAAGAGTGGACATTATATTAAGGTTAATACAATTGTTGCTCCTGTTATCAGTATCCTCATAGATTTTTTTTTCTTTCTTTTATCTCACAGATTTGAGAATCACAGTGAACAGATACTAGCCCACATACATTGTGCATTACCTGACTACCTAGGCTCATTCATTATGCGGCTCATTATGCATTTCTTTTGTTCTCTCAGGTGTGATTCACAGCATTATTCATGATCGTTCATGCCTCTTCGCATATGGCCTCGGTAAAGAAAAAGTATCTTACAAAATTTAATTCAATGTATTGTTTTATGTGAATGAGCAGGCACAATGATTCTCACATCAGTTTGAAGCAAAAACTCTAGGCAACAACACCCATTAGTCAAAAGTCTTGTGGACACATCTTCTGCATGTTTTGTGGCCTTAATTCAGTGATTTAATTTTTTTAAAACACGCATAAAATGTTATTCTCTCAAAAATTCAAGCAACATGTTTCTCAGGTTATGGTAGCCCAGTTTGTGCTGAATAGAGTGTAATGACACTTTTGCCATTGTGTTTATAAGCAACTGAAAAAAGCACAAATGTCAGAGCATGTCAAAACTTCTAAAGAGCCCCAAACTGCCTCAGACCTGTAAGAGTTAAATCAGACACTCCAAGTGTTTACAAAGACCGGATGATGACTTAATAAAATGTTAAAACATTTGTACAGAATGATTACAAGTTTTACCAGTAGTAGCAGGAATGGCAGAGTAAACCGCTTTGAATCCAGGTCTCCGGATGTCGTCTGTGACCAGGTTGACAAGCATGATGTTACCAGAAGAAACGACCTCAAGAGGATTTGTAGGAGGGCGAAGTCCACACTGTCTGTGACAGAAAGATGCAAAAGTGTTAGAACTTTGACAACTGTATAGAAGAGCATTTTATTATTTGTATACTAGTGTGTATGTGGATTACAGCCTGTGAAGAGTGTATTATCAGCATGTTTGTTCCAAAAATGAAAGACGATATAATACAAATACAAGTGCATTTTGTCTGTGTTTAGGAGTATACAAGTCTGTAGATGACAAACATGACCTTTAAGATATGGACTAAAAACTTTAAGATAAATTCATTCAAAGGTGTCTAAACTTTGTGTTTTACTAAATCAAATACAGTTTGCAAACTTCAATTAGAGAGATGCAGTCTCTTGTGAAACTACATGGCAAAGTCAAATGGCTATACCCAGTTTAGTAGCCTTACGAGAGAGAGAGAGAGAGAGAGAGAGAGAGAGAGAGAGAGAGAGAGAGAGAGAGAGAGAGAGAGAGAGAGAGAGAGAGAGAGAGAGAGAGAGAGAGAGAGAGAGAGAGAGAGAGAGAGAGAGAGAGAGAGAGAGAGAGAGAGAGAGAGAGAGAGAGAGAGAGAGAGAGAGAGAGAGAGGACACACCTGGGGCGTAACAACATTATTAAGAGCGTTATGGCTGTGAAACAGAAACTCTGTGTCACCTTGGAAACAGGGCAGGGGCTGAGCAGTGTTGTGAGAATTTTGTTCAGAGCCCACTGGCTTCAAGATACAGTTTGTGACCTATACACTTCGGATGATTTGTTATATAGTATAAATAAACCAAGAAAATAAAAGAAAAACAAGGGCTCCTTTACAAAAGCCTGTCTTCACCCAGTGATAAGGTGACTAAAACGTGGCATGTATCTGAGAGGTGCTAGAGAGGGATCTTAACAAGCCAATCTTCAGCTAGAAGCCTGAGGCCAACCATGAAAAATGAAACTGAATTGAAAAGTCGTGTAACCGGTGCAGAGCGATGAGGGGGCTTCATCCTTGACGTTTAGAAGATAGTACTAAATACACTACTGTTCTAAAGTTTGTGGTCAGTATTGTTTTAATCAATTAATACTTTTATTCAGCAAGCACAAATTAAATGGATCAAACGTGACAGTAGACTTTTGAACATTCTATTCTCAAAGAATCTTAAAATATGATTTCCACAAAAATAACTGCAGCTCTGTTTTCAACATTGATAATAAATGTTTCTTGAGCAGCAACTCATCATATTGGAATGATGTCTGAAGGATCATGTGACACTGAACACTGGAGTACTGATGCTGAAAATTCAGCTTTGCATCACAGGAATAAATTACATTTAAAAAAATATTAAAATAGAAAATGGTTATTAAAAAAAAAAAAAAAAATTCACAATAATATTTCACAGTTTTTAATGTATTTTCGATCAAATCAATGCAGCCTTAGTGAGCAGAAGAGACACACAAAAAAGCAACAATTTAAAACATCTTTCCGACCCCAAACTCTTTTTGAGGATTGCAGCACATGCTAATTTGAATTTAAAGTGTTAATTCTTTTGTTTGTTTTTTGTTTTTGTTTTTAAGAAAGGGTACAAAAAAAAAAGTCTATTTTACTCAATATAGTGGTGAAAAAGATATTCAAGTCAAAAGGCTTAAATGCATTTAGGAATATTCAGAGTTTAATTATGCTTTTTTTGTTAACTCCGCAGCATGTCACATATGCTATCAATAGAGCATAGCTGGTATTTAACTAAAAAAAAGCTGCATATACTCACTTTGTGATGGCACGAGTGCTGTCAGGACTGAGAGAGTCGTAGATGGCAACATAGTCATTGGCACAGTCATCCTCAATGTGGAAGGTCTTGAATTTGACGATGATGGCGTAGCCTTTAGGGGCGCGAATCTGCCACTGACATCGGGAGTGAGCTGGGTATCTCTTAGGGTGATCAGGAGACGTAAATTCTTTGCTGATGGTTTCAGCCACAAGATTGTAAAAGCATTTCTCTGTCAACAGAAACAGGAAAAGTAGAAAGATCTGATCTTTGCTGCATGCTGGTATACATTCAAACTAGCTCAAGTACTCGACAGATACTTCAGATGAGTGCTTGTGTACTTGTATTTTCCTAAATGAGCAGTATACAACAGATGCAGATCCCACAATGCAATTTATGGAAATTAATTTGTGTTCTTAATATATACACAATACACAGTGAAAGTTCCAGAATATTGAGAGGAAGGTCAAGAGAGTGCATAAGAGCAGCCTTTTGCTGAAGATGGAGAAAACTGGAACAAGCACATGCTAAAACTAACTTGTCTTGTGATTTAGAAGTTTCAGACTTGAGGAATAGTGGCATGCATTATCAATGGACATCATTTCTGCTTGGGAACAGAGGGGTAAATGCTCAGAGATATGAAATCAACCAATCATAATGAAGTAAACATGTAACCTTTTAATCATGCTATTTTTATACATTATTTCAAGGGATGCATATTTGTGCATTTTTCTCTCTGTTGTTGTGACTGACTTTTTGCCTTCTTCATCAAATCTTTTTTTTTTTTTTTTTTTTTGTGGAAAGAGCTATCTGGATTGGGGTCTGGTTTACATTACACAAAGTAACACCCAAAACGCCACCACAACCACATAATTTAATGTGGAAAGTCTTGAATTTGGCGTAGCATTTAGGGGCGGGAATCTGCCACTGACATTGTGAGTAGGCTGGGTATCTCTTGAGTGATCAGGAGCTGGTGGTTTCAGCCACAAGATTGTAAAAGCATTTCTCTGCCAAAAGAAACAGAAAAAAGTAGAAATATCTTTGCTGCATGCTGGTATCTACATTCAAACTAGATCAAGAACTCAACAGCTACTTCAGATGAGTGCTTGTGTACTTGTATTTGCCTAAATGAGTCGGCAAAGCATGCTATTACATTATGAGAAAAGAAGACGGACATTTAAAGCACCCAAACACTACAACATAATCGGGCCAAGTTAAGGCCCAATTCTCCTCTTCTGACAATCCTAAGTAAAGTCCTAATTATCTTGATGGTTCTACAAATGATCTTATCGGATTTTCATGTGGTGTGAGTTAAGAGTATGCTGAATATTTATGATCAGAAATCCTGTTGTGTGGGGGAACCCGAAGACAAATGTGTATGTACATGAAAAGAAACGATGCCCAGTAAGAAAGAGAGCGGACAGAAGCATAACACGACTTCATCCAAACCTTTTTCTTGCATATTTTCTGTAAAAACCAGTCTAAACGCTATTATCAGCATTTCATCTTGCCCGTCGTCCGCCATGTTTGTTTACATGTTTGACTGCATGAGATTTTACGAGATTTCCCATGTTCACAGGCGGGACTCTGGTTGTTTGGGAATGGAATCTGTTAGTGTGTGGTGTGTTGTCTTGGTCACATTGCGGCACTCCACATACTACAGAAACAAAACTGTTAAAACTATCATTTTGTTATCGTCATGTTTGCCATCTCTCAAATTTTGAAAATCTGATTCACTTAGTGCGGGACAGCTTTTAACACTAGAACTGCCAGGGGTCGCTGTATACCTAAAACTGCCAGCGGGTAAAATTTACCCATACAGATGATTACTGGTCTGATACGGCTAACAAATGTAATATATTATGCCACTGTCTTCACAAAGTAATGTATAGAGTCATGAAATTATTATTTTTAGTAATCAACTATGTTTTTGTCCTGTTGTTTTATGCTATTTTTAAGCAGACTACATTAATCACTTTGTGGTGAATATAGGCTAAACCAGCCTGCAATGACAACAAGAATTAGAAGGAAATAAATACATATTTGGGTGGTGTAATATTATAATAAAATGTCATTAATCACATATTAAGATAACCCATGTTATTTAAATTACTAAAATACCCTAAATAGACAAAGAGAAATAATAACCCACCAGCTAAATGCAGATAATTTAGACATTTGTACGGAGGTGCTGTTGAAGAGCTGTACATTTGCTTTCGATGGTTGAAAAACAGGTTTTTGAGATCTTGTGCTGTTGTGCACAGCAAGGTAAGTGGAAGGGAAAGTGAGCGAGCGAGAGACAGAGCGAGCGTGAGATGGAGGCGGGCAGGCATTTTTCAGTGAGTGACAGGAGAGAGCATGGCAACCCAGGTGGAAAATTACAGTGCAGCGGTGACTGAAATGGGACACACTTTACTCACTGGATCTGGGGTCCCTGGCCATCCGAGGGTCTGTGGCTGGAGAGAGAGAGAGAGAGAGAGAGAAAGAGAGAAAGAGAGAAAGAGAGAGAGAGAGAGAGAGAGAGAGAGAGAGAGAGAGAGAGAGAGAGAGAGAGAGAGAGAGAGAGAGAGAGAGAGAGAGAGAGAGAGAGAGAGAGAGAGAGAGAGAGAGAGAGAGAGAGAGAGAGAGAGAGAGAAAATGATGCATGCTGTACTTTTTTCAGTCCTCTTTCCTTCCATTTTCCACAGGCCTGTCAGACATTCTGTTCTTCCTCCTCCACCCCTCACCTTGACTCCAACGTTCACAAATACCAGTCTCTCACCTCACTACAGCGACATGAATCTCCTTACAGAGATATAATTTTAAGCAGGGCACTGAGGTGTCACTCAGGCCTGCTGCTCTCGTGTATATAATGCAAATGGGGACTGGAGAAGGACAGACAGTAACAGGTTTTTTTTTTTTTTTTTTTTTTTTTTTTGCAGAAACAGAGAATTACTTTGTTGCATTGAGCCGCACATTGGAGGCAAGTCCCTACTGTTATCTAGAATGTTATTAAAAAGCATCAGTACTCCTAAAGGAGCCATTTCATACATTTTTTCATAGTTTTTCATTTATATACATACTGTTAGTAACAGTATTTTACAACAAAAACAGTCATAATGTAGTTTTTCACAGTCATTTTCAATTTAATCTTTCTTTTATTCACCCTAATTACTGCACTGTGACAACGTGGAGCAAATATGCTCGCTCTTTGTAATTAGCATTCATCTTACGTGAAGCCGTGATGTCGCTGGAAGTGATTGCGACGCTCCCGAAGCGTCTGCCCTCCTGTAGGATACTCTTCTGCAGAGCCTCGATCACACGCTGCTCTGTCAGCTCTGGGACGATCTCCTGGTCCATCTCAGGAACGTCAAACTGAGACCAATGATACGCTAAAGTTCCTTCACTGCAGATGCATGATATTGACATATTAATAATATTGCCCATGCAAAACTCACTGTCAAAAGTTAGGCTGTTGCGTGTTGTTGTTGTCAGGGTGTTTCTATGCAGCTGCTAAGGTATTTTTTATGGTTTTAAGGATGTTGCTATGCTGTTGCTAGGGTGTTCTGGGTGGTTTCTTACTGACCCAAATAAAACGAGCCCATTATCTATTATACTCAGATTCAGAGTAATGTATTTTTGCCCTGTTTTTATGGTCCCTAACCCTGAGCAACAGTAATAGTTGAACTGGAAATTAATAATTTGTAATCTATTAGGGTGATTTTTTTTTTTACCCAGATTCTATGAGATTTGTAATTTGTCTCTATCAGTGAAACCACAAGGCATTAAAACAGACATAAGACATAAAGAATGATCTATTCTGTAATTTAAAGACTATTAGATTTAGAGAGTGTGCTATAAATTTAGCTTTGTCTAGATCAGGGGTCTTTGGCTCAGCTGTACCTGAAGGCAGTGATGACAGACTTGGTATAGTATTTGGAAAGTAAAGGATCTCTGGTGAATGTATTGTTCATCTGAAAAAGAAACAGAAGATTATTTTTAGAATAATTATTTTAAGAAATAAATGGCCAATGATAGGCAGTAGGCTAACAGTACAACATGTAACATAAATGTCAACTGAAATGCATATATTTGTATAGCCCTTTTCAAAGAAGGAAAGATACAATAAAATTAAACTTTTTTTTTTTTAAACAATACATTTTGTATATGTAAATAATTAATTGTATATTTAAATGAATAGAAAAATGTGTGTGCATAATATGTGTGTGTGTGTGTGTGTGTGTGTGTGTGTGTGTGTGTGCGCATGCATGCATGCATGCATGCATGTATGGATGGGATATATGTAGTGAGTGAACATTTTGTCCTCAAAGCTGATGCGTTAGAAGCAGGAAAAATGGTAAGTGTAAGGATTTGAGCGAGTTTGACAAGGGGCAAATTGTGATGGCTAGACGACTGGGTCAGAGCATCTCCAAAACTGCAGCTCTTGTGGGGTGTTCCTGGTGTGCAGTGGTCAGTATCTATCAAAAGTGCTCCAAGGAAGAAACAATGGTGAACCGGCGACAGGGTAATGGGCGGCCAAGGCTCAATGATGCACGTGGGGAGTGAAGGCTGGCCCGTGTGGTCCGATCAAACAGACGAGCTACTGTAGCTCAAATTGCTCAAGAAGTTAATGCTGGTTCTGATAGAAAGGTGTCAGAATACACAGTGCATCACAGTTTGTTGTGTATGGGGCTGCATAGCTTCAGACCAGTCAGGGTGCCCATGCTGACCCCTGTCCACCGCTGAAAGCGCCAACAGTGGGCACGTGAGCATCAGAACTGGACCACGGAGCAATGGAAGAAGGTGGCCCGGTCTGATGAATCACGTTTTCTTTTACATCACGTGGATGGCCGGGTGCATATGTGTCGCTTACCTGGGGAACACATGGCACCAGGATGCACTATGGGAAGAAGGCAAGCTGGCAGAGGCAGTGTGATGCTTTGGGCAATGTTCTGCTGGGAAATCTTGGGTCCTGCCATCCATGTGGATGTTACTTTGACACATACCACCTACCTAAGCATTGTTGCAGACCATGTACACCCTTTCATGGAAACGGTATTCCCTGGTGGCTGTGGCCTCTTTCAGCAGGATGATGAATATAACTTCAAAAAGTTCATAATTTCATAAAATTAATACATAAGAATTAAGCGGTTTAATCCAAATTTTCTGAAGAGACTCGATCGTTTTATATGATGAACGGATTGAATTTAGGCTTTTATTTGTGTAGCTGCCAACGGAGGGACAGAAAGGGACAGAAAGATCTCAGATTTCATCAAAAAGATCTTCATCTGTGTTCTGAAGATGAACGCAAGTCTTGCATGTTTAGAACGACACAAGGGCGAGTAATTCATTTTTGGGTTTCTCTTTAAAAGACTAAAATGACTGTAAGCTATAAAAGTCTATATAGCTCTTTTTTTTTTTAAATCTCAAAATACAGATGATATGGTGAACGCCCATAAACAGCCAGTGGAGAAAGGTCTGAGAACAACAAAAACACTCACAATTCCTTCCAGGTCCCTTGCCACTTGTTGGAATTCCATACTTTCAGGGTTCTCATATACTGGGCTGTACTCCGGTTTGAGAAGCTTCATGTGTCCGCTGTAAACCAGCGTGGATGAGCTGGATTTCTGAAAGGTGGATTCATTTTCCAATTCTTTGCTCCTGACTGAGAGATGGAAAGATGTTATTAAATTAAAATAGTAGGAACATTTTAAAACTACCATTCAAATGTTTGGGGAAATGAAGAAATGAACACTCTTATTCAGCATGAATGCATTAAATTGATCAAAAGCGATAATAAAGACATTTACAATGAAACAAAATATTTTTTTTTTTGTTGTAAAAATAGATACATCAGATCAGTTTATGATAAAGTTTTTGGTAAAGGTTGACCCTAAACGTTTGAATGGCAGTATAGGTGATTCTTGAATTAAGTGCAAGTTCGCTAGAGAGAAGCTATTTACCAACAAACAGCCACACAAGAAATCCGACCACTGCAGCCACTACCAGCAGGGAAACCACGACCCCTACGACAATGCTGGTCTTCCGTACTGATGCCATCTTCTGTTCATTCGTCAGGAAGGTGACCTGCTCATGTTGCCCATTCCCTCGCTAAAACAGAAATGAAAGTGTTCTCCTGTGAGCGCGTCCTTCAAAAGTAAACATTTAGTTTCAAATGACACAAAACAGCACCTTCAGAATGAATCATGAATTCAGTTGTTTTCATTTATTGAAAATAAGCTGGAAAAACTCATTTACATCAAATCGGTTTTCTATTTAAATTAGCTTTAGGGCTGTAAAGCTAAAAAAAAGGCACCAAAAGCAAAAGGGAAAAGGTTTAAATTAAATTTGGGGGTTTTCGTTGTATCAAAAAGAGCAGTGCAAACAGTTTAAAATTCCTCCTTTTGTGACCCTGCTGTGTAACTTCTGCTCTACTGAAGAAAAACTGTGCACTGTATATAAGAATTCTTGTTAGTTGCTTTGGTTAGAGAACATGAAAGCACAAACACATTAAACATTAAATGACATTAAATGTTAATATTAACCACCACATTAGTTAGAAAAAAAAAAAAGTAGCCTCTGGAGGTGCAGCATCTGTAAGAATATTTAATGCAAACTATCCACTAATGAAAACTATATTTCAGTACCACTTATTTTTATTTAATCCCATAAAATTTTGTCTTAAACACGTTACAAATTATGCATGGGTATGCTTACCCACCAAACCCACTTCCCAAACGGTACAGGAAGAGCTGAAAGTAAAAGATAAACTAAAAATAAATGTTAAGCAAAGCTTCGATGGTCAAATTTAGACATTCTGCTAACTTGAAGTAACTTTGTAACTACATGTCAACTTGTACTACAAACCTGAATCCTAACAATCTACTACAATAACATGTAATTGCAAAGTTACTTATAGTTAGCACAATGTCTAAAGTGAACCACCAAAAGAGTGTGACCAAGCTTTTCATGTGTGTGGCAACAAGTCTCACCAGTACTGAATGCACCAAACTGAAAGAAAATAAATAAATAATAATAACAATAATTTAAATAACAATTTAAAATTGAAATAATGCACATATCAATGTTGACATGAACCGTTCTTTGCAGCAAAACATGCTGAGACAGGTTCCAGTGGACTGGGATCAAACTGGTTAAACCCGTTTCTGTGACCTTACACACACAAACAGAGACAGTTTTATGACATACTCTATCACCCATCTGTGCTTTAGTGTATTACATAGTTTGCATGCCTATGTTTAAAGTGTAAAGTGTGAGTTAATTAGGAAATACATCTAAGAATTGGCGATTCTGAAGATCCCTCTAGAAGGAGACCCTTGCGTGCCCAAAGATGGGAGGTAAATATGTTGTAGCTGGTAGCCAAATGGTTATGGATGTGTGAATCGAACTAAAATATTGACCGTTCAGTCCCAATCCTGAATGTACTATAGTGCCCGCTGAGTCAACCAACTTTCCTATGACACTGCTGAATGGGAAAAATATTAAAGAACAAAACTTTATAAGAATCTTAAAGAATTTTATTCACTGGGAATTGATTAGATGTACACTTTTAATACCGGTTCACACCAAGAACGAGAACTATAACAAACTATATTATCATCCACACCAATGCATTCTGTTTATGATAAAAAGTTCTGTCGTCTGCCGCTTTAAATACTCTTGTATGGATTCTGATTGGCCGTCAATGTTTTCATCATTAGCTGGAAAAAAATTGTTCTGAAAGTGTTTCCAACGATATCGTTATTCTTTGCCGTTATTGTTTTAGTTGTGATGTGTGGACCCTGCTATAGTTTTAAATTCAGAATGATTTTTAAAATGTTATCTTTAATAAAATAAAACTATACCGTTATCGTTATAGATATCAACCTCAGCATGAACGGGCCTTTGAAAAAAAAAAAAAAATGTCAAGGTTCTTTATCGGTATCTATGGTTCATGAAGAGCCTTTAGGGGCTTTTGCACCGGGTAGTTATAGGAACTCCGCTATAGGAACTAGCCACCAGTGTGGTTCCCCACAAAAGTAGATTTTCTCTTATACAAGTTAATTTGCCTGGGTGCATTCGCAATGGCAGTAGGAACTGTGAAGTGTTGTAAGCTGGCCGACAGCGACGTCATTTCAGCACGGCATTCAACAACTGGAGGATGCCATGATTGGTTGAGAAGTGCCTGGACTTAGGCCTCGGCTGATTTAATCGCAGTTTTCCATGTTTGTGGAGGAAGTATATGAAACCTGTTTTTGCATGACTTTTTAAAAATGGCGGGAGTCGGTGTGTCGTATTCAGCCAATCACTGGTTCCTATTATACTGGGTTAGACCCTACTCTGAAGCAGGAGCTAATTTGGTCCCCGCAAAAGGTGTTCCTACAGCTAAAACATTCCCAGATCCTGCGGTGCGAACATACTAAAAAGAGGGTACTACCACCAATAGTTATATGAATTATGAACATTTTCCTCTGGTGCAAAAGCCACTTTTAACATTTATGCGATAAATATATAAATATATAAAAAAAGGAGGAAATTTCATATATGCTAATTTCTCTTATTTTTCAATTCAAGTCAGGGATTAAAGTTAATCTTTCACAAAAAAAAGGTCATATTTTTTAAGAGTGCGCAATGCAATCTTCCGCAAATCTCAACATGAATATCAATTTTTTTTAATACAGTACATAGTGTTGTGACGCCAAAATTAACATTTATTTATTTAGAGAGGAGACAGAGGAGCTACATTGAGAGGGGAAAATATCCTTAAATATGTGTGCAAAATAGCAAATAACAGACTAAACCAGGTCTGTGTTTGAGAAAGGTTCAAATTAGGGCTTGATTTTGCAAGATGTGGTTAGTGTACTGCTGTGAGATATCTGGATGGGTTGCATACTGTATGCAGAATCCCAAATGATGCAAAGGTACTAAATAACAGCACTGACAGACATCTACAGTCAGGCATTTAAGGAACCAACCAGCCTCTTCCTTCATTTCCTCCTTTCTTCCACACACTCTGTTGACTCCACAAAAAACGCTGTAATTGTCCATAAATCACCCGTTCCCTACCGCAGCGGTATCATACTGAAGCTAAACTGGGACTGTGGAATGAGCCAGAACTTAGTACATTGCACACATTTTTAACAGAAAAAGCATGCACATTGCGCACACAATAAGAAAGGGGCTGCAATTAAAAAGTGGTTAGAAATCTGAGTGTCTACACCCTGGGAGAAGAGGAATCAGGAGATCATTATTAGAGAGCAAGAATCACATTGGTATTAAATCAATTTGTCAGATGTGCTTACCCTCCTTTCAAGATCTGGGCCCGATTACAACAGCGAGTGCGATAACTCATCGCAATTAAAGCCATTCTTACTGTAGCCCGCCTGGCACTCAAGCTGCCTAAATTGGAATTTTTTTAATAGCACATCATGGCATAAGATTAAGAGAATCATCAGGGAACGCAGGTCACTTGCTGCTGTGGGCTTCTGTTATCAGTCATCCTGATCACAGCATTACACGCCGTGATTCTTCCCATAACCCTCTGCAAAACGCCATACTGAAGACATATCACTCTCGGTAAGAGCCATCAGCAAAACAGTACAGTCTCTTTCTCACTTTTATCAGCCAGGGTAGACAAATCTAATTAGACGCTCCTCCACAGGTGTAATCCGCATAAAGTCAGTGCGCATTTCGTTCTCTGAATTTAGGATTGCTTAGAAAATGGAGCAATAACATTGTAATTCAAGATTATGGGGTGGATGATACTTTACAATGGAACAAACAAAAGAAAACTACCTTACACTGAAGCAAAAATACATCTCATTTACTTGTTTATAAGTGCATTGATCTTTGAAATCTATAAATAGTTATCTTTAGAAATGGATAAATTGTTCCCACACTGTTTGACCAATAAACTAGGACAAAATAATGTTTCTTATAGATATTTCCCATGGTTTTCCAATAAATTTAATAAAAGATGAGCTGATTTCAACGCAAGTTTTCCCCTAGGGAATGATAAAGGAGACAGAGGTCAAATTAATAATCTTAATTATATTTTAGGATGTCAAATTAGATGAAAACATCTGTATCATGGGGCGATAAATATATGAAAAATATCTAACACAACTTGCCCCAAATAAGCATGTTGAAGCGGAATCAGTGGAGAAGAGTTACGGTTCAAATACAAATATCAACTTAAATGACTATTATTATTATTATTAAATACTAATACACAACCCCAATTCAAAATTGGCTTTGTGTCATCTGGCGGACTTTTGCTGACAAACAAATGTGGATTCTTTGGGTCGAGGTAACACGGAGAATGGTTAAATAAATATTATGGATTTACATATACTATCAACATTTTAACAATACAAAGCGGGCGAAGTTACACTTTAAGACCCTCCACGACTGAGTTTGCCCATCCCTGGGCTATAGTCAGCAGTATCCTGCAGTGAGGATTTTGTGCAGTTAGATTCGTTAACCTGTTACCTCTTTTTAAGGAGTGGTGCTCTTGAACTGAGACATCACCCATGCGTTAAAATATTTCTGATTGCCACATAAAAAAAATAACTTTAAAAAGTTAAAAGTTAAAGATTGATGGCAAACATAACCAAACCTGCTCTGAAGAAATTCTGAAGATAAAAAAAAGAAGAAGAAACAAACATACTTTTTATCAGCTAATGTTTTAGATAGGGTCAGATCGTGTTTAAGATACAAAATTCTTTGTGTTACATGAATGCTTATGGTATCCCTCTTATAGTCACAGGCTCTTTTAGACAACACAGGCTGTTGACTCAACTCATCTTTCTATTTGACTTTTAATCTTGAACTGCAACATATCGGCACTGTTTGCATCGGTTCCGTTTTATTTCTGCTCTACTGTTTCTCTAGGAACTGAAGGTTTAGCCTTTGGCCTACATCTATCCATAGCTATCTGCCATGAACATACAATGTGAATGAATCACTATTGTGCAGCCAAACCAACGGCTGAAATCATGGTCAGAAGTTGAACCTGCTAATCATAAGCTAGATTTGCCATTTACACGTGAAGCCAACAAAGTCATGCTGAAGCAAAATCTACAAGCTGAAGAATTTACAATTCTAAATACTCCGATATTAGAAATTCTGGAAGATACAATGAGCCAATAATTAATGTTTATTTTATTACCAATAACTAATAAATGGCCAAAAAAGAAAATAAATAATTATACACACATTTAAAACAAATTACAAAAATTTGTCATTTTAAATGCTACAAGTGAGGCACAATAATATTATAATACAATGTGAAAAGATTTAAGGATTATATACAGATTATATTTAACAGTTATTAAATCATTAGTGTTTTAAAGATTAACATTAAGTGAATTTTAGATGACGGGGTAAAAATTTAGTAAATTAGCATGCAGTTAAATATTGTCTGATATATAGCCAATTTTGATTGATAAAAATAAAATAACAAAAATAACAACAACAACAAAAACTCTCTATTTGGTTATCTGTTTGTGTCAATATGTGGCTATCAATATTGTCACATGACAAACAGATGAAAGATCATGAAATGGAAACAATAAAAAAAGAAAAATGCAAGAAAGCATTTTTACTACAAACCCGATTCCAAAAAGTTGGGACACTGTACAAATTGTGAATAAAAAGGAATGCAATAATTTATAAATCTCATAAACTTATATTTTATTCACAATAGAATATAGATAACATATCAAATGTTGAAAGTGAGACATTTTGAAATGTCATGCCAAATATTGGCTCATTTTGATTTCATGAGAGCTACACATTCCAAAAAGTTGGGACAGGTAGCAATAAGAGGGCGGAAAAGTTAAATGTACATATAAGGAACAGCTGGAGGACCAATTTGCAACTTATTAGGTCAATTGGCAACATGATTGGGTATAAAAAGAGCCTCTCAGAGTGGCAGTGTCTCTCAGAAGTCAAGATGGGCAGAGGATCACCAATTCCCCCAATGCTGCGGCCAAAAATAGTGGAGCAATATCAGAAAGGAGTTTCTCAGAGAAAAATTGCAAAGAGTTTGAAGTTATCATCATCTACAGTGCATAATATCATCCAAAGATTCAGAGAATCTGGAACAATCTCTGTGCGTAAGGGTCAAGGCCAGAAAACCATACTGGATGCCCGTGATCTTCAGGCCCTTAGACGGCACTGCATCACATACAGGAATGCTACTGTAATGGAAATCACAACATGGGCTCAGGAATACTTCCAGAAAATCCACAGTGCCATTCGCCGTTGCCGGCTAAAACTCTACAGGTCAAAAAAGAAGCCATATCTAAACATGATCCAGAAGCGCAGGCGTTTTCTCTGGACCAAGGCTCATTTAAAATGGACTGTGGAAGTGGAAAACTGTTCTGTGGTCAGACGAATCAAAATTTGAAGTTCTTTTTGGAAAACTGGGACGCCATGTCATCCGGACTAAAGAGGACAAGGACAACCCAAGTTGTTATCAGCGCTCAGTTCAGAAGCTTGCATCTCTGATGGTATGGGGTTGCATGAGTGCGTGTGGCATGGGCAGCTTACACATCTGGAAAGGCACCATCAATGCTGAAAGGTATATCCAAGTTCTAGAACAACATATGCTCCCATCCAGACGTCGTCTCTTTCAGGGAAGACCTTGCATTTTCCAACATGACAATGCCAGACCACATACTGCATCAATTACAACACCATGGCTGCGTAGAAGGATCCGGGTACTGAAATGGCCAGCCTGCAGTCCAGATCTTTCACCCATAGAAAACATTTGGAGCATCATAAAGAGGAAGATGCGACAAAGAAGACCTAAGACAGTTGAGCAACTAGAAGCCTGTATTAGACAAGAATGGGACAACATTCCTATTCCTAAACTTGAGCAACTTGTCTCCTCAGTCCCCAGATGTTTGCAGACTTGCAGTTATAAAAAGAAGAAGGGATGCCACACAGGGGTAAACATGGCCTTGTCCCAACTTTGAGATGTGTTGACGCCATGAAATTTAAAATCAACTTATTTTTCCCTTAAAATTATAAATTTTCCCAGTTTAAACATTTGATGTGTTATCTATGTTGTATTCTGAATAAAATATTGAAATTTGAAACTTCCACATCATTGCAATGTGTTTTTATTCACAATTTGTACAGTGTCCCAACTTTTTTGGAATTGGGTTTGTATTTATACTATGTATTCTTCTGCTGCTATAGTATATGATATATAACCCCAAGCAGACCACATTTCAGCATAAAGTCCAGTTGTCTAGTACTTCTGACATGGAGCAGGACCAGAGGCCAGTAATCACTGACTGGTCAGTCAGCTGGAAAAGACAGTTCAAGACACGAAGGAGCCTCCGAACAACACAGTAGCAATTAAACCTTAAAGAATGAATTCCCCCCCTATATGTATTGTGATACATATAGCAGAAAGCTACTAAATGTTGCATTTTGACAACTGTGAAGCGTTTCAAGAAACTCTTCCTGGACCGGAAAAGAAACCAACAACTTTGGTTAACTAAAATTAAAATATATAAATATAAATATATATGAAAAAAAATGCACAATAAGGTGAAGTCATTATGCACATTAACAATGATTTTGGACAAATATTATGTAATTTGATGGCACGGTGTGTGCACACTCAAAATAATGTGTTTGACTTGAAATTGGATGCGTTTTCGATATGTTTATATGTTTCTGTCGGCTGCATGAACATATCAATTTGCTTTTTCATGTCACTAGCTTCAAATATGCAACTTCACTGGCTAACAAATGCATAAATGTGACCAGCTGGATATAAACTAATGTAAATGGATGGTAACAATCGTGACATTAAACATTTTGGTTGGACTTGCTTGCATTTCTCGTCACATTGTTTTAACCGCTTGAGATAGCCTACTACTAATGTTAGCGTCCTCTCAGCCTCAATGGCAAACAAACTGCTGTTTTTTCTGTGCTAATGCATGACAAACTAATTTTACAAACCGTTTCTCAATTAATATGAAGCCATTAACACTCTGGTCCTCTTCGGTCAAAAATGACAGGAACATTTTACGTTTTGAATTGTGAATTTTTTTTGCTACATCAAAATGTAGTAAAATAGTCTTCATATTAATTAAATATACACCGATACATAAAAGCTACAAAGTTTATTCAGCCAAGAGCACTGAGTGATTTTCTCTTTTTCTTTTGTTGTCTGACAGACAGTGGCAGGTTTACTGTATCAGCAGGTTTACTGTATCAGCAGGGTGTCACTTTAAGACCTAATGCACGGATCCTATTGACACACATTCGGTTTCTTTCCCCAACTGATATTGTTCACTTACAGCATAACCGACAATGTTTACATGAATAATCGTCAAGACAGCCATTTTGACATAACTCCATCCATTCATCCATCATCTTCTGCTTATCCCGGGCCGGGTCGCGGGGGCAACATTCTAAGCAGAGACACCCAAACTTCCCTCTCCCTAACCACTTCCAGGCCAGCCGGGAGACATAATCCCTGCAGCGTGTCCTAGGTCTTCCCCGGGATCTCCTCCTGGTGGGACATGCCTGGAACACCTCCCTGGGAAGGCATCCAGGAGGCATCCGAAATAGATGCCAGAGCCACCTCAACTGGCTCCTCTCGATGTGGAGGAGCAACGGTTCTACTCTGAGCTCCTCCCGAGTAACTAAGCTTCTCACCCTATCTCTAAGGGAGCGCCCAGCAACCCTGCGGAGAAAGCTTATTTCGGCCGCCTGTATCCGGGATCTTGTCCTTTCAGTCATGACCCACTGCTCATGACCATAGGTGAGAGTAGGAACGTAGATTGACTGGTAAATCGAGAGCTTCGCCTTACAAGCTCAGCTCCTTTACCACAACAGACCGGTACATCGACCGCATTACTGCAGAAGCTGCACCGATCCGTCTGTCAATCTCCCGCTCCATCCTTCCCTCACTCATGAAACAAGACCCCAAGATACCTGAACTCCTCCACCTGAGGCAGAAACTCTCCACCAACCTGAAGTGGGCAAGCCAGCCTTTTCCGACTGAGAACCATGGCCTCGGATTTGGAGGTGCTGATTCTCATCCCGGCCGCTTCACACTCAGCTGCAAACCGCCCCAGTGCACGCTGAAGGTCCTGGTCCGAGGAGGCAAACACGACAACGTCATCCGCAAAAAGCAGCGACAAAATCACGTGGTTCCCAAACCGGACACTCTCCGACACACTCTTGACATAACTGTGTGTGTATTTGACAGTTTGAGTGTGTAACAAGACACGAAACAGAACTGAAGGGATCACACGCTTTCAGAGAGGCGGCTTGTGGGCATGTTTCGGTGTGTGTGTCAGACAGCAGACAACGCAAGACTATAAGTTTTTCGCAAGTTATTGCGTTTAATAACTCTTTTTAACGTCAAGCAAGTCACATAAGTAACAGTCATGTGCCCAGTCTATTCTCTGCTATATGCATCGACCTAAAACGTACACTTTTCACAATGTTGAAGTAGCCTATTAAAATCATTCAGATATTGCATGCCGTTGCGATATGCATATTGCGATAAGTACATTTGCGATATTTTGATCATTTCGATATGGCACAGCCCTAGTATAAATCCAAATCCACAACTTAATAAAAATAAGTATTTATGTCTAAAAACACTAGAGAATGTATGCCACTTTATATAGAGTTATATTGGAATCCAGTGGTCATAGCATCAGTTTTTCTTTTTTTACTCCCAAAAAAAAGGTAAAAATTTTTTTACGTTTTTTAAGTTTAAAGTTAAATTGTAAGGCTTCGGTCACTTTTGACTGCGAAGAAGCCAATGTGACCCTTAAATGAAGAGGACCAGTAATATTTTTTTTTTTTTTTTTTTTACGTCACTCTCCTGACACTGCTCGACATCTCACCTCAGCTAATCAAACCCAACAACTTTTTCTCCTAGAAATGTAGAATCACATAAATAACGAAACACCATCAGAATAGCTTTAGGGATTGGTGAGAAACAGGATTACAAAAATGTCTGACTGTGGCTGTGTTTAGTCTTGCTGTAGCATTTCTGGTTCATGATTAAGGTGTACTGTCACAAAGGTCCTATTTAATAAACCCCAAACAAAGGCCTTTCCAACTGGGTTAAATGGAGCAAAGTGCCAGACACACCTGGCCAATAACCTCCTCAAATTAACCAATTTGAAACTGCAAGACAAAAGATGAATCAGTGCTGATTGAGATGAGGGTGGGATGATATGGTCACACTGGATTGACTGAAATGCAAAGTGTAAGTATTAATCCATCTGGCAGCTTGGACCTGAGGTCATTTGGATTCACAAACAGCCTTGTAATAAAGGTCTGATCATACAACTAAGCTGACAAATACAATGATAAGACTAACAGAGGTTGTTGCTGTTGTTGTTTAAATTATACAGTTATTTGTTTTCTTGTATACATTTAGTCTTTAGAAAATTTTCCATCATTTATGACACAAAGCTTCCCTGTCACTGACGGAATTTTCTAGCAATCTGTGCTTTCACTGTTATATGGTAGGGGGTGCTATTATGCATCTTCTGAAATAATACAGAATCTCTGGATACAAAAGAAAACAAAGAAGCAGAAACAAGTGACGGAATCATTGCTTACTTAACAGACATGGGCCAGTAAGAGCTGTGCTTGTATTTATTTATACAATTTATTTAAATTGTATTTTATTTTATAATTTTTCTCATCTTTTTTGCTCAAAATGTTGCTTTTTTATTTTTATTTTTTTATTAACCACCCACATTCAAGTGTTGATAAAATAATCTATGAAGCTACAATATATACTGATAAGGCATAACATTATGACTCCTTTTATGAAATCCTAATATTGTGTTGGTCCCCCTTTTGCTGCCAAAACATCCCTGACCCATCGAGGCATGGACTCCACTAGACCCCTAAAGGTGAGCTGTGGTATCTGGGACCAAGATGTTAGCAGCAGATCATTTAAGTCCTTTAAGTTGTGAGGTGGGTCCTCCATGGATAAGAATGATGCTGAATGTTTGTTTAGCACATCCCACAGATGCTCGATTGGATTGAGATCTGGGGAATTTGGAGGTCAAGTCAACACCTCAAACTCGTTGTTGTGCTCCTCAAACCATTCCTGAACCATTTTTACTTTGTGGCAGGGCGCATTATCCTGCTGAAAGAGGCCACAGCCACCAGAGAATACTGTTTTCATGAAAGGGTGTACATGGTCTGCAACAATGCTTAGGTAGGTGGTACATGTCAAAGTAACATCCACATGGATGGCAGGACCCAAGGTTTCCCAGCAGATCATTGCCCAAAGCATCACACTGCCTCCACCAGCATGCCTTCTTCCCATAGTGCATCCTGGTGCCATGTGTTCCCCAGGTAAGCGACGCACACGCACCCAGCCATCCACGTGATGTAAAAGAAAACATCATTCATCAGACCAGGCCACCTTCTTCTATTGCTCCGTGGTTCAGTTCTGATGCTCACGTGCCCGCTGTTGGCACTTTCTGCGGTGGACAGGGGTCAGCATGGGCACCCTGACTGGTCTGAAGCTATGCAGCCCCATATGCAACAAACTGCGATGCACTGTGTATTCTGACACCTTTCTATCAGAACCAGCATTAACTTCTTGAGCAATTTGAGCTACAGTAGCTCGTCTGTTTGATCGGACCACACGGGCCAGCCTTCACTCCCCACGTGCATCATTGAGCCTTGGCCGCCCATTACCCTGTCGCTGGTTCACCATTGTTTCTTCCTTGGGCCACTTTTGATAGACTCTGACCACTGCACACCAGGAACACCCCACAAGAGCTGCAGTTTTGGAGATGCTCTGACCCAGTCGCCTAGCCATCACAATTTGGTCCTTGTCAAACTCGCTCAAATCCTTACACCCCCCATTTTTCCTGCTTCTAACACATCAACTTTGAGAACAAAATGTTCACTCACTGCCTAATATATCCCACCCACTAACAGGTGCCATGAATGTAGGTCTCATTTCATTAATGATTGCATTAAAAAAAAAATTACAAAGTGATGCATGAATGTACAGGAAAGTAAATGAGATGAGATTTTAGGAGTACACTAGCATATAGACAATAATAAAGCTATAAAGCAACAAAAAGTCAACTTGGATTTCATAGCAAGTAATCTAACATTTGTAACACAAACCCAAAGAGAACAAGCCTCTTAGATCAACATGCCGTTTTCAGTAGACTAAGGAGTGAAACACATTTGATCTATTTCTAAATAATATCATAAAGCTATTTGCTGCATACCTCTACAACATCCTAGCACAAGAGTGCATTCATATCTGAACATCACCTAAAACCACTGATTTCAACCGGTGTAACAAAACGGAGGAAATATATTTAGATCTTTTTCATCAGTTTTTCTCAGATGGAGCAGATAATCACATCATGTCCAGGGTGACCGTGAACAGCTGAGAATGTACTAAACAATACCATGGGCCTCAGTATCATCAGTTCACATCACATCAAAGAAACACATTACATCCAACCGAGTCAAAATGGCATTGACGTTTGGGCACAAAGGAGAAAATCTGCCAAAGGAACAAGTCTGCTATATTAATCTATAACGCTGAAGATGCAAAGTTTGTTGGATAGAGGCATCAAAAACAAACAATTGCATTCCTAAACATTCAATACTGATCTGCAAGGCATGGCTAACAAAATAAAATACATAAATACTTCTTGCCTATAAAGTATGAGAGCATGACATAGTGTTTCATTATCTTATAAATTAAGCATGCAATTATTGAATAAGTTACATTGTGGTCCATTAAAAAAAAAAAAAAAAAAAAAAAAAAAAAAAAACTTACCGTTACTGAAATAAGCTTGCCTGTGGAAGCCTGAAAAAAGACAAACTGCATAGGCGGTGTTCTGGGAGTATTTGAGGATTCAGGCTATCAAGTTGAAACAGGCCTGAGGATCAGAAGAGATCGCAAATACCTAGAAATCTAGGCGTGTTTAGCTTTAGCAAGAAACAAAGCCCATCTGAACACATTACCTCCGCCTAATGTACCAAAGGTCTTATGCCTGATCATATACAGCTACATCCATCTAATTCAAGGCAACGTATTTTGGTAGTTGGTTGCCATGGTTAAATTATACAGACATCCAATGCATCAAGTGAGAGAATTGCCAAAGAAATGATTCATCCTCACTAATCTATTTATAGCACGATAAGGCAAGACAAGAACCATAAGGGATATTATTGGCTTTAAGAAACCAGTGTTATTTGGGGTTTAAAAATAGCGTATGGAAAATGCATCTAGATTTCTCAACACAAAGGGATTCAGAGCGAGACATAAATAATGTGGATTATAGTACATAACGTGTCAAAACTGGGCGTGTCTCTTGGTTTTTACTCCCACAAGCACGGTGTTACTGTACTTTGTCATGACAGAAAAATAACAACTGAATCAAACAAACCGTGTACGTGACAGGCCACAGCATCGCACTTTAAGGACAGGGAAGTGGCCATAAAGAGAGAAGCACAAACCCCGACGTGTCTTCATTTACAACCTTATGATGAGAATTTACACTTTGCCACAACCACACACAGACATTACATGGATCTCAAATACATACTTTCCCTTCAGGGGAATGTTTCTGTTAGAATTGTTTTACATTCCTGCTCACCAAACACCAAAGCATTCACTCTATAAAGCTTACAGTATCAAATTCATTATCATATTTGGTCTTCTAAATTATCAACCTGATCAAAACTTTGGTCAAACCTGTAGGCTGTGAGTCTTTTTGCTGTGACATCTTTAATGCATTTTATAAAGTAAAGAGTCATTTTTTTATATATTTTTAGTAATATTTCAAGATGAAAATTTACTGCACTGAAGCAACTTCAGTTTACTTGATTATCGATATTGATTATTTTTTGTCATGTTTATACCACAATGCTTTTGAGGAATCTTTACTTTTTTGCCACGCACAAAGAAAACTATGGAGCTTTGAGCATAAATATAAGCATTTAAATCTGACTTAAGTCCAATTAGTGGCGTATGTAAAGCGACAGCTGATATTTATATGCATGTTATGAAAGTATTTTGCTATACGGTTACAAATGTATAGCCTAACTGATTTACCTTACAAAATATCAATATATTTTTAGATTTAATTTATATCTTGTCTAAAATATGAAACTGTTCCACCTAAAAAAAAATAAAAAAATAATAATTCTGACTATTATTTCGTAATATTTATTTCTGTCTATACCTGGTTTACCACGCAGCCATTTAAGGTTAAACCGGTCAATTGAACACAGACGTACGTATAAGCTACTAACAAAAAGCATCTTCATTCAAATATCAAAATGTTTCACTCTAGTCAGAGCGCGCAGCTGGACACGAGTTAGAAATCTTGTTAAATGACTCTTGTAAATGAACGAATCATTCCCGTTCACCTCCATGACCTGGACTCGTTCATGTGTTAGGCTACTTTTTTAACAGCGTAACCAGCAGAAAGAAGATTAATCGTTTACGTGAACTGATTCAAACGAGTCACTAGGATGAATCAAAAGCCCCACCACCAACAAGAACAGCGGTCGATGAATGATGGCGCAAGACTCGCACAGGTGAAAAAATGAAACAAACCCACCGGAAAAATTGTAGCCTATCCACACGTAGGCTACATCACGAATCAACCGCTTGATACAACTTTAAATTCACATATTCAAGTTGTTAATGGGCTACACGAGATATAATTGGTTATATTTAATAGGCTATTAGTTTTTGCGAGCAATTATGTTGACAACATAGGGAGGATACGGTGTTGTGTCGAACGGCACTTCAAACAAAGTGAAGAGATTAAAGAATATATAAGAATTAAAAAGAAAAAACTTACATGCTCATACGCAGCGGCGGAACTCATTTTATTTCAGGAAACAGACACCAAACAGAAGAGTGCGCGCCTGAAGTTTCAAGCAGTTTATCCAGACGTCTTTTTTTCCCTTCTTTTTCTGGCGACTTGGATGAAACCGTCAAAGTGGAAAAGTTCTTTGTGGAGCGTTCAGAGTTTCGTGCAGCGAGTCCCGCGGCGTTCTCTCTCTCTCATCTCCCTCACCTGGCCTGAGGGCTCGCGATGACGCTGTAGTTTCGCTGGGTAGGCTATGACAAAGGTACCAAGACTTCCGTCACCAAACACACAGGCGTTTACAAACGGGGCTCAATGTCAAAGAGTCTAGCAGTGTTTTTAAATGTTGTTTTCAGGCAACTTGTTCAGAATTGTTAACTCCAAATTAAAATGTGATATTGCTGTTTGGTAAACAGGTGAACGCGCTAAGATTCCGATAAGAGGTGTTACAGAATGTAGATTCCAGCTACCTGAACAGGTGACAGTCATGTTAATATGTGCCCGGGGCAAATTGTCACATGTTATAAACATTATTTACGTATGTAAACGACGATCATTTCTATACATTTTTGCTGCTTTTTTTTTTTCTTCCATGTTGTGTGTTTCGTAATCGCTCTTGCAACCCAAGTAAAGTGACAACATGCCCTATAATTGTCAAAAAAAAAAAAAAAGTCCTAGGCAACATTTGTGGAAATGTCACCCATCCATCACATTCTTATTAAACATTGTCATAAAAAAGCATATTCGCCTCATTAGCTCCCTATAACATTAGGCTACATCCTATTCATTAATCATTTTATGTGTTAGAGCGTAGGCTACGTGCATGGTATGGTGTAGCCTAAACATTTATCTTGACTTCCCTCTAGCGACTCAATCCTGAAACTACATCATATAGATATACGCAAAGCAATGTAGTGAGTACTGTGAAATCTATTAATAATAATACGTTTTATGCACCAAGAGGCATTTAGATGGGTGAAAAGTATAAACTACGTATTCTCATACGTCGTTTAACCTCTTCCCTCACAGGCGTCCATAGTGCCTTTCTAGGAATAGCCAGCAGGGGGCGCTGTTCGTCAGCAAATGGACGCCCACCTTCTGCGCAGCCCGAGCGGAGGAGGGTTTGGTACGGAGGGGAGCCGCAGCCGATTGTCAGTTCACACTGAGATCTGCGGACACAGGAGATATCTCAGCCGAGCGCCGACCACACCAGCTCGTATCCCGCAGCAGACCTGTTCATTCCCGTTGGTTTTTCTTTTGGAAATAACGCAGTAGTTAAAATAGACATTCAAAGAAATCAGCAAAGTTAAAGACTAAGAAGAGAAGGAAGAAGAATGGGGCAGAAAACGCCGTTTATATTGATGACTTTATTGTCTTTTTGCGTCTGGAGAGATGAGGTAGGATCCGAATGCGGATAACACATTTATGTCTTTTGTAATTGTTATGTACTTGATTCAGATTAACCTTGAGAATACATTTTTTTTTTTTTTTTTTTTTTTTTTTTTTGCAGTCACATTTAAAAAATAAAATAAAAATAAAATAAAAAAACATACAAATAACATACAATTCTGGGGTCAGATCTGATATTTATGAAGGTTTGTCTGTGTGTGTGTGTGTGTGTGTGTGTGTGTGTGTGTGTGTGTGTGTGTGTGAGAGAGAGAGAGAGAGAGAGAGAGAAAGAAAGTGAGAACCAATTGGGACCTTGGCCTGATAAATGGAAAGATAAATTAGCTGAGTATATTTATTTCCTAGGGTGGGGCATGGCTTTTTCATTACATAATGGATGTTTAGTGTAAAGATTGGTATCATTGAGTGATCTATTAGATTTAGTATGCATTGCGTACTTGCATTGACGAGGAAATTGCTGTCTTCTTGCAGATGTCCAGTATGCAACTTAATGTGTTGCCATGCGTCTTAGATTGTAAAATAGTAGTCTGTTCTGCAGCTAGACTGGCTGTTTGTCTGGGAACGCTTCAGTAAAACGAGACATTTTGGAGTGGTCTTTCTGATCAAATAGTTTGAGAAGCTGACATTAAGCAACACAGATTGTTCTAGCGGACACGATTTCAACCCTGATGCTTGAATGAAGTCTGGGGGTTGTTGATTCAGTGCTATTAGATATGCTGCAGCCTCTGCGGCCTGCAGTGCTGACGGAGCCTGCTGTACCTCCAGGCCCAAGATGGAAAAATTATGTTACTCAGACATTTTATGCCAGACACCCCATGCTTATTTGTTTGTCGGGGTCTTTTTTGCATAAAGGGAAATATTATTGGATGATGAAGCGTTTGTGCGTTTCAGTGAAGGCTTGGAAATCCTTCTTAGAAAAAGACAGAATAATGGGGCAGATTTATTTGTTATATAAAGACTTTATGTAATATAATGCTACATTTGGCCACATGCAGATCAAGTGTTGCGCATGGATTGGGATTGTGTCCCTCTGACAGGATACAAATGTTGTAACTCCCTTTAAACTCTTGTGAGCAAATCAGGGTAAGATCATGAGAACACACATCTGTAATTTTTTATTGCCACCGTTTGGGCGGAAAAATGTTTTAGCAGCCGATTTCGGTATGATTTAGAATAAGCATGAACGAATTTTAGCATTTGTCAGTCAATAAGAAACAAACAGTTACACTTTTACATTGAAGATGTATATGTGTATTCTTTAACACAACACAATAGCTATTATTAGAAGTGGACCGATGTTTGGCAAATATCTGTACAGCGGCTGAGAAGAGTCCACCGTCATTATACAGTGCGAGAGTGGCCTCTAGAGGCGTAGTAAAAAATCACTAACACTTTTTGGAGTTTGTTTTGACGTGAGGCTGTGCGCTGAACAGAGCGACACTTCAGAAATGGATTTATATAGATACAATATACAAATGCATCTAATTTCAACGCTATGGCCTTTGTGTAGATATTTAAATATGGTTAACTTTAAGCATAACTGTTTGTAATATTAACTAAGGTTAATTTCAACATACTAATACATTTTTACATTTTAGTTGTATCTCTAAACATTCGTTAAATCACTATGAACTAACATGAATGATGAAGATTAAATTAATATGTATTTATATTTGATATATTTCTATCTATCTATCTATCTATCTATCTATCTATCTATCTATCTATCTATCTATCTATCTATCTATCTATCTATCTATCTATCTATCTATCTATCTATCTGTCTGTCTGTCTGTCTGTCTCTGTCTGTCTGTCTGTCTATGTATCTACCTATTTATATCGTATATTACGGTAGTATACCATCCATCCATCCATCCATCCATCCATCCATCCATCCATCCATCCATCCATCCATCCATCCATCCATCCATCCATCCATCCATCCATCCATCCATCCATCCATCCATCCATCCATCCATCCATCCATCCATCCATCCATCCATCCATCCATCCATCCATCCATCCATCCATCCATCCATCACATTAACATTAACATTAACCAAGATTAATAAATGCTTTAGAAATATTCATAATTAATTAAATCCCTTCACTGATGTTAACACAACCTTATTGTAAAGTGTTACCTGATAAGAAAGTGCAGTTTTTCTTCATTCTATTTTGTTCATTTGTTTATTCAGTCATTCACACAGTATAATCAATGACCAATAATCAATCAGCTCTGAAATGGCTCTGCTGTGAATATTAATCCCCTTTATGAAGTCACATCCTGTCTCCCAGAATGCAATCAGTTTGATTGAAGTCAGTATAATTAAATCTTAACCTAGCTAAGAATCTTAAATACACAAATGTCTTTAGAAACAAAGCTTGATAAAGATATTGTGTTAGTATACTCGTCTGCTTCGTAACCTTGCCACATTTGAAACTAGTTTGTCGTTTCTTCAGTATCGTTTCTTTATCGATGAGTAGCGTGGTGTATATCTAGCCTGGAAAACCTTTATTTTGGGTCATAAATGAAAGCCCATTGGTTTAACAGTAAACGCCATCACCAGCTTAAAAGAAAGCACTAAGCAGAGGGAGAGGGAGGGAGACCGGGCTGACTTCTTCTGTCCCCCTCCTGCTGTCTGAATGCGTCAGCACTCACCTCTAGCTGCTGATCCACAGATGCTGCTGCCGAGCCTCATGGGAAATGAGTAGCAGAGTCTTTAGGGTGTGTCTAGGAAACCCATTGTAACCTGCATCGTGCAGGGACCCAGTGTGTCCGTAGGTTAGATAAGATGGGTTTGTGGTGAGGCAATCATGGAAGTCTATGAGGGGATCCCCTTTCTTTGTTCATGTTTATTACAGTGCCTTAAGCAATGTCTGTGCACTTATAATAAAATATTAAACAGAAAGGAAATATGATGATGTATATGTGCAGGCTACAGTGTATAAGGCTTTTTGGGTCTTAAAAATGAATTTCGTTTTCTCTTTTTTTTTTCTGCATTTTGCTCTCCGTCTTCAAACTCAGCTGTGCAAATTTATATTCAATGTTTACAACACAGCATCACTGATACTCTGAAATAGCTTAGCAGCACAACTGTTTTTAAGATTGATAATAATCATAAATGTTTCCTGAGCAGTAAATCATCATATTAGAGTGATTTCTGAAGGATCATGTGACACTGAAGACTGGAGTAATGATGCTGAAAATTCAGCTTCCATCACAGGAATAAATTACATTTTAAAACATGTTAAAATAGAAAACCATTATTTTGAATTGTAATAAATGCAGACTTGGTGAGCTGAGACTTCATTTGAAAGAAATTACTACTTTCAAAAACAAAAATGTACCCAAAACTTTTATCTTGACAATTGATAATTATGTATTTGCTTTAAAATGGCATAATAGGATTTTTTTAATAAATTATTCTTTTGAACTGATTCAATGCAGTAGACAGTTGATATACTTCCTAATATTGTTGGCATCTATATAATATAATATAATATAATATAATATAATATAATATAATATAATATAATATAATATAGCTGCGTGGAGCAATTATCGGGTTCAAGCGTTTAAGGCCTTTAAGGACATGTATAAAAATATATTATGTTTTATTTAGCAAGCATCTAACTACTTAGATCATAGATGGAAAATACCATTTTCAGCCATTACAGGAAATTTAAGGTTTTAAAGGTTTTGACAGTTATAGCACCACCTCTAGCCCGATCTCTACCACTTTTATTAGGTGTCCTCAAAGTGTGCCCATACATAGGTGTGTCAAATTTGGTATAAATATCTCATTTCGTTTTGAAGTTATAGACACTTTATCGACCTATGATTTTCAAATTTCCTGCTGTGGTTTTGTCTCGAACGGACTCATAACAACCATAAGGTGAAACCTGGCATGTTTGATATCGTTAGACTCGGCAAGTGATTCAGAAGTCTAAGGAGGTGACTCCCGTGAAAAGCGCTGGCTCTAAACTTTTCAGGCTCCTTCAATGCTTCCAATCTACCTCCTCCTTGTCTAATAGATGCTCAAATTTCACTAGCCGATGGCGACCATGTTTTTTGTCCTCATAGACTATCATGGCACCCTGGACAAAGACACTGCAGGCCAATTTTCAAATCAATGGGACTAATGGTTGGGTGGTTATAGCCATTTTCATGATTTGTTTTGTTTTTTTTTTTTTCTGTTATAGCGCCACCAAGTGGCCAATCGTTGCAAGTTTTTAGTGTGCCCGTGTGTCCGGAGTTTAGTGAAAATATCTTGTTCCGTTCACGAGTTATAGCCATTTTTGTAAAAAAAAAAATAGGCCCGGTCGCATTGAACATTTTGGCTCCCCTTAGCGACAGTGAAAATTTCAAATTTTTTTGATAACTGATATTCACTCTCCAGAGAATATTTCTGCAGTGGTTTGGTTCCGATCAGGCAAGAACCTAGGAGTAGTTCGCAAAAGTAGGTTTTTAAAAAAATGGAAATGCATTGCAATGTGTCCGTCTTGAGCCAAGGATTCAAATGAATCCTTATTAGATAAGACACTTATGGAATAAGACACTTGAGCCTTGAGTTTAGGAGTTATGAGCCATTTCATACTTTTGACCGCTGTAGCACCCCCGTCAGGCCGATCAAGGTGAGCCTTGGTGCTGTTGTAGGCGGTGTGAGTACTACCAGCCCTCAAAGTTTCAAGTCTCTACAACTTATGGTTTGGTCTGCCCGATCAGTTTTAGGGGAGAAAGAATGCTGATCCTTGGAAAATATAACAATTACAATAGGGTTTTAGTAGCCTGACAAGCCAGACCCACATCAAGATGTTGGGTCTGGGAACTCACCATTGGCAGGGCTCAATCCGAGAGGTGAGATAAACGGATGTCTTTCAAATTCCCTCTGCACGCAATAGGATAGCGCTACAACCAACCAGAGCAACGGAGAACGTGAGGCCGAGCTAGTTGATAGATTAAACTTTCGCCGTATCCGGTCGGTAAAACTCCGAACACATCTTCCTTTCTTAAGAATGACTTCAGTACCGTTCTTTGTTCTTTTCTCAAAGAAAAACTTAACTCCAAGTCTTCCAGAGTCACGGCCAAAGCCGGTTTGAAAGACCGCTGTTCGCCAGCTTCTTTGTTTTTAAGTAGCACGCAGAACCTCGGCAACTCTGCCATCATTATGTTAAGCCCACCCACCGACTCTATACACAATGTGATTGGCCTGACCAGAGTTTGTTTTTTACAGCTTGCAGGTCTACCGTGAGTTGCTAGACTACACTCGCGGCAAATTAGATTAGATGCCGCTAGATTTCTAGGCTAGTGTTTTAGTGCTACACGCTTGAAACCCTAAATATACACTCACCTAAAGGATTATTAGGAACACCATACTAATACTGTGTTTGACCCCCTTTCACCTTCAGAACTGCCTTAATTCTACGTGGCATTGATTCAACAAGGTGCTGAAAGCATTCTTTAGAAATGTTGGCCCATATTGATAGGATAGCATCTTGCAGTTGATGGAGATTTGTGGGATGCACATCCAGGGCACGAAGCTCCCGTTCCACCACTTCCCAAAGATGCTCTATTGGGTTGAGATCTGGTGACTGTGGGGGCCATTTTAGTACAGTGAACTCATTGTCATGTTCAAGAAACCAATTTGAAATGATTTGAGCTTTGTGACATGGTGCATTATCCTGCTGGAAGTAGCCATCAGAGAATGGGTACATGGTGGTCATAAAGGGATGGACATGGTCAGAAACAATGCTCAGGTAGGCCGTGGCATTTAAACGATGCCCAATTGGCACTAAGGGGCCTAAAGTGTGCCAAGAAAACATCCCCCACACCATTACACCACCACCACCAGCCTGCACAGTGGTAACAAGGCATGATGGATCCATGTTCTCATTCTGTTTACGCCAAATTCTGACTCTGCCATCTGAATGTCTCAATAGAAATTGAGACTCATCAGATCAGGCAACATTTTTCCAGTCTTCAACTGTCCAGTTTTGGTGAGCTTGTGCAAATTGTAGCCTCTTTTTCCTATTTGTAGTGGAGATGAGTGGTACCCGGTGGGGTCTTCTGCTGTTGTAGCCCATCCGCCTCAAGGTTGTGCATGTTGTGGCTTCACAAATGCTTTGCTGCATACCTCGGTTGTAACGAGTGGTTATTTCAGTCAAAGTTGCTCTTCTATCAGCTTGAATCAGTAGGCCCATTCTTCTCTGACCTCTAGCATCAACAAGGCATTTTCGCCCACAGACTGCCGCATACTGGATGTTTTTCCCTTTTCACACCATTCTTTGTAAACCCTAGAAATGGTTGTGTGTGAAAATCCCAGTAACTGAGCAGATTGTGAAATACTCAGACCGGCCCGTCTGGTACCAACAACCATGCCATGCTCAAAACTGCTTAAATCACCTTTCTTTCCCATTCTGACATTCAGTTTGGAGTTCAGGAGATTGCCTTGACCAGGACCACACCCCTAAATACATTGAAGCAACTGCCATGTGATTGGTTGATTAGATAATTGCATTAATGAGAAATTGAACAGGAGTTCCTAATAATCCTTTAGGTGAATAATATAATATAATATAATATAATATAATATAATATAATATAATATAATATAATATAATATAATATAATATAATATAATATAATAATCTGATCACCCAGGCCTATGGTATGTCAATGGAAACATTGGGTCTCACTCATGACATATGGGTGACACAAATTTCAGTGTAAATGATTTGTGAAGTCATTGTTCAATTCAAGAGAATGATTTTTCACTTGACTTTTTCTCAGTGCCAAGAAGAAAAAAATGTCATTAGGTTCACACGATAGCATTAGCAACAGTGCTGTAGAAGTATTTATCTTTTGATTAACCGTGTATCCATTCACAAATAGATTACAAATGTAGCTCCATTCAAATACACCTGTATGGCAGATGAAAGCTGGAGGGATAAGTGTGAGAGTCTTTAAGGTCACCTTGTGATGTGAAACAGTGAGCATAATTCCATTTAGCAATAATCTGGATGAGGTGCAAATCCCATCTATTGTTATTCAAAAGTGGGAGCATGCAAAAAGTTGACAGTCATATCCTAAGAGGATTATATACTTCTTTATTTATTAACACCAGTGAAGATTGCTTAAATTTATTAGCCATAAACCCATCTTTCATTGTTCAATTATGCTGGGCTGGTATAAGAGCATTACTGGGATTACCGTTGCTGCCAGTAACTCTGTTGTGTTGTACAGTCAGTCTTGGCTTCATTGGTTTCGCAGTCACGATTGAGCATGTTAGATTCCCCCTGTTTGACTCCCCATAAAACCACTTCTTAAATTTTCACCCCGAATATGTGGTTTTCATTTTCTTCACCGTACCTTGCGATGTACCTCACGTAATCTTCTCTGGGAGTTGTTTCCCCTCATGAAAGCAATGTTTAGACTGTTGTGAAGAGGTTGTTTGTTGATGCTAAAACCGAAGATTATTCTCATGCTTTTTTGAGGGTTGTTGAGTGCTGCAGTGCTCTTTCGTATATTTATGCACGGAGAAAACAGCTGAACTGTGGCCTGTTGTGTAGCTTGTTGGGAGTGTGAGATTCCTCTGAGAACATTTTGATATTGGATTTCTAGACACAGAGGAGAGACTCTGCATTATGGAACCTGAGACCTGATGAAGCTGTACTGCGAAGCCCCTCGGGGGAGCATAGCATGAAATGGTTCCAAAAGTTGAAAATCATGCTCAATTATAGAGCACATCTGGACTGAGTTTTTAGGAACAATGTATATTGCATTTTGATGATCGTAGGCTTCTCGGATGAATCATTTATCACAATGGTAGATTAACTGTTAAGTGTTTCGTTGGTTTATTTGTTTTTGACATTAGAAGCAAATATATCAACTTTCATACATTTATTGAAAAGCCTATTGTCCAGTAAATTGTTAAATTGTTAGTGTGTGTATATATATATATATATATATATATATATATATATATATATATATATATATATATATATATATATATATATATATATATATATATATATATATATATATATATATATATATATATATATATATATATATATATATATATATATATATAAATATATAAAATATAATTTTTTTATTAATACAGTATAATGTAATTTATTTTAGTATGATTTTTTATAATATTTATATCATTAATCATTTGAAATTACAGAAAATCTTAAATAATCATTTAAATAACTTTAATTCTAAAAACATTAAAATAATTAAATGTTTAAATATTAAATTACATTGTTTTTATTATGTTTAGTGTATATATAATTTATTTATACTTTTTAATTCTATAATTACATTTTTATACAATTTTAATATGATTTTTATATAATATCATTAATCATTTAAAATTACATAGAAAATATTAAATAATTTAAATAACTTTATTCTAAAAACATATTAAAATAATTATTTAGTTATATTACATTGTTTTTATCTTTACATTTAGTATATATTATTAACTCATTTATTATTAATTTATTATTAATTTTAATATGATTTACATAGTTAATTACATAGAAAATATTAAATATGAATTATAATAGCTTTACTTCTAAAAACATATTAAAATAGTTACATTTTTAGATTAAATACTTTATTTTTATCATTATGTTTAGTAGTTAATTATTTATTAATGTATTTATGATTCATTTTAATGATTTTTATAATATAATTTATATCATTAATAATTTAAAATTACATAGAAAATATTAAATCATAATTGAAATAACCTTTTATGCTTTTACTTAAAGCCTGATATCCAATCAATTGTTGAATTATGTTAATGTTATAAATTTTTATATATATATATATATATATATTATATATATATATGAATACATTAAAATTGCATATATTATATTAAATAATCTTTAATAAATATTTTTTGCATTATAATACATTGTTAAATAAATACATACATAAATAAATAAATATCATTTAATCTTTAACAGTCACTTTCAGTCCCTTTATATAGTTGTGAGCTTGGTCAATTATTTCATTAATTTATGTCAGTTTTAAGAGCTTCTTTGCAGACACAAAAATGAAAGCACTGATAAATGACACCTGTGATTCCCTACTTATGCAGCCACCACTGCTCCACAGGATGTCCTTATTGTTAGCAGAGGGTGGTGGAGTGGTAAGACAGTGTTAATCAGGTAAAGAGAGACCCATGGAGGGAGGGAGGGAGGACCCTTGGGTGGTGATGTGCTTGAATTTTTAAATTGCCCAGCATGCTCGGCTCTTCCCAGTAGACTGCGGCCTTGTTGGTACAGAGTCACAGCGACTCTGGCTGCAGGGCAGGGGATTTGTTGAAACAGATACGAGTGTACAAGCCCCACCAGATTCCCCCTCTCTCTTTAATTAATTTCAGAGCTGGGAGATAATCAGGTTTCACTAATGTTTTCCAATGTGCTTTGCTCCGCCATGTGCATTTGCTACAGGGTATGAAATGCACCATTTCAGTGCATCATTCCTCTTCCTTCCCACCGTTTTTGTATTCCTTGTCAGTGCAGAGATGAAACATGCTCTGTGATAATGAAAGAAAAATTCACTGCTCATTTAAAAGCGATGCAGTTGAAACCCATTAACTCTCACAGATGAGGTTATGACCATTTAAACAGTGTGGATTATTTGGAAGCCACTATCACTTTTGGTTGTTGCTTATAAAATCCAAGACCACGCTGGTGAATTCTACCGCCTTTATTATGCATCTTCTAATGATTGTAGGGCTGCAACTAACGATTATTTTGATAATCGATTAGTTGGCAAAAAAATGTTTTCCGATTAATCGAGTAAAAAGCCCATTTCTTATTTTATTGACAAAACACACTATTCCACATCCTGCCCAATGCTGTCCTTAAAACAAACAAGTTAGCTGAATGCTATGAAAACAATATATCTACCCTTACAAAAATGAACCATGGTTTTACATCGAATAAAATAAACAAAATAATATTAATAAATATATAACAGGGTCATTGTAGTTATTCAATGGTAATCACAAATTAACCATAGTTTTGCTTCAAATCCATAGTTTAACTATATGGTATTTGTGTGGTTATACAAATGGTAATCAATATGGTAAAAACATGGTTTTAATAGTAAAACTATGTTTTTATCTAATAGAACCATGATTATTTTTGGTTATCTAATAGAACCATGGTTATTATGTGCAAAAAAAAAAAAAAAAAGTTACTAAGCAAAAGTAGTTTAAATCCCTACATTAAAATGATATATATAAAAATACAACAAAAAAATAAATACAAAAACCCAAACTCAGTGTTACCAGAAAAGAGGAATGTTCTGCAGGAACACACACACACACTCTCTATGGACACCTGTTACTGTCATTTCTTTATCTTGTAGAAACGTCTTACATTTATATTCAATTACACGCTGTTATCCCTTTACAGTTACCACTCTCATAAAATACTTGAATTACATGTTGACTTTTAAAACTAAATTTAGCGTCCAAGAACAGATATTTCAGCTAAACAAATGTTTTTGTGCTGAATATTAATGGTCTCCCTCTCGACTGCGTTCTGTCACATGCGCGTGCCCGCCAGCACTCGTTCAGTGAAGTTTGAAACAAAAAGGTTTAAAAGTTAAAGTCTGGTCTGCCTCAGGTCTAACGGCGCTCATCAATGTCAAAATGATTGAGATGGCCAATCAAATCAAAGTAGGCGGGGTTTACGTTCTCTTTTGGCTCCTGCACAGTCTACACACAGACAAGCATGTCAATCTATCGCTTAATGCCATTATGGGGATATGTATTCTTTCCGGTGAAATCACAAAACAAAATGCACACAAACGTGTCCCTACTCTTAATATACAATCATTGAACATCTTTGATTTTAATGAAGGAAAAAAAAAAACAATATGAAGGCGGACTAGAACCTGTAACCTTTGACAGGGTTTACAAAAATTCAACCACCAGCCCATTAGGGAATTCAAATATCAACAGCAGATCTATGTATTTATTCACTAATGCGAAGAATCTCGAGACTAACGGTATATTTGACGCAAATTAATTCAAATATTATTTGCAGATAGTCCCAAAATGATTATTTCCCAAATAGAATTAGACCTAGAATTTCGTTCACTGTTTTTTTTTCACTGTTTTTTTTCAATATGCTTTATAAAATAAAAAAAAAATACAAAAAAATTGGTCCCCCAATGTTCAAGACAAGGTTGCAGCCTTTGTTTAAATGAACGTTTTGCTCTGAGGACGCAGACGCACACACAATTTGTTAAAGCGCATGACAGGTTGTGTTAAACGCTAATGCATTCGCTTGAAGCTTAAAATAAACATTTCTCATGTTTTGGGCACTTGGATCATGTACCTTTCCTGCATCCAGCTCACTCTGTTTCCACTCCACTATTTCTAGATGCACATTTTGTCCATAAAAATGCGTTATTCAGTGCTGTCATTTGACGCGACTGGTGGAAGCTTATCGTGCACAGAGGGCAGACCCAGCTAATCGATAAAGAGAATCATTATCGATGATTTTCATTATCGATTATTATCAATTTTATTGACTAGTTGCAGCCCTAAATGAGTGTACTGAAAAATGCATTTCAGAATTTTGTAGACTGAAATGCATGCAAGTCAAATGCACACAATCAGCCAGATAAATACTGAATTACAGCAGTGTTGATTACAGCATTCCATTTACTTATTGCATTTTTTGAAGTAGTTGAGCATTGTAACCAATCACAGACCAGTTGTGCGCATGAATGACATTTAAATTAGTGGCTAAAAGTGAAGTTTCAGCAGTCTGATGTGTGTTTTACGATTCACTTTGAGGCCATATCACCCGACTCGGGCGAAAAGCTATTTGCTAGATGTCTTGCTGTTTGCTTGCAGCGTAGCAGTGAAACACCTAATGTACAAGGGATGTGATCAATGTGAAAAGTCTATAATGCTCCCATTACAAGGCACAGAAACATGATAATTAAGAGACTTATTGTGTAGACAGACCGCTTTGTTTTCAGAGTCCAATCATTTATTCAAAATTTGAATTTAGTTTTCGTGCTGCCAAGTGATGAATGTTCATCTGATGTATATAATAGCTGTTCAGGAACACAGTTCTCTGTTAGTTGTGGATAGCCTACATAAATAATATGGCATGTTGTTATGCTACAAGTATTTTAATGTAAATTGTATTAATCAGAATGAATAAAATCAGTTATTGTTTTATCATAATTGTGCAGCCTTATGAGTGATAATAAAACCCAGTGCAGGTTTCTGTCTGTGTCTTCATCCTGGCCAGGGAATAGCCTAATTGGCTCTGGTTTCTATTCGAACTTTCAGAGATTGTGAGGCTAAAAAAAAAATAAGTCTGAAGTTTTGGCTTCCCAGTAGAAGGCTTTAGTTAGACAGCCTATGGAGCTGCTGCAATAAATTGATAACACTGCTCCAGACTTTTACTGGAGGGAAAAAAAAGAGAGAAAGTGTGAAGAAAGAGCGAGAGAGAGTTTACATAGAAAGAGACAGTAATGGCAGATGAAAATGCAAGCCATGGGATGGGAGGAGAGTGTAAGGAAGATAGAACGATATTAGCTTTGGGAGAAATCCTAACCCTGCTGGCCCCGGTTTGTTCTTCTGATCCTATTCATCTCTGTCAGTGATCCGCACTCATGTATGGCCTGGTGGGAGATGTCGCATGGGGGAGATGTCACGAGCCTGGAAGTCTTCAGAGCACATATATAAAACCATGCCGGGCGTTTTAGTGACCAAAAATCAATTTCAACAGGGAAGGGCGTTTGTGATGATGAATGAACAGAAAATTTAGGCATTGAGGCAAAATTATATTCAGTATGTATATACACCAATCAGGCATAACATCAACTGACAGATGAAGTGAATAACACTGATTGTCTCTTCATCATGGCACCTGTTAGTGGGTGTGATTATATTAGGCAGTGAGTGAACATTTTGTCCTCAAAGTTGATGTGTTAGAGACAGGAAAAATGGGCAAGTGTAAGGATTTGATTGAATTTGACAAGGACCAAATTGTGATGGCTAGATGACTGGGTCAGAGCATCTCCAAAACTGCAGCTCTTGTGGGGTATTCCCGGTCTGCAGTGGTCAGTATCTATCAAAAGTGGCCCAAGGAAGGAACAATGGTGAACCAGCGACAGGGTCATGGGCGGCCAAGGCTCATTGATGCACGTGGGGAGCGAAGGCTGGCCCGTGTGGTCCGATCAAACAGACGAGTTACTGTAGCTCAAATTGCTCAAGAAGTTAATGCTGGTTCTGATAGAAAGGTGTCAGAATACACAGTGCATTGCAGTTTGTTGCATATGGGGCTGCATAGCTTCAGACCAGTCAGGGTCCCCATGCTGACCCCTGTCCACCGCCGAAAGCACCAGCAGTGGGCACGTGAGCATCAGAACTGGACCACGGAGCAATGGAAGAAGGTGGCCTGGTCTGATGAATCACGTTTTCTTTTACATCACGTGGATGGCTGGGTGCGTGTGCGTCGCTTACCTGGGGAACACATGGCACCAGGATGCACTATGGGAAGAAGGCAAGCTGGCAGAGGCAGTGTGATGCTTTGGGCAATGATCTGCTGGGAAACCTTGGGTCCTGCCATCCATGTGGATGTTACTTTGACACGTACCACCTACCTAAGCATTGTTGCAGACCATGTACACCCTTTCATTGAAACGGTATTCCCTGGTGGCTTTGGCGTCTTTCGGCAGGATAACGCTCCCAGCCACAAAGCAAAAATGGTTCAGGAATGGTTTGAGGAGCACAACAATGAGTTTGAGGTGTTGACTTAGCCTCCTAATTCCCCAGATTTCAATCCAGTCGAGCATCTGTGGGATGTTCTGAACAAACAAGTCCGATCCATGGTGGCCCCACCTCGCACCTTACAGGACTTAAAGGATCTGCTGCTAACATCTTGGTGCCAGATACCACAGCACACCTTCAGGGGTCTAGTGGTGTTCATGCCTCAATGGGTGAGGGCTGTTTTGGCAGCAAAATATGGACCAACACAATATTAGAACGGTGGTCATAATGTTATGCCTGATCAGTGTATTACAGCAGTATTTCTGTTGTAAATGTCAGTGGTTTTGCATGGGCAAGTTTAGACCAGCGGTTCGAAATGTGGTTAAATACAAGAGTGCAATGCAAACTGTGCTAAATGGGGAGTGATAATAGATTTATAGCAAATGGAGCAGGCAGATAGCTGTAGGCAAGATAAGATGGATTTGTGAGATCGAAGACAGATTTAGGGCAACCTTGGAGGAATTCTGTAGAATAAAAAGATATAGTCCTTCATGAAAGATGTTGATTTCTCACATGAAATAAATCCCCCAGGAAGCATGTTGGTCCACTTTTTTTTGTCCATGATTTGCTGGTGCAAATGCAAAACACAATATGCAAATGCTGATGTTTTGCCTATTACTTGAGTATCACCTGGACATAAAATGTCAAATCTCATATGATGAATGAGTGATCGCCAAGCCTCAGTGCCATTACTCATTATAAGGGTGATAACTCCAACAACGAATAACAAAAGCTTTTGCACGAGCAAGAATCACCCACATTTTCTTTACAACTGTAAAAATGTATTTGTTCTAAAAAGGTGCATTGTCTGTGTTTATTGTCTTACCATGAGTTTGCATCAGGGTTTCATTCATTCTTGCCAGTTTGCAGTGTTCCGTCCACAGTGTCGGCTGTTGAGATATGAAAGAAGTTCTGTCTCCGTTGCTGAGCAAGATGGGTATTTTTTTTATTGTTTTTTTATTTAGGCTTGTATAATTCGCCGCATCACCATCATCACTTCTGTAGCATAGTGGTGTTTTTTTCAGCACCATTCAGAATATATATATATATATATATATATATATAAATATAAATATATATAATATATATAATATATATATATATATATATATATATATATATATATATATATATATATATATATATATATATATATATATATATATATATATATATATAAATAAATATAAATTTAATTTATTTTGCTGAATTTGAATTGAGGTAGAAAACAAAATTGCAAACTTTAAATTTTTGTTAAATTGATCAAAAGTGACAGTACAAACATAATGTAAGCTTTATGTTTTAAATAAATGCTGTTTGTAAATACATTAAAGAATCTTGAAAAATTACTGTTTAGCAGCTGCTCAAGTTTCTTGAGCAGCAAATCATCATATTAGAATGATTTCTGATGGGTCATGTGACACAAAACTGGAGTAATGATGCTGGAAATTCAGCTTCCATCACAGGAATAAATTATATTTTCAAATATATTAAAAACAGTTATTTTAAATTATAATAATAATATTTCACAAAATTATGATTTTTACTGTATTTTTAATCAGTAAATACAGCCTTGGTGAGCATAAGAGGCTTCTTTCATAAGAAATACAAAATCATACCAACCACAAACTTTTGAACTGCAGTGTTGATAGATTTGCATTTACATTTTAATAATTGTTGTATATAGTTTATGTATTTCATCATGTTGAATACATTCAAATTTGTGGAGCAGGTTGGAAGAAAACTTAATTTCCCAGACGCGCTACCTCTGTTGAATTACAATTAAGTATATTCCACTTCCTGTCATTTCGATTCAGATTCCAAATTCAACTTCCTGTGGGGAGCGGGAATTTCCATTCAAATTCACACTCTTGAATTGAAAGAGATGCAGTTCTTATATTCAGATTTTTGTGCACAACACTGTTATGTATCAAAACCCCAAAATGTATTTATGTGACGCTCGGCATGTTTTTTTTTAGTTTTTTTTTTAAAGATGGCTGGATGCTGCAGCTCCATCAATAATGTAGGGCCTCGGAAAGGTCCGGACTCTTGCTTGTCGGATCTGCTTGGGTACTTCTGTCACACGCTCCTGTTCTCGAACGTCCCTCGTTCCACCACCCCTCCTCTCTCCTGCCACCCCATACGTTCATCCCCAGCCGGCCTGCCACTGCCTTTCCTCTCTTTTTTCCATCATCTCAGTTTGTTTTGCAATAAAATATTTATCATCCATGCCCACTTCACTCATTCTCCATCTGTCCCTCCCCGTCTCTTCGGCTACTTCTGTCAATCTAACGGCTCTCCTGTCTCTAATAGAACTCAATGTTCTCCGCAACCTCTCTGTCCTCGAGCCATTGCACCGCAGCATTATGGTCTATCTTGGCTTGTTCATCACTTTTAAAATGTTTGCTTTTCACAGCAGCAATTCATTTTTCCTTTGTGCTCTATCTTTGCGGTGTGATCTTCCATACAATGTGTTTTTTCCACAATCTTTTACCAGCGGCATTTTTCACACCGGCAGGATGTCTCAAGGACGCAGCAAGAAAATGGCATTTGTAAACACTTGCCACTGTGAGCTGAGATGAGTTCTGTAGCTATCAAAATGTTACACAAGCACAGATAATTGAATACATTTTTGAACTGTGCTTCTCTATTCAGCACAGATTACAGAGCATTTTTCTCTTTTCAGAAATGGGAAAGTATTAAACCTCTAGGCTTGGTTTGAAGAATAGATCATTGTGTGTATATATACAGTATATAGACATTTTTTTTGTTGTTTTTTTTTCAATCGGACATGTTTCGCAAGTGCAGAAAGAGTGTAATGCAGATAATGAACAATGGCTGAATGCAGCCTGACTCTAACCAGACACAAATTAGACATGGACAGAATTATTTACTCAACCTCATGTATTTACAAACCCAAATCATTTACGTTAGGTAATGCGTTCGCTAACATGAATGAGCCACAGTGTTCATTTTGACAGCAAATTTTGATATAGTTTTAGTCATAGTCTTTTGATTAAGGCCGCATTTACACTGCAGGTCTTGATGCACAATTCCGATTTGGTGACTATATCCGTTTTTCTTTTTTTTTTACATCCCACTTACATCATCCTTTAAAAGCGACCCGTAACCGATATCTGCATTTACACTATACACTGGCGCGATATGCAATGGACGCAGACGAAATGATAATTCAATGTTTTAAAGGTCAGCAAAACATTGCTCTCGTCTTCGATCGCGCCATTAGTGTCATTCGATCGCAGTTCATGTCCACTTGAGTTGACGTCATTCGCCTCCGTCCCTTTTTCAATGACGTCCGACTAGCATTTACTGGGGAATATCCGATTTGACCGCTTACATGGCAGACACAAATGCACGTATCCGAATCATATCGGATTTATTACCACATATGAGTGAGGCCTGAATCCGATCTTAGGATCTTAAACATTCACGTGACATCCGATCTGTGTCACATGAGAGGGAAAAATCGGAATTAGGTCACTTGAACCATGCAGTGTAAATGGGGCCAAAAATTCCTTTAAGTTTTAGTCATATTTTAGTCACCTGAATTGTTTTTAGTTTTAGTCGACTAAATCTACAGTAGCATACAGTTTGCAGCCTTTATTAATATATTTTTTTAATATGTTAGCTGAACAAACAATCACTAATTGTATTTTTATTAAAGGAATAGTTCTGATCTTTAAAGGGATCTTTACAGTTCTTTAATGAATTACTCGCCCTCATGTCATTCCAAACCCGTAAGACCTTTGTTCATCTCTTCAGTACACAAATTAAGATCTTTTAAATTAAATCTGAAGATATGTTTACATGGCAAACAATGTACTTAAAACACATGGCAACCTTGTCAAAACTGTCCCTGTTCACACAGATCTGTGAAAATCACAAAAAATTATTATGCATGCCAGGCCAGTAGTTGGCGATGTCACTTTGTCAAGAAACACCCCCAGAATGAGTAACATGCATGCGTGAACACGTAATACGCATTGACGTTTTTGTCGTTTACATGGAATCGGTAAAGGCATAATTTTCAAAACCTTGGACTTTGAAAGCCATTTTCAAAAGCTTGCATTTTCAGGCCCCACAAAACGCTGCTGTCGTGTAAATGAACGGCCAAAACGCATAAAAAAAGTTTTTTCTTTTCATGTAAAAAAGTTGTGTAAACATAACCTGAGAGATTTCTGTCCCTCCATTTACTGTCTTAAGCTTCCGTTTACCATTTCTGATGTGCGTTTATGAATGTTTATATGTGAATAAAAGCCTAAATTCAATCCGTTCATCATATAAAGCGAACGGGTCGCTTCAGAAAATTTGAACTAAACCTCTCAATTCATATGGATTTGTTTTACGATCTCTTTATGAACTTTTTAAAGCGTCAAAGTGGTAGTTGCGTAGATTTGGAACAACATGAGGGTAATTGATGACAATTTTTTTATTAAGTTAGTTCACAGTGAATTAACGTGCAACTTAGTAAATGTTTGGGTTAACATGACTAAGATGAATGAAAGGCTGTATTGTTTATTGTATTTACTGTTACAGAGTCAGCATCAAATTGAAATTCACCCTATCAATTTTTAAAAGCACCAAATACCTGTCAGTCTTTATTTATTTATTTATTAATTATTATTTTAAATTTTTGATCATCCATTTCACTTGGATATCACAACATGGAAGAAAATATCTGTTGCTATTTTCCTTACATTACAAAGATGTTATTATTAGTGTTATTTTAGTATTAATATAGGCCTACTATTCTATTATTTATTAATATTTAGAATAAGCATTTATTTTTGTATTTCCAGTGTATTTCCAGAAATGTGGTTAATTTTTAGTTATGTGCTGTTGTCATTTTTATTTATTTTTATTTTTTTGTTTCTATTAAGCTTTCATTTATATTTATTTGAGTTTCAGTTTTAAATCTAGATTAATGCTAATTTACACATATATTATTATCAATTGTTAATGCATTTTTATTCATAATACAGTAAATAATTTTAATTTATCCAAAATGAAAGGATTTTAGTACTTCAACTATTTTTTTTTTTTTTTTACAGTTTTCCATCTGATGTTCATATTTTATTTTATTTCAGCTTTATTTAGCTTTATTTTTATCTAAAAAAGTTTTAGTTAATAAATAGAAAGCTTACATATCTTGTATAGTAAAAACAAGGGCTGAATCTCTGCATTAATACTAATGCTAACACCACTGCTAAATCTCTGCTAATAGCAGCAATTACACATTGCAATTTGAGACATGAGTAATACCACTCGCTAATGGTCTGTGATGAATATTTATATGAATATTAAAGGGTCCTGCGGTAGGGAGGATGAAGCGGATCTTGTATATTTCACATGTAATGACACTCTCAGAGAAAGCAAGCAGAGGCAGTTTGGAACGATCTGCGTAACTTAATAGGCTAATTCCCTTTTTTAAAAGGAAAATGGCGAGATGCTAATTCCAAGCATCGGACATGATGAAGCATTTAGAGATGCAGAGATTTAGGGTGAAATGTACTGGACCCATTTAGACTACTGCGATTGTTGGACATTATCTGATTTGGTTGCTCGCTCTTGTTTAATTATGTCATGAGCCATTGTGTCGAGGCGACATCAGTCACATGCAAATGTGTGTCTAAGCATCTTAAGAGGGAGCGATGTAGCATTCAAACAAACAATATCAATGGCTCTAATGCTCTGTGCTCATTTACTGGTTCTTTGGGCTATATTTTTGACCTACTGAATATAAAGCAGCCAGGAAAGCATATTTCAGTTCAATTATGGAAAGCAGAGAGAGAGAGAGAGAGAGATGGAGTGGCTCATTTGGAATCCTGCAGGGAACCAGTTGCTACGGTAACAGGGAAGGTAGCCAGCTCCGTTGGGAGATGTTGCCACAGCAACCAGCCTCAGTGGCCAAATGATGCTGCCGAAAGAGAGCGTGAGGTAAAGAATGGGGGAAGGAGTGGCGAAAAATACACGCAGAAGTGTTTGATGTGAGTAAGAGAGATGGGGGAAGGGTGGCCTGGTGACGAGATAAGATGAAAGAGCCGATAAAAAAAGCTTTAAATGTGTTATCGCACATGCCGAGATTCGGGGGAGGCTTAATTGGACCTCGTGGAAATTTCCACAACAAAGTGAACAAAGGTAAACGGCCAGAACGAGGAAGGGAAACCCAGCGCTTCGCTCCTCTGGGAGATCATTGTCGAGATCATCGACAAGTTCTTCATAACCTCAACAGCTCAAAGCCCACATACATCAGACCTCAACGCTGGCGAGAGCTCAGATTCCTCCGGTTCGGCTTTAAATACATTCACTCTGGATTTGTAAATCAAATCAAAGAGGTGTACTGAACTATTATGAATATTACTGAAAATATGAAGAACTGTAAAAGACTGAGGAAGTCTGTAGGTCTCATAATGAAAATAGGGGTTTGATTGCCACAAAATGAGACTGAATGTTAAGGACTTTAAAAAAATACTTATATTTCTTATGGATGTTTGTTCATTCCAATAGGAACACTGTAAAAAGTCATGACAACATGTGTTTTTACATAACTTATTTTGACGAGTTAAAGTAAAGCAATTTTAAACTTTTTTTTTTTTTTATACAGGATTCAACTCATTTTTTTAAGTCAGTTGAATGGAATTTAAGTTGAAATGACTTGGCACTTAATTTAAGTCAGCAATTTTTATTTTTATTTTTTATTTTTATTTTTTTTTTTTTACAGTGAATGAACGATATATTTAATAATACTTTCTCATAGATGGCAAGATTAAATGGAGAACAAAATGTCTATTTTGCTTGCTTTGGTTGACATAAGTTTTGCAAGTATAGGACATGTTCTTCAATCAGAACATGTCCTGTTGGTCCAGGACAAAAACATTCCAGTCCACCAATCAGACATTAGCTTATATTCATCTGGTAATGCTGCACAATATTGTTCAAATTGGTTACATTACTTATTGTATTTGGTGTCAGGATTTTTTATAGAATTTATAATGTAGGTTAATATCAGTGTTTACAAATAAAAAAATTGTTAAATGTTTTTGAAAGAAACAAAAAAAATAAACACAGGCTCCAGTCCGACTCGGGACACTGGAGTATTTTCGTGTCATGTTATCATAAGAGTCCTATTCATTTTAAATATTGTGGTTATCGCCAATACCGGCATATTGCCACACCCTAAATCAACACAATGTCGATATTTTGTGCTTTGAACATCACGGTTATCGCCAATACCGGTATATTGCCACACCCTAAATCAACACAATGTCGATATTTTGTGCTTTGAACATCACGGTTATCGCCAATACCGGTATATTGCCACACCCTAAATCAACACAATGTCGATATTTTGTGCTTTGAATATCACGGTTATCGCCAATACCGGTATATTGCCACACCCTAAATTAACACAATGTCGATATTTCGTGCTTTGAATATCACGGTTATCGCCAATACCGGCATATTGCCACACCCTAAATCAACACAATGTCGATATTTTGTGCTTTGAACATCACGGTTATCGCCAATACCGGCATATTGCCACACCCTAAATCAACACAATGTCGATATTTTGTGCTTTGAACATCACGGTTATCGCCAATACCGGTATATTGCCACACCCTAAATTAACACAATGTCGATATTTTGTGCTTTGAATATCACGGTTATCGCCAATACCGGCATATTGCCACACCCTAAATCAACACAATGTCGATATTTCGTGCTTTGAACATCACGGTTATCGCCAATACCGCATATTGCCACACCTAAATCAACACAATGTCGATATTTTGTGCTTTGAACATCACGGTTATCGCCAATACCGGCATATTGCCACACCCTAAATCAACACAATGTCGATATTTTGTGCTTTGAACATCACGGTTATCGCCAATACCGGCATATTGCCACACCCTAAATCAACACAATGTCGATATTTTGTGCTTTGAACATCACGGTTATCGCCAATACCGGCATATTGCCACACCCTAAATCAACACAATGTCGATATTTTGTGCTTTGAACATCACGGTTATCGCCAATACCGGCATATTGCCACACCCTAAATCAACACAATGTCGATATTTTGTGCTTTGAACATCACGGTTATCGCCAATACCGGCATATTGCCACACCCTAAATCAACACAATGTCGATATTTTGTGCTTTGAACATCACGGTTATCGCCAATACCGGTATATTGCCACACCCCTAGCATATACGACGTGAATATTAGGCCTACAGTAGCATGAACCACGAGTAGTCAAGTAACACAAGAATTGTTTTGATAAGAAATTGACCAGCAGAAATCAGTCGTGCAACCCCTAATAGCTATTAGGGAGAAGCTCTAACCTGAAATCTTTCAGTCATTGAAACTCATGGACATCCACACTCACTGCAGGGGCTTTACACCTTCTGCAGGTGGTCATCATCTGATCTATAACACACACACGTACCTTATGTAAAAGAGATCCAAAGGGGACAGTAATTTGAAGACAGCAACCTGCCGCATACAAACCGAACAGATGTGCTAAGTGAGGAGAAGTGAGAGAGTGAGGATTGAGAGCAGCAAAGAAAAGAAAGCATAATGATAATGAACGTCACATGCAAATGTGCTTTTAAGAGAGGGCACAAGAGCTCAAGAAAAAAAAAAGAAAAAACATGTTTGTGACTCCTATATTAGCTGCAGAAACGGTGGAGGCCATTTCAAATGTAGCAGGACGGTATTAATTTTACACACGGGCAGTTGCTGCACAAAAACAGGCTTCGAAAAAAAAGGAAAAAAAAAAATGTTTTTCCATGTTTTCCATGTTTTCCCTTGATAAGGCCAATCCAGTACAACAGAATTGAAAAGTTCAGTCTTAGTTCAGTCTTAATTTTCTTTCTTTCTTTCTTTCTTTCTTTCTTTCTTTCTTTCTTTCTTTCTTTCTTTCTTTCTTTCTTTCTTTCTTTCTATCTATCTATCTATCTATCTATCTATCTATCTATCTATCTATCTATCTATCTATCTATCTATCTATCTATCTATCTATCTATCTATCTATCTATCTATCTATCTATCTATCTATCTATCTATCTATCTATCTATCTATCTATCTATCTATCTATCTATCTATCTATCTATCTCTGTCTGTCGTCATATCTATCGTCATATCTTTTGATCGGTCTGTCTGACTGTGCATTTATTTATGCAGGGACAGCTATACATAATTACTCTAAGGTTTTTAGGAATTACTCTATTAAGAATGCTAAAAGTCAAATCCTTGATATTATATCATTGACTGCATAATTGGTATTTAGATAACGATAACGTTTACAGCGGCTTCATAAATTAATTAAACACATAAAAAAGCAAAGCACACCTAATGCACATTCTTTGTTCTTCGTTTTCTAGAAGTAGAGTTTAAAAACCTTGCTGTATGTTTGTGGTTTATTGAGAGAAGGTACATCGCCGCCAGAGAGGCATGAGAGTACCTGACGTCGTAAATACGAACTTCCTAGGAGGACTTGAACACACCAAAAGGTTGTAATTGAAGTGGCAAACCGAATAAAGCAAAGAGTAGGGTTTATAGAGTTAAATGTTTGATTCTGCTGATGATTTCCATGCTTTGGATTTTCAGAGAGATAAGAGATCAGGATATTCCCTCAGCGCTGATGAAAGTAATTCACTTGATGACTGTTATTTGGGCTTTCATTTAACAAGCTGAATTTGATAAATCGGTCTTTAAACATAGACATTAGCCTTGATACACACACATGCTTCGAAAGAAATGGAAAAATATCATCTTTATCCTTTCAAATCCAATTCTCCTGCCATTTGCTGATCTGCAATAACCCCTAAAGTAAAGCAAGCGATTCCAAAGCAGGATTAGTGATTTCACAGTGGTTAGAACGTCACGTCTTGCTGGCAAGCTTTCAGATGGCAGAGACACTGATTTGCTCTGGCATAAGACACAGAACGAATAAAATGCATAAAATGAGTATAAGGAATAAATGAAAACATATCTGCAGTGGGTAACTAGTGCCACAGACTAGTATCATGTCATATTTCATTCTTTACATGCAAGGATGATCTCGCGAAAGAAAGGTGCCCGGTGATGTCAAGGGTAGTGGTGATGCTGTAAATCCTTAGCAGTCTTTGTCTGGGGAGATTATACAATAGATTTGACTGAAAGACACGAGACTTACATAAAGTAATGTTACAATATTGTGTTACTCCTAAAAAGTAAATCTAAATCCATTCTCAAATTTTGTTTATACTGAACTACATATAGAACAGTCAATACATTGAAAAACAAAGTAACTTATGTTACTTATTTGATTATTGATATATAATTTTTTTTTTTTTTTTTTTTAAATTTAAAAGTAATGCATTACTTTACTCATTACTTGAAAAAGTAATCAGATTATGTAATTTACGTTACTTCCAATGCATTACTTCCAACACTGATCATGGGTAACTATCACTCACATTTACTTCAGGAAATTTAAAATGTACTGTAGGTTTATTTTTTGCCATTTTAACACTTTTATTGATACAAAAGAGGACATAATGGGAAATGTTGCAATCTCAATTTGAACATGCATCGGCTACAGAGTACATGCTCTAAGAAACGGACTACATGTCTTTCCAGTAAGTGTTTTCCCCCAATATAGAATTATCCTCCTTTCTAAACACTAAGAAATGTCATGCTGTACATTTCAGAGTATGTATATTATTTAGTCTGAATGGTGTGTAGTTGGGGGGTAGATTGCTGTGGTTTTAATATTGGTCCTCACTGTGACAATTTTGTTGCTTTCTTTATGAAATGGTAATTGTTTGTCCTTAGTACCTGCTGTTTGTCAATCCTTTTGAGAAAGCTGGGCAAAATAGAAAGTGCAAACTGTGTGTGTGTGTGTGTGTGTGTGTGTGTGTGTGTGTGTGTGTGTGTGTGTGTGTGTGTGTGTGTGTGTGTGTGTGTGTGTGTGTGTGTGTGTGTGTGTGTGTGTGTACATGGTTTTTCTATCCCGGTGGACCCTGAATGCACACTGACTCAAATGGACTTGTGTCGCAGTGGGGACCAAAGTTGAGGTCCCCATGAGGAAACAAGTTTCAAATCACAAGGAATTATATATAGATAATGTGTGTAAAAATGCGGAAAGTTTTATGTGATGGGTAGGGTTAGTGTAGGGGGATATAATATACAGTTTGTACAGTATAAAAACCATTACGTCTATGGTGGTCCCCGCACGTGTGTGTGTGTGTGCGTGTCCAAGTAAACTCTACTGTAACGACAATGAACAATCAGGGAAGAAGGAGGCGGGAACCGGCAAACATTTAAAAAACTTTAATCAAAAATAAAACAACCCATAACGTCGGCGGCAGCCCCTCACGGACGACTGCCGCCTAAAAACAAAACAAAACACAATAATTAATAATAATTAACGCTCATTAACATTCGCCACCGGCCCGCTCTCACGGTCCCCCGCCTCGCCACATCTACATTCTGAGGACAAATTTTGGAAGACGGCTTATAAATCAAACTAAATGTTTTCTGAAAATGTAAAATTGCAGAAAGTTTTGTGTGATGGGTAGGTTTAGTGTAAGGAGTTCCCATAAAACATGAAAACACAACAAGTGCGTTCACGTTCAGGTTTGGCTATACTTGTGAGGTCCAAATGTCTTCACTTACACTATATTGGCAAAAGTTTTGGGACACCTGCCTTTACATGCACATGAACTTTTATGACATCCCATTCTTAATCTGTAGGGTTTAATATGGAGTTGGCCCACCCTTTGCAGCTTTAACAGCTTCAACTCTTCTGGGAAGGCTTTCCACAAGGTTTAGGAGTGTGTTTATGGGATTTTTGACCATTCTTCTAGAATTTTAGGTGGCACTGATGTTGGACGAGAAGGCTTTGTCTCTGCACTGGTGTTCATGAGGTCATGACTCTGTGCAGAGCAGAACACCAAACTCGGGCCATCCATGTCTTTAGCTGTTCCACTGGTGCAAAGTTGGGTTGGCATCCCCAAGCTGTTCCCACCATTTCTGTTGATCATGAAAGTTGGGAAAAATTGAAATTGTCCAAAATGTCTTGGCATGCTGAAGCATTAAGATGGCACTAAAAGGCCATCCCAACCCCTGAAAAACAACCCCACACCATAACCCCCCCTCCACCAAACTTTACACATGGCACAATACAGTCAGGCAAGTACTATTCTCCCAGCAACCGCCAAACCCAGACTTGTCCATCAGATTGCCAGACAGAGAAGCATGATTCGTCACTCCAGAGAACACGTCTCCACTGCTCTAGAGTCCAATGGTGGCGTGATTTACACCACTGCATCCGACGCTTTGCATTGCACTTGGTGATGTAAGGCTTGGATGAAGCTGCTCGGCCATGGAAACCCATTCCATGAAGCTCTCTATGCTGTTCTTGAGCTAATCTGAAGGCCACATGAAGTTTGGAGGTCTGTAGCTATTGACTCTGCAGAAAGTTGTTGACTTCTGTGCACTGTGCGCCTCAGCATGCACTGACCACGCCCTGTGATTTTTACGTGGCCTACCACTTTGTGGCTGAGTTACTGTTGTTCCCAATTGCTTCCACTTTGTTATAATACCACTAACAGTTGACCGTGGAATATTTAGTCGAGAGGAAATTTCATGAAGCGTCGAAGGTTGTCACATGAGTCATCGTGACAACCTTCGACGGTACCACACTTGAATTCCCTGAGCTCCTGAGAGCGACCCGTTCTTTCACAAATGTTTGTAGAAGCGTCTGCATGCCTAGGTGCTTGGTTGTATACACCTGTGGCCATGGAACTGATTGGAACACTCGAATTCAGTGATTTGGAAGGGTGTCCAAATACTTTTGGCAATATAGTGTACTGTATATAGTGAAATGACATCTGACTAGTGAAGATATTTTACTGGTCCTCACTAATTAAAAAGGCTTATAAATTGGCCAAAACACATTTTTATTTAAATCTAGTGTTTTACACGTTTCTGTGATAGAGGTTTAGGACAAGGGGTTGGGTGGGTTAGGTGAATTTATCATTATCCTGATATAAAATCATTGGAAGTTTATGCAATGTCCTCACTAATATAGTGAAATGTATGAGTGTTGGGCTGGGATTAATATTAAACTGTAATGTATAAGTCTCCCCACACACAGTTTGTGCTACTAACATGAATGATGCCTTAAATTTTGCATGGGTATCTTCTTCAGAAAATGTCAAAAGTCTACTTTGTTGTTTTAAAGTCCTTGTTAAAATTTCACACTAGAATCTTGGGGGTTTTTTTTTTCTGTTCTTTTTGGGCCACGCCAGACTTAGCTGCAGTTGTTGTACTAGTGACGCTTGTTTAGTAGTTTATTTTTGTTTTTGTTTTTTTGAGAGAGAGAGCTAGCAGGACATTGTGTGTTCCTCAGAAAGACCCCAAAAACAGGTCGAGTGTCTCATCGAGAGGCCTCGACTATGAACCGTTCCCAATCTGAATGGAAGTAATTGAATTTAGAAAATGAAAAAGCCTCTTTGTCTGTTAAAAAAAGATTGCTTGATGTCGTCCTTGATGTTCTCGCAATTAAACTATAAAAAGGAAGCAGCCCACTTTTGAGGGGGAATGGACAAAAAGCTTTAATGATGGCAAGGAACAGAACGGCGGGTGACAGAAACAAAGAAAAAATAGAGTTTGACAGGAGATTGTTGAAAGTGGAATGTTTAGTCATACATCACTCTCTGAGTCAGACACATTTATCAGGCGAATATACTGCAGCAATAGCTCAATGCAGAAAAACAACCTTTTCCCTGCTGTTCCTGAAGATTGTTTGTATATCATAAGCATGCTCAGTTTTTAGGTCTGTCAATATAAGGTCTGGTGAGTGTGTTTGTGTGGTTTGACAGTGACTCACCTCTCGCTGCTGGTGCCCATCTGGGCTTGTGTGTGTGTGTGTGTGTGTGTGTGTAAACCTCTGAGACCAGTAGGGCTATTCTCGTGGTTTAGCTCACAGGCTACGTGGGAGCTCTCTGGCTACGTGTTTATGACTGTTTTTTCACAAAGTGTAGTATTAAAACTGTGACATGGGCCATGGACATCACGACTTCACGGCCCACAAATGCACAGTAATTCAATGAGTAAACTTTCCAGTTATGACAAAACCATCTGCTCTATTTGTCATTATACATTTTTTGTTTTTATTATTTAATATCTGTACTTAAAGGGATCATCATTTTCTCACTCTCATGGACCATAAAATGGTCCAAAAAAAAATCCCTTGACCTTGCAACCACAAACACCCTATAGCAAAAATATCATGATGGCTAGTTTTGCGCAGGTATTTTCTACAAATTCTAATTCTAGTACTGACTGTCATGTTTTTCTGTTGTTTTGAGGTCATAAAGTCCTAGTTAGAGGACAGATTTCATAAATATGTTTGACTTTCTATCCGCAGAACACAAAAGAAGATTATTTGATTTTCACCAAGTCACTAAGTTTTTGATTTAAATGACTAATGTTTGACATACAATTTGAAAATACCACCAATATACCAGAGTTAGTTCACCCAAACATGAATATTCTGTCATAACTTGTTAAAAATAATAGATCTACCCTGTTTACTATGACTTTCTTTCATGCAACACAAAAGGATGTATTTCTGGTTCAAATGTGCTTTAAAAGAGCCATAAAAGTAATCCATACAGGTTTTCTGAAGCCACTTTCACGGAAAAGAGAACCACGGAAGTTGCGCTCTCTTTGTTCTATGAAAAACAATGATATTAGGATGAGCAAATGACAATTATTTTATTTTTAAACTATTTCCTAATAGGAATGATACAAATAAATGATGCCATCATTTACTCACTCTTGTGTCGTTTCTTTCTCCTGAAGAAGACAAAGAATATATTCTGAAGATATTTTCACCCCAGCGTTCTTCAAAATATCTTCTTTTGTGTTTCAATTCACAGAATAAAGAACATCACGAGTTTGGAACAACATGAAGATGAATAAATCTTAACAGAATTAATTGTTTTGCAAAAATACCGCTATTATTATATACTTCATGTCATTCCAAAAATTGTATGACTTTCTTACTTCGGTGGAACACAACAAAGATATTTTGAGAAATGTGTTGTTTGATGGTCATTGCGGCCCATACAGTGTTGTTTTGACATTCCCCAGAGTTCTTCAAAATATCGTCGCAGAAGAAATACGGTCAAACCGATTTGGAATGACATGAGAGCGTGTGTATGGTGACACATTTTCATTTTGAGGGTGAACTATCTCTTTACAATATGAATTAATTTAATTCTTAATAGGCAACTAAGTGGAGGCGCACCCTCCTGCATCCAAATGTGTGAGGGTTTGCCTTTTGCTAGTGTGCAAACCCCGTCCCAGAACAAGCCCTGCAGGGGTCACCCATCATCTGCCATCTGCTACTCATCAAGGCAGCTGGAGATCCAGCTCAACTAATCTGGACTGACGGGAGCCTAAGCGGCGAGCGTCCAGCTGCCCTGTCAGTGCAGACACCACTGTTTTCCAACCCAATGTTCACCCCAAGGCAAAACAAACAGATATGAGAATACATGAATTTGGAAAAAGATGTGGAACCTGGTGACCCAACCAACCTGATCTCACTGGAAAACGTTTTTTCATATATATATATATATATATATATATATATATATATATATATATATATATATATATATAAATATATATATAAATATTCTTGCTAATTAGCCACCAATATGGCGAAATGTAAACTAGTAACAAATTGCCATGAGATTTCTGTTGACCCACCAGCTAAACCAGCTTAAACCAGTATGAAAATCAGCAGATCTTTTCAGCAAGGGATATTGAACTGTTTGCCCCCGTAACATCTAATTTCCTGCCGTATTGTCTACCCTTCACACCAGCCAAGTGTGAGAATCGATGGCTCCACAGCTCCACAGCTCCTAACATTAATTACAGTGTGCAGTTAGCATGTGGCTCGCAATTAGCATCAGAATCTAACAGTGGTTGTTGCTCCGACCGAAGCAAGTCTGGCCGGGCTCTTTCATCAGGCCTTCTTCACATCCAAGAGCAGGATGGACCCAGCTGACTCTCCTCTCTCCTAATCATGGGCTGCCAGGCAAATGAAGCTGAGCACTGAATAATTAATCAGCATGATTACAATGATGAATGCACCGAAATCTTGTTGGGGCCGTATTACTTTGGGTGGAGGTGGGGGGTGGGTGAGGGAGAGCGACACGGAGAGGAAGGGAGGGGGAGACAGATTGCGGAGGGTTGAGATCAGCAGAGAGCCAGAGAGAGAAAGGGTGGAGGGGGGCCGGAGAGCTGCAGCCACCCACTATTAGGGCCATCTGTCCTGCAGAAAGACATTTCTGTGTAAGTGCACGCGAGAGCTTTGCGCTTGTTTGTTTCTATTTATTCCCCAAAACTGCGGCAAAAGCCCAGTGTGCCGCTGAGCCAAAGGAAGAAGCGTTTCCAGGGACACTTCCTGACATGCTAGAGCTTGTCGTGTAATATTCAGTTATTAGAGTTGGCTGAACTCCTGGGAACTGCAGTAGCTAAGGGCTTTGTCACATTTTTCAGTTGATTGATTTATGTGTATGTATTATATATGATATATATATATATATATATATATATATATATATATATATATATATATATATATATATATATATATATATATATATATATATATATATATATATAAAATCACGTTGTATAGACATGAACCTAAAAATAGAAAAATAAGAATATAGAAAACTATTGAAAGATAGTTGATTTAACTTTTAATAAAATGTTTGTATAGATTATATGTTTATATTACAGTATGTCTCAGCACTGCAGATGCTGCATTTAATTTATTGTGAATGAAAACAAGGCCTGGATCATATCTAATTTTAATTTTTGTTTGCTAAAAATGCTCTTTTTTCTCAATATGTATATTTATTTATTATTAAATGAGTATAATATTATTATATTATATTATTACTATATTACTATATTATATAACTTATTTACATATAAATTAATATACACAGAAATATGTTTAACATCACATTTATTTATATATATATATATATATATATATATATATATATATTATATTTATTTTATTTATTTATTTTAATTAGTGCTGGGCAATCAATTAATCACATCCAAAATAAAAGTTTGTCTTTACATAATATATGTGTGTGTACTGTGTATAATTATTATGTGTATATAAACACTCCTTACATATTTATGTACATTTCATACTGATATATATATATATATATATATTATATATATATACTATGTATATATATATATATATATATATATATATATATATATATATATATATATATATATATATATATATATTTTCTTCATACAATTTATTTTATATATACATATAATATTTTTCTTAAATATATACATGCATGTGTGTGTATTTATATACACATAATAATTATACACAGTACACACACATATATTATGTAAAGACAAACTTTTATTTTGGATCTGATTAATCGATTGCCCAGCTCTAAAACAAAATACATTACAGCAGAAATAGAAAGTAGCTTTCCCACTGTTAAACATTTAATATATTATAGATCTGTTATATATCTGATCTTCATTTATGCATGCATTTTATCATATAAAATAAATTATTTCATTATAATTGTATTTAAAATGTTTAAAATATATTATTGCCATTTGTGATCAATCTAATTCACTGAAGAGACTTCACTTCTATCTCCCAGAACCTCATTTTCATTAGCATCAATTCAATATGATGTATATCTTGACTAAGGTACATCAATATACCTTAGCAGATGAATACTGATGTTTTATTCTACATTTGAAGTATGGAGGAAACGTGATTCAGTAGTGCGAGGGACAAAATACCTGTGGCCCACTGACAGTTGCCTGTCTAAAATGACGCATGGTGTATGGACTCATCCTATCACACATGGGTACGAATGGAAATGACTGCATCTCTAATAAATAGAGGATCCACGCACACGGTCACACACACAATTCATACAATCTGTATTTACTGCAGTGTGGTCTGATGGATTAAAATGAGGTTGACTTGTTAAAAGGTGACACATGATGAACTGGTGTCCTTTCCCTGCTCACTTACCCAGCAGCTCTGCACGATTGCATCATCGTCAGGCATGATGTCATCCTGCATCCACGACCAGGAACAGCGAGCGGTGTAGAATATATAATCAGAAAGCAGGGAACTGTTATTGAATGAATCATATTTCATATGTTGCCACAAACAGCTGGAACACAATCTCAAGGGAAGGTAGATTGAATATGGGGTGGTTTCGAGTTTGCTTTAGTATGGTGGTCAATATAATTTCTTAATACACATTCTTGGTGTTTTTCTCTGTGATTTATTGGTAAATGAATGTCATTCCAAAGAACAATTATCAATAGTTGCATGTTTGTTTGGTTTTAAAAACTTGAAAAGACATAGTATATGCTATCATTCAAAAGTTTGGGTTCAGTAAAGTTTGGGTTCTGTTTTTGAAATTTGCTCCATTTTTTTAGATGAAAAATGCAGTAAAAGGTAACATTTTTAAATATAACTGCAATAAAAAAAAAAATTAAAAAATATATATATCTATATATCTATGTATATATATATATATATGTATATATGTGTGTGTTTTGTATTGTAATATGTTTTAAAATGTGATTGAATGTTTTAAAGGGACATGGATTTTATTTTTTTATATATGTTCCTTGAGGTTCACTTATAATATTAATAAAGTTGTTTGAACAAGAAAACAAATATATATGTGGGATTATATTCAGACTGCATTCTGACCCTCTGTCTGAAATGATCAGTTTTTAAGGCTTGGCTCCTTTAAGGCTTGTCAGTAAACGGCCACTGTTATGATTGGCTAACGTCACTGCATAGGAAACGGTATCAACGCCCAATCGCTATTGCACGTGAGTAAAGCCCAATTTATACTTCTGCGTCGAGTGTACGCCGTAGCTACGTCATAGGCTGTGTGTTGCACGTGTAGCCTACGATGTACCCTGACGTGCACCTCTCCTAAAATGTAACAACACGGCGATTCTACGCGGGCCGCAGGTGCTGTGATTGGTCTGCCAGAACCCCTCCCTCAGGGGTACACATGCTCCCTCTGCATGTGTAACTGCACGTCAACGCGGACAAGGACGCAGAAGCATAAATGAAAATAGGCGCGTATCCCACGGCGTAGAGGCTACAGCACAGGTATGATGCAGAAGTATAAATCAGCCTTAAGAGTTTTGAAAACATTATCCATATAAAACAAGCATTTACAGACAACGCATTATGAAATCGTTTTGCGATGCTGCTGCTGCTGCTGCTGCTGCATTGTCCAATACAGTTGGCTGCTTCACATTTCAAGAAAGGTTTCTTTGCGAATTCTCCATTACACTGTGCCTCGTTTACTAAACAATCTGCAGTCAAATTCTCTGAACAAACATATAATCCTCCGACGTGATCCATGGCGGCATTAAAGTAAACCATCCACTTGTTCCTGACGCTGTGATCCTTCTAAAGTGTCTAAAGAAATGAGCAAATGAGCTGTTTAAACTGGACATGTCAAAGCAAGCATTCCTTTATGCTTCCATTTCACTCTTCAATTTGTCTTGTTGTCGGCAGACTCAAGCGTGTGGAGTAAAGCACATCCAGAGTAGACAGCGTCAGTGATTATAATAATGGGTCCGATTTGCTTTTGTCGTAACTCTTGCGTCCGGTGTAGGTGCACGTTTTAGGCATTAAGCGACTAAACGCTAGTGCAGGGCTGTAACCACCATAGACAATGAGGGGGACAAGTCCCTCCCAATAATTAGAAATGGCAAAATGAAATGGGTCTGGAAACTCACCATTGGCAGGGCTCAATCTGAGAGGCGGGATAAACGGATGTCTTTCAAATTCCCTCTGCACGCAATAGGATAGCGCTACAACCAAGCAGAGCAATGGAGAACGTGAGGCCGAGCTAGTTGATAGATTAAACTTTCGCCGTATCCGGTCGGTAAAACTCCGAACACATCTTCCTTTCTTAAGAATGACTTGAGTACCGTTCTTTGTTCTTTTCTCAAAGAAAAACTTAACTCCAAGTCTTCCAGAGTCACGGCCAAAGCCGTTTTGAAAGACCTTTTGAAAGAGCTTCTTTGTTTTTAAGTAGCACGCAGAACCTCGGCAACTCTGCCGTCATTATGTTAAGCCCGCCCACCGACTCTATACACGATGTGATTGGCCTGACCAGAGTTTGGTTTTTCCAGCTCGCAGGTCTACCGTGAGTTGCTAGACTACACTCGCGGCAAATTAGATTTGCTGCTCACTTATTATTATCAGTTGTGCTGCTTTATATTTTTGTGAAAACTGATATTTTTTCTTTGAATAGAAAGTTCAAAAGAGCAGCATTTATTTGAAATAGTAAACAGATTTATGATGTTACAAAAGATTTCTGTCACTTTTGCTCAATTTAATGTATCCTTCCTGAAGAATTGAAGTTTTCAACCCTAAACTTTTTAACGGTATCTTTCAAAGTAGTTTAACTAGTCTGTTCATGCCCTTCATACTAGGAGGTATAGTGTGTGTGTGTGTGGGGGGGGGTTTGTTTAGGTTAAAAGTCATTGGTTTAAAGTCTGAGTACTTGAGCCAAATCCCCTTTCAGCGTATCTGTGTAGGTGCATGTCTCTGACTGTCCTATTAAGGAGTTTCACTCGGCTAAGGTGCACACTCGCTCTCTGCCTGAATGAGCTGTGGGGAAACATACAGCTTGCTGAACTTCACTTTGACGTGAAGGAAAATCAATCACGACATAACCCTCCAAAAACAAGTACACAAGCTGTTATGAATGGCTTGAGCTGTGTGTGCATGCCCTTTTGCCACGATAAAATCTTGAGTTTCCATTGTACAGATGGAGAGGGAGTAGCAGTGAATGAGAGCAAATCCATTTTAAATGGGCTGGTGTTATTTGTGAATGTAGTGACGGCTGTTTAACAGGGTTTAATCGACGGCTGCTGAATGTTAGAGTTCAAGAGCACACAAGAATCAAATGGAGCTCTTCAATAGCATTACAATGGAGCTTGTGACTTGCATTATGAGTCAAATATAATTTTCTGTTTTTAAAGGTAATGGATAATAAAGCTTTTGAACTGAATTGAACTAAACTTAATGGAATGGATCAGAATGTAATCTAATTACATTTGCGAGATGGCGTGGCCGATTAAAATGGAACAATGACTAAATCTGCATTGATGGGATTTTCTTTTTAACGAGACGTGGTATGAAATGCTGCAATTTCTATTGCAAGAGGCAAATGAATTCTATTTTATCGCAGCACAACATGTTTTCTTTTACTTGGAAAGCATGTCAATACATCTTTTGATGTGTTTTTTTTCCCTTCATTATTATCTTTTGCTAATTTCACCGTGTGCCTCAGAGCAAAAATTAAACTCGATCCCATATCCCTGCTTCCTTTTTGTATCTAATAATGCCGTGTTGTTGGTTCTGTCTGCAGGGGAGTTTGCCATTAGATGTTGTTTACATGCATCATTCGGCTTTCTGCAGTTAGAGCTCCTCAAGCAGAGAACATGAAGAGAGAGTTCACCCAAAACAATTGCAATTATTTATGTCTTTTTTCCAAACCCATATCCTTAAGATTTCCTTTCTTTCTCCATTGGAACACAAAAGATTTTGTTTAATCTGCTTGCCACTTTTGTCAGTATAATGAAAGTGAATGCTTTAAAATAAATATATATGTATATATATGTATATACACCGATCAGGTAGGGGTGTAACGATAGACCAATGCCACGGTTCGGTTCATGTCACGGTTTTGGAGCCACGGTTCGGTTTGGTTCGGTTCGGTTCTGTTTGCTGTTGAGTCAGGGTTCATGGCAAAGCACCAGCAATAATAACACTAGATTCACGTTTAACTTAATAATAACAACATATAATATAACTTATTAACTTTATATTAATTAACTGTATACATTGGCTTCATGTTTTCTATAGAGCAGTTAGCATACCTGAATACTTATTTAATTAAACTCAAATTAAATAAATGCCTCCACTGTAGACTATAAATAATCTAATTTTACCATTTACCATAATGTTTAAAAAAACAAGCACATTTATTTCATAAAAATGTATGACACACACACACACACACAAGTAATTTTCCACTTTAGCCTATTTAACAAACACTTAAATTGTACGACTAATACTGATAAATAAATAGGCATATCAATTAAATAGCAGTTTTTGTTAATACAATAATGTACACCACACTAATTTAAAAATAAACAAAATAAAATGAGGGGGGGTTATGGAAACAACAGTTACCATGGTGAATACATAATACTTCATGAACTGTTAATTAAACATGAAAACTGCTCCTGATGATCAGAATGAACATCATACCTGCATGCAAATCCTTCCCAGCGAACACGCGTCGAACCAGTCACGGGATTTATTGATACTTTACTTTTATTTCATGACTTACGAATTGACATCGTAACGTTGCTCATAGTTTATGAAGATACATGGCGCGCGTGAAACTAAAGTGTGTGCGCTACAAGCACAGTATAATGGCTTACAGGACAGGAAAGTGGTTTTCTGAGGTGAGAGAGATTTTTATTTCATAACAAGGCACAAGCTACGAAAATTATGATGTTGCTGGGACTCCAAGGTAGCATTTTGCCTATACCTGGCTAAATGGGGAAACTGTCTCTCTGTCCTTCCACCATGCAGCTTGAGCGAGCACCCAAATCACGTGACATGCACTTAGAAGACAAAAGTTAGTGTATATTTAGTAAATAATATTATTATAATAATATTTAGTAACAATACAGCTCTTATTAGTTGTTAAAAGTGCACTAATTACTATTTAATCAAATGTCGAGGAAGAAAAAAAAAAGATTTTGTGACATATGGTGAAGTGAGGGCTGGCCTAGGGCAGCAGGTGGTGGGGGCTCACTCGGTTCGACATGGGAAAATCACAGTTCAAACCCGTGGGTGGTGTATCGCGGTTTTTCGGTTCAGTTTGAAAATCGTTACACCCCTACGATCAGGCATAATATTATGACCCTAATATTGTGTTGGTACTCCTTTCGCTGCCAAAACAGCCCTGACCTGTCGAGGCATGGACTCCACTAGACCCTGAAGGTGTGCTGTGGTATCTGGGACCAAGATGTTAGCAGCAGATCATTTAAGTCCTATAAGTGGCAAGGTGGGGCCTCCATGGATCGGACTTGTTTGTTCAGCACATCTCACAGATGCTCGATTGGATTGAAATCTGGGGAATTAGGAGGCTAAGTCAACACCTCAAACTCGTTGTTGTGCTCCTCAAACCATTCCTGAACCATTTTTGCTTTATGGCTGGGAGCGTTATCCTGCCGAAAGACGCCACAGCCACCAGGGAATACCGTTTCAATGAAAGGGTGTACATGGTCTGCAACAATGCTTAGGTAGGTGGTACGTGTCAAAGTAACATCCACATGGATGGCAGGACCCAAGGTTTCCCAGCAGAACATTGCCCAGAGCATCACACTGCCTCAGCCGGCTTGTCTTCTTCCCATAGTGCATCCTGGTGCCATGTGTTCCCCAGGTAAGCGACGCACACGCACCCAGCCATCCACGTGATGTAAAAGAAAACATCATTCATCAGACCAGGCCACCTTCTTCCATTGCTCCGTGGTCCAGTTCTGATGCTCACGTGCCCACTGTTGGCACTTTCTGCGGTGGACAGGGGTCAGCATGGGCACCCTGACTGATCTGCAGCTATGCAGCCCCATACACAACAAACTGCGATGCACTGTGTGTTCTGACACCTTTCAGAATCAGAATCAGAAAGAGCTTTATTGCCAAGTGTGCTTGCACACACAAGGAATTTGTCTTGGTGCTGAAGCTTCCAGTGCACATATACAATACAACACAACATGAACACAAATATACAAATATGAAAAATAGTATAAAATATAAAATAAATATATATGTATATATATATATATATATATATATATATATATATATATATAAGGTCATTTAAGAATATATTGCACTAGGGGTATTCAACTGTTCAAGAGGGAAATGGCCTGTGGAAGAAACTGTTCCTGTGCCTAGATGTTCTAGTGGCCAGTGATTGGAGTCGCCGTCCTGACGGTAACAGTTCAAACAGGAAGTGTCCAGGGTGAGCGGAGTCTGTGATGATTTTACCTGCCCTCTTCCTCACTCTGGAAGAGTACAGGTCCTGGTGGGCTGGCAGGGGGGCACCAATAATCCTCTCTGCAGTCCGGATTGTACGATGTAGTCTCCTGATGTCAGATTTGGTAGCTGAACCAAACCAGACAGTGATGGATGTGCACAAAACAGACTCAATGACAGCCGAGTAGAACTGGATCATCTTTCTATCAGAACCAGCATTAACTTCTTGAGCAATTTGAGCTACAGTAGCTCGTCTGTTTGATCGGACCACACGGGCCAGCCTTCGCTCCCCAGATGTATCATTGAGCCTTGGCCGCCCATGACCCTGTCACTGGTTCACCACTGTTCTTCCTTTGACCACTTTTGATAGATACTGACCACTGCAGACCGGGAACACCCCACAAGAGCTGCAGTTTTGGAGATGCTCTGACCTAGTCATCTAGCCATCTCAATTGGGCCCTTGTCAAACTCGCTCAAATCCTTACGCTTGCCCATTTTTCCTGTCTCTAACACATCAACTTTGAGGACAAAATGTTCACTCGTTGCCTAATATATCACACCCACTAACAGGTGCCATGATGAAGAGATAATAAGTTTTATTCACTTCACCTGTCATAATGTTATGCCTGATCGGTGTATGTATGAGTAGTTCATAGGACTCATCATCATCATCATCATCATCATCATCATTCTATTCTAAGTCATTAGTATCTGAAAATCCACACTAGCTCTCCATGGTGAATAGTGCTTCCAAAGGCTTTGAATACCCTAAATGAATATTTGGTGTTGGTAAGATTTGTGTAATGTTTTTAAAATAAGTCTCTTTTGCTCACCAAGGCTGCATTTATTTGATCAATTATACAGTAAAAACAGAAATATTATTGTTACTATTATTAATATTATTATTACCATTTAAAATAACTGAATATATTTTAAAATAAAATGTATTCCTGTGATCATTGCATCATTACTCCAGTGTTCAGCGTCACATGATCCTTAAGAAATCATTCTAATATGATGATTTGATGCTCAAGAAACCTCTCATATTATTATCAATGTTGAAAATTTATTTGAAATATAAATATTTTGCAACATTATGTTTTTACTGTCACTTTCAATCAATTTAATGCATCCTTTCTGATTAAAGGTATTCATTTCGTAAAAAAAAAAAAAAAAAAAAAGCTCAGTCATATGGACTATTTTTGGATGCATTTAAGGTTCTTTTTTGTCGTTTGTTTGTTTTTATAATTGCTTTGAAAAGAGTGACCGGTAAACTGTTCAAAATTTCTACTTTGTTGTTCTACAGAAGAACTAAAGTCATGCAGGTTTGAAACGAGTGAATAAATGATGACAGAATTTTCATTTTTAGGTGAACTATCCCTTTAAGCATAAGCCTTTCACTTCACCCTGCCAAGTGTTTCAAGACTGATGACATCTGTCATCAACAAGCAAGATAAAAGGCTGCGTCTTAAATATCTTGTAGTGAATGAGAGTATGCGTTCATCTCTGTCATCCCCAATACAATAACTCTTACAGACGGTTCTTTTATCTGAGAGAAAGAGTTGCTGCTTAGTGCTTTTTTTTCTGCTTTGGATGAAGGACATCAACCATTGTGCAACCCGGCTCAGGTTTTAGCAGACTGCAAGAATTAATAGCATGATGCACATCATGGAGTCATGCGTATTTGCTATTCCCAGAATGCAATCTGGCCTAAGCCAAAGGACTTGGTTTATAACAAACCTCCTGTTTGTGTGCGTGTGTGTGTGCGTGCATTTTTTAGATCAGACCTCGGGGCTCCTGATGCACTGATATCGATTGAAGGAGCAGGATTGTACAGCATCTCTGGGTATTGATCTCGACCGTGTGTGTTTCTAAATGTGTTTCTGTGCCATGTGTGCATATGGAACTAAGAGCTCGAGAGCATGCAGGCAGGTTATCTTCTCAAATGTCCGGAAGTCTCCCATGTGGCTTTGACCTTCCTCCAGTAAAAAAATAAAAATAAAATTCTCATCCCATTATCTGAGCAGTGTTTCAGTAGATAGAGGTGCAGGTCCCGTACCATGCCCTGGTTCATCTTGTTTTAAACCACATCAAAGGTCTTCAAAAGGCTTCTTTTTCATGGTATGTAAAAATTGTGTATGTTTCGGTTCAGTGTAATGTAATCAAATCGACATTTTGAAGTTCAACACATCCCTTGCTCAATTTGTTTATGTTTACATTTTGAATAAGCATATTTCAGCTACCAATAACTATAGTACTATCAGCTTAGCTCAACACATATTAGAGGTGCACTGTTAAATGACAATTAGTTTTATGTTTTGCCCAAAAAACAATGTTGTTCTATGTTGTTTTTATTGTTGTAACTGAAGTGTCAGCGTCGATTTGTTAATTGCATTAGAAATATGAATATCATGAATACAGTGCAGTTTTATTTTAGCATCATGCATTCTTTTTTTCTTTAACACTTGAATGTGGGTAAGTTTAATAAAAATAAATAAATAAATAAACATTTTAAGTAAAAAGCTGAAAAAAAGTTTTTGTCAAAGACTACATCTGGAATATATTCAGTACAATAAGCAAAACACAGATGGTGTAGATCGAGTCCATCAACACCCCCAGAGCTTCACAGTCCTGTAGCACTTCCTGGATCGATATTTCACTTTATAACATTAGGGCATTTTGATTTATGTGCTTTTTTTATTGTTGATGATCGCATTATTTTTTATATGCATCTACTTGCATATGAGATTGCTAGTTTCTGTTACTTTTTTCCTGTGTTTTGATCTGGAGATACTGTACTCGTTCAGGAGATGTGTAATGGTGCCCCTACTAACGCTCACAGCAATGCAACAACCATAATGAAATGATTAGGCCTGGCATGATAACTACTCTTTGTTTCGCAATATATCGTCCCAGAAATAATTGTGATAAACAATATTATTGTCATTTTAAGACTGCCACTGAATGCCACTGAATATATAATCCTAATATAACAGCATAATAATGCAAGTAGACCTACACACTTTCAAATGACAACCTTTTTAATTCTTTAGATCATGAAATTAAGGATATATATATATATATATATATATATATATATATATATATATATATATATATATATATATATGTATATGTATAATATATATATGTATATATTCAATTTATCTGTTCAATAAAACTCCTTACTCACCTGGTGAGTTATAAAAACGATGGTCTCTGTGTCGCTTTTACAACATTTCGAATCCCTCAGTTCTCGGCATCTCCAAAAATCCAAGCCAATGTTGGTTCTTGTTTTATTACGAGCTCTGTCACATTCTCTTTTTGCCAGCAGACTCTCCTCTGTTCGGCGTTTGTTTAAAACGGGGATTCCCGGAGGTTCATGATTTACCTGCTCTATATCTGCCATTCTCACTCATTGTGGTAACTAACCTCTGCCACTTCCACGTGCCTCAAAGTAGCCGGAGCAACTTTTCTCTTTTTACGGATATGATGACACATGCACAGATACAAGTACACAATTTCCACACGAAAGCATCCCGGCAGGTGTAACAATAAATTGTGTCACAATATATCACAATACAAAAATGCAACAATATGTATCATGGATAATGACAATCTGTATTGTATACAGTTCACCCAAAATAAAAATGTGAGAAAAAAGTGAGAGAAATTTTGTTTTGTTTTAGTATCAGTACTACATTAAACTACTATATATAATGTTGAATATAATGTATAATAATACAATGGGGAATATTTGTGGGTCCTGATAATGCCTTATGTATTTTGTTACCAGTAAAAGTGGCCTGAATTATTTTAAATATATCTAGTCAGTGACAAAGTGCAAGCATATTTGTCTAAAGTATTCATGTATCTAAAGTATCTTCAGATTCATGAATATTTTTATTCTGGTGTAACCCTTGTCCTGTGCATTGCGTTACCAGCACCAAGTCCAAGCCTATTCAGTTCCACCCCCAATGTAACACCAAACTTAGCATTTTAATCAACTATATATATATATATATATATTTTTATTATCCTTTTACCAAATGTCTTGTAGCATCACAATAATATTGTATTGTGAGGTCAGTATTGTGATATGTATCGTGACATGAGGGTATCGTTACACGCCTAGGCCTAAAATTTAAACACTTATAGGCTTAGCATAGTGAATTATGGTAAGACAAAAACACGTTTTGGAAGAAGGATTGATGATATATTGACAAATATATTGAACAAAAAATTAATTGAACAAAAATGTAATATAGTGTACCTTTTAAGTTTCTACATATGTGTGTTATGATTTGTAACACTAAATGCTTTCACATTAAAGGGCTCATGAATTGAGAAATCAACTCAATTGTATAAATCTTTTGATATATAAAAGGTCATGGTAATATAAGAATATCCTGTAAGTTTCAGAGCTGAAAACTTCCTTGTTAGTCAAAGAAAAGCTTTTATTGACAGCTGGCTCAGCAAACGATCGATTTGTGAATGTGCGTGACGTCAGAGAGTAGCGAAACGCCGCCTTAACCGAAGAAGAAGAACGCCGAATTCTGTAGCCCCGCCCACCAACTCGCGCCTGACATGTTATAGATAAAGAACATAGGCCTGCGTGGAGCTAAACCGGATCGAACTTCCAAGCAATAAACATGTCGCATAAGCTTTATTCAGATTCCAATATTAGGAATGCGGTTGAACTTAATTTTTAATGAAGATCCAGCTCACGTGGGGAAGACTCTGAGCGTTTGTTCCTTCATTTCACCACGTATTCATTTGTAAACAAGAGACTGGATTTGCAGACAGGATGAGATTACAAGAAAAAATGAATGAAGCAACACACTAATGTGAGTAAAAAATGTTTTATATGTGATAGTATTGCATTGTTACAGATCGTTTGATATCTATTGTGTGTACGTGTCTAACTGAACATAACTTGTCACGCTGTCACAGGCTGGAGAATCCTTTATTTTGAGGTGTTGTTGGTTCATTGTGCTGAGATTTGTGATCAGACTCGGACATGCATGGACTAGGGCTCGCAAAGCCCAACGTGTACGCTATGTGTTTTCCAGACGGGCTACCAAAACGTATCACCGGCCTGCCGACGGGCTATCTTAAATAGTGAAATAACATTCCTTTCTTGATGTGCATTGACTTGATATTTGAAGGAAAAATACAATTGAAAATACAAATCAGACATGATTTGTCTGACTCTGCACTGAGGCTTGTGCGTGCGTGTGTGTGTGTTAGTGATGCATGGTTTGCGGTTATAGCCACCGATTGGGCAGGCCAAGTAATAAAAAATAACATTCCAATTAATTGTGGGTGGATGAGAGATAAGTGTTTGTTTGATAAAGATATTTTGCGAGCCCTGTGAGCGAATCAGTTTTCCCACACACTTTCAAAACAATCCCTCACGTGTGCTCACGGGGGAGCTGAAGCTCATTATAATATGCAAAGCTTATCCAATCATAGCAGTGGGCGTTTACTTCCAAGTCTTTAGTGCGGCACGCCCATAAAAACGGAGCGTTCCATGAGAGAGGCTCAAAACCAGGGTAGAAAATAGCCTATGACTTATTCATTATGATGTTTTTGAATGTAAAAACCACATGAACGTCATAAGTTGTCCTCAGACAACAGTATATTAACAAAAAGCTAGTTCATGACCCCTTTAAACCATTTTTTTCCCATTGTAGAAATGTTGGAAAAATGTACTTTAAAATCTAGTAAAGAAAAAGATTATACTGTCCAAACTGGAAATATTATTCATTATAAAAATATTGCTTCCAATATCCAATAATGATAATACTGAAACTGTTAATATTAACCCTAAAACATAAAGCATACTGTACATATTCAGATGGGTTCAACTAGAAATTAGTTTTACTCAAAAGTAAGAGTGACACAAACAGATGTTCACTTCAGAACAGTTTCATGAGTAATCAACAGCTGAAATTCAGCGGTGACTAAGTGCAAGGTCATGACACCAAGGTTCTCTCTGAGCGTTTCACACACACGTGTGTGTGCACTGCAAACACTGCAGCGGCGGTACAAACCAATTCGTCAAGGCTCTTTTTTTTTTTTTTTGCATAATTTTTAATCCAACATTCTCCTAATGGCATTTGCCTCTTATTCTCAGCTCTGCACTAATGCTGCTCTCTCTCTCTCTCTCTCTCTCTCTCTCTCTCTCTCCTCTGCGGGTTCTGTATATTTATTGTATATTTACAGCTCCAATTTATATATTTATTTCCTCATAAATTTTAATTAGGACTTCAAACGTTTTTGCATTGGCCAGCAGAGGCAGGGTTTTCCTTTGATCACTTCACATTCTGCCTTTCTCTCTCTCTCTCTTTATTCCTTCCCTGTGGGCATCTCCAGTCTAATTGGTTGCCTGAGTGCTGTGTGTCTGTCATTCACTCTGTCATTGAAGATTAAAGTACGCCGGGTTTCCAGTCTTTGCCAGGGTTGCCAGACTGGTGCCCTCGCTGGGGATGCCATTGAATTGCAGCGAGCTTTGGAGTGTTAAAAAAAAACTGTGACAGGCTTCTAAAAGCTGTTTTTTGCTTTGATTGCGTCTTTCCGCCTACAACTAAGTCGTGCAACTTCGCAACAGCACTCCCCCTCAGAATTCACGTGTGCAGAATCATATTCAGATCTGACGCACTCCCGGTCTGGTGTTAGAATCACAAGATACAATGTGTTGTTTGTCATTAGTCATTACAGTTCTCTTAAAATCACTCTTGGCCACAGAACCGAACTAATCAAAATTGCTAGATGTGTGATGAAAAGGAAATTCTCTAGCTTGCATTAGCCTGACTATGCTATTAAATTTCTATATATATATATATATATATATATATATATATATATATATATATATATATATATATATATATATATATATATATATATATATATATATATAATATTTCAATGTATATGAAGAGTTCAGATGCAAAAGCCTCTAAAAGCCACTTTGGTCAAAAATGAGATACCGATACTGAGTGAAGGCTCTCCGCATATAGTATACATTCATAAAATACTTTCACTTCAAACCCACTAAATCCCAGCCTCAGCCCATTCAGAAGTACCGGTACTTAGGTAGAAACCTATACATAGGAGAAAAAAAAAAAAAGTTAATGTCAAGCAAAAAAAAAAAAAGTTAATGTCAAGCCCTATATATATATATATATATATATATATATATATATATATATATATACTTGACATTAACTTTTTTTTTTTTTTGCTCACCAGTCACTAGTTTTACAAAGTTGATATCCAGTAGCCACTTAGCATTTTCACTGGCTACTTGTCACTTGTTGTTGGGAAATTGCATTTTATATGAATAAAGTACTGTGGCATGCTAAAATTGACTATATTTACAACCCTTTTAAATGTAAATGACCACTGTACACACCCAAATCATGACAACATTTTCACAAAACACTACAGGTCATTTTAATATTTAGCTGTGATATTGTGTGTACAGCTAATTTTTTTTTTTTTTTTTTTGAAAACATGCAGTCTGTTAGCTTCTTATTGCATATAATATAATTGTTGCAGGGGTGTATAAGTTTAATTTAAAACATTAAAAAAACCTAGACAGAGAAACAGTGTCTGTTTAAATATTTATCAACAATGACAGTAAATACTGTAATGCAGAGTACTAAAAAAGCACAAAGAGCAAAGAACAAATTTATTTTGTCTTTCACCTTTTCACTTCTGTGTGTCCTACAATCGGCACAGCACATGATCGTACATCATTCTCAACCTGACTTCTACTTTTGTGGAACTCTTTTATTTTTCTTTGTTTCCATAGAGAGGGTAAACCAACTCCAGGGTAAGGCTATACGTAGCCTAATGTGTGTAAATATTAACTACTTATAATAAATAACATTGTAGGTTACTAATTATAATGCTTTCATTCCCATGGTTATTCAAACTGAGAATAAATTATATACAGAAAGCGAGCAAAGAACATTTAAATTAGCCTATCAAAGAACTACACTCTTTAAAAAATGTTAAACATTTTTTTTTAGGAAAATGGACTAACCCAGCGATTGGGTTGTTTTAACCCAGTAAATGGGTTGTTTTAACACAGCGGTTGGGTTAAATGTTTGCTTAAAACAACCCAATCGCTGGGTTAAAACAATCCAATCCCTGGGTTAGTCCATTTTCAACCCAACTTGGGTTGTTTTTAACCCAGCATTTTTTTAGAGTGTAGGGCTGCTCGATTTTAACGGTTATTTTGGTGAATATTGAAATCACGATTATTTAACATGATTACTGGTGGGTGATTATGATCAAAGTCTTATTTCATGATATGACTAAATTTAAATGTCAGTGAAATTTCACAATTATCGATACTTCAGCAAAAATGAAGACAAGGTTAATTAATGTAAGTTAAAAAAGTCCTCAAAACAGTTACAGAAGACAAGTAAGCAGTCGGCAAAAACAAAGAAACTAATTGCAAACAAAACCGACAAAAAAATACAACAGAACAAAAATACAAGCTAACAGGGCTTTAGGTCTTTCAGGAAGATGTACTAAGAGTGTATTCAGATAAGTAATTGCCTACAGTAGAATTTGATTAAAGTAATCAAATGTATAATAACAGTGCTGTATACATTATAGACTAATCCTTATTTTAAACTACAGCTTGTTCAAAAGTGATTTTACCTTTGTATTTTCTTGTTTGATTAACATTAATGACTGATGTCGCTTTAAGAGCTGCACATACCTAATATACTGTTACACGCACCCTCTCTCAGTGTTTACATATACCCATAGACTTCAACGGAGAGAAGCAAAGTCAATTAGAAGCACCCACTTCCTGATGGCTGAGCGCAGCCTCAGACTGAGCTTGACGACGTAGATGTGACGTGAGCAATCTGAATCATTGAATCTTGTAGAGATTTTGGCTCTCTATGGGCTTCTCCCTTGACTTTATCAGACTTTATGCCTCCACGTCCCCCCAGTTGACTCATAGACAGTAAAAGATTGCCTGCAAGCTTCTCCTCCTGTCTATACGGGTCTATACGGTAATTTCTCTACTTTGCGACAGAGTGTCACGTGGTTATGACGCAATCATTAGCCTATTTTTTACAAAAACGGCTTGTACAGGGCGATAGTGTAAGATACAAGGTAATGGAGCCTTTTATACATTGTTGTGGGAAATCATGGTGCGCTGGACAGAATGTGGCAGCAGCACAATAATCGTTTTACCTCGATTATCTTGTTTTCATAATCGTTGGAAGCCAAAATCAAATTCAAGATTAATTGCACAGCCCTACAAAGAACAAGTCTAGGGCAAGTTTAAGCACTTTCAAAAAACAAAAACCAAAAAAGCAAATATACCCAATATAACCAATGAAGCTGTCCACACTGTGAAATTAATCTCTGACTTACATCTGCATTTTGTTGTTTCTGATGAGAGAATTCCCGAGAGTGCAGAATTCAGTCAGTGAGTGCATGCACAAAAAAAACAATCTGGATGCCTCTGATTGGCCATTGCTTTCACAAGCTCAAC